>JAUNZO010000876.1:0-516793 GCA_031894775.1 Chloris gayana | reverse complement strand
CCCACCCGAACACCATCGAAGATCAGTTCAATGAGTTGAAGAACTTACTCATTGGTACTCGTCTCAAGATTGATAGAAGATATTCCCCATGATCCAACGGGTGTTCCTCTCGAACGTAGCGCCGGTAGCCTTTGCTCTAGATCAAGATGCTCGTAACGCAGCAGCCGCCGCTAGGCGAGAGTAGAAGATGCGTTTGAAGATCTTGATAGAGTTTATCGATATCCGTAACAACTCTCGTAAAAATAATGCATTTCATGTCCTCATGAGCATTTCATCATGTTGTTGCATTTTTGAAGATATCAAATTTTGTGATAATAACCTACACATAAGCTTCGAGATCGAAGTCGCTTTTCAACCGGGAGTTCAACTCCGTCGTCCATGGCCGCGCCGTCCAATTTGTTCCCCACGGGAGCCAATTCGCACACTTCTTGCTCCCATAGCTGCGCAACATCCCGGTGCACCCTCTACCAACTCAACAACAAAATTCGTTTCTCAATTGCCGCGGATTTCACCATTTTCCCCAAGCTCGGACCGCTACGGCTCCGCCTCGCCGGTGGAGTCCACCTTCCGGCCATCTCAAAGGTAATTCGTCACCATGCCGTTGTTGCTCGTGTTCGTAGATGCTCATGGTAGTTGTTTCCCTAAATTTTGTTGATCACGGTGAGCCCTAGACCGTGCCGAAGCTTCATCCGGACCGTTGCTCGCCGCCGGTGCACTTCCCGGCCGTCTCGGCCACCGTGGACCCCGCTCCCGCATTCCTCGTGTTCCATTGAGCCCCCGAGCCAAAGCACCGGCCGCCTCACTCCTCCGCACCGCTCCGGCGTAGCGCCGCCCGTCTCCGACCGCCGCGGCCATGGACGCGCGTCCTCGGCGTCCGGGCCACGCGCGGTCGCTGGGCCGGTCGGGTCGTCGGGCCTCGAGTGCCGGATGGGCCTGGCTACTTTCGGCCCAATGGCTCATTATTCATTTTATGAATTTATCCATTTCCGAATTGTTTCAAACTTCAAATATTCATAGAAAATTCAGGAAAAATCAGGAAAAATGTCAAACAAAGTTCTTTGGATTCATAAAATTATTCTCTATTTAATTATGTATTCAATTGTTTATTTTGAGAAATTATAATTTCATAGTTTAATTAATTACCTTTCTTTGTTAAGATAACCTATTATTTTATGCTAATTATTAGTTGATTTTGAAAAAGAAATTTCTTTAAAAATTAGAGATATCTGCAGATGAAAGTGTTTGTGAAAACTGTTTTCCAAAATTAAACATAAACACCGTCATTTCATGTGATCCCAAAGTAATAGCTTAAGTGTTATCACATGTCGTTAAGCATTTATAATTATTGTTTAAAAGCATGATTAACTATTAATGAATGAACCTGATTAATTATTAATTAATGAACATGATTAATAATTAATGTTTAAGTAATGACCTTAATTAAGCAATAATTAATGAGCATGATCAATTGTTACTTATTGCTTAACAAACATGATTAATTGTTAATTATTAATAAGCTTAATTAATGATTAATTGCTAATTAATGATTATGGTTAATAAAATCTTTGCACATCATGTCATATCCATTCATGCATGCATGGTTGTGATTCGCGACGTATTGTTGGTCGACCTAGGTCCCGGCGTGTTTAAGGTTCCGTCCGAGGTCGAGAAAGGAGAAAGAAGCTTCGAAGTCGACCAAGCACATCGAGGAAGCTAACCCCGACTCGAATCAAGGCAAGCCCCGGTGCATCCCACCTATGTTTTTAAAGTCTTTTCTTTTATCACGATTAATGCGTCGTGATTGTGCATTAGGTTACATGAATTGCTTGACACCCTAGATGCATGAGTAGAATTCCTATGTTACCTGTTTATCCCATATTGGTTTTGTATCTCGATAGTTGCTACGCTTAATTCATAGGGCTACGGTAGAAGTCGAGTGGTGCCGAGCACGCTCGCTAGCCGATACTGGTCCGATCTTAAAGCATGGAGGCTTTAAGTTGTTTGATGTCGTTCTAATAGAAGTTAAAGAGTGAAGATGAAGATGAAATTGAGATCGGACGGGTCCTGTAGGAGAAAGGGCAAAGACGAGGTCTTGCAAGGTGGTAGCCCCGTCTCGTGTCGATCAAGGACCGTACCGTTGTTGGCCCCGCTGAGCAAGTATTGAACGTACCGATTTACATACCGGTGTTTATGGTGCCAGGAAGCCGATGTAACCTAATTGCCTCGGTGGTTGGACGTAATCCATCCCCTAATTGGCTGGAGAGTGAGGCGAGGCCTCATGTCTCAAAGGGAGAGGAATGGGTGGTCGCTCACGGATAACGTCGAGGACGGGTTTCGCGTGGGGTCCCCGTGTTCTCGGGCGGATGGGAGACTAACCCGGCCACCGTCAGGAGTTAGCGTGAAAGGTTGTCGTATGCGACCAAAGGGGTGCGTATACGCCATGTAAACGGGTTTTCCCAGCTAGTGAAATCGATTCGAATCGCTGTCCCTCGCAAGTAATGAGTACCGCTTTTCACCGTGTCACATCGTAGTTAATCAAGTGAAAGATGAAGGAAGATGGTTGAAAGGACTCGTTGTTTAGAATTAATCTTTTCCCGCAACTTGATTGCAATAGTGATAGCCTGCAAACCTAGAGGTTAATGAACTTAATACCGAGCTAAAACATTGAAAGTAAGGATCCAACCTTTAAATGTCGTTTTCGCAACGGAGTAAACCCCACGACCAGTAAAACCTTTGCATACTAGGCGTCGGCCTTAGCGTGCCATGTTGACTGGAGTCAGTCTTGCCGAGTATTAGAATACTCGGGGTTTGTTCGTTATGCTTTTCAGAATCGAGTCGTACTTCCACGACTCGTACGGTAGTTCCCGGAAGTGGAGTGTCCCGAGGGTGGTTCCCACCAATGGGAACGGATCCCGACGTCGTGAAGAGGAAGGACCGTGATGTACGAAGGGCTCGGTGCATCATGTTGATCGTTTAATAGTCTTTTGTTGTATAAAGTACAATTTCCGCTGCAATACTCGTAGGTTGTTAAACTTCAATAAGATTTATATTTCTACTGCACCAATGTTTGTATTTCGAAAACCTGGTTGTATTATACCATGATGTATATATTCTGGCTTGTATGAGATGATACACCGTTGTAACTCGCTTCGCCGAGTGTCCCTCTCGTTCCGATTCCTGGGTGTCCCTGAGGGGATGTCACAGCTGGTATCGGAGCGGTTCGGAGGCAACAGTTTATCATTATAAGCTTGTTTTCAAAACTTAACACGTTTAGTGCGTTTAGAATACGAGAGAGTACGGAACCCTATAAGGATGTAGAATAGTTAGATTTTTACTAACTGTTCGACGTTCGGGTTTTGGAAAGTGCTAACTATTTGTGGTAGTTTTATATACTATAGTACGTATAGTTAGTCTACCGAGCATGCCTCATGTCATATTGAGTGCTACAATATGAGGTTTTGGGAATTAGACCAAGTTAGTATCGTAGTGGAGAGTTAGTTTCATATGGATGGTTCTAGAAGAAGTTTATGCAAGCGTAACTCTCACACCGAGGTAATGGAATGGGGAATTTAAAGATCTTCATCTACGGATGATTAAAGGCAATTAGAGAAAAGAATAATCACCTGTAGTTGTCAAGGAGCCCTATGAGAGCTACGGATTTAAGGGGATAGATTAAAGATGCTCGTACAACTATGTACTACAAATAAATCTGGGGTTGGAATGAGAAATAGTGCACCTCTTCTATATACATTATTTGTGCTTTGGAACTTTAACGTGTTCTATCGTTGGTATCCTTATATTCCAATTTTGGATCGGTGACACTAATACCAAGTTTTATAACAGTAATGGAACAAACTAGAAGAGGAAACCATCC
The DNA here is from genome assembly GCA_031894775.1 of Chloris gayana. Taxonomy (NCBI): domain Eukaryota; kingdom Viridiplantae; phylum Streptophyta; class Magnoliopsida; order Poales; family Poaceae; genus Chloris; species Chloris gayana. Next base: position 512,919 of record JAUNZO010000876.1, on the reverse strand, counting down.
CGAAAGCTCCCAAGCAAGATGTTCGAGAGTCAAGCATCAACTCCACCTACCCCGGCACAAGCTATTGCCACTATATTGGAGTCTCGTGAAGAGCAACGGGAACTTCTTCAGCAGCTTGTTCAGAATACGGCCCCATAAGCCGGTGGTCAAGATCAGCATGCTCCACCAGTTCACGTTACATATTCGGATTTCACGGCTACCGGTCCACCCAATTTTTCGGATGAGGGATGGAGATCCTCCGGAAGCAGTACCATTGGTTACGTACTATCGAGTCAAAGCTGGAGCTCCTACCATGCACAGAGTATCGGAAGACTATCTTTGCCGCTCGAGCAACTAGAAGGATTTGCTCGGAGCATGGTGGGATAATTACAAGGCCATGATTCCCGAAGGTCACCAAGTACTATGGCAAGAATTCGCAAAGGCTTTTCGTGAACATCATATTTCGAAGGTATCCTGAACCAGAAGCGTAAGGAGTTTCTAGCGCCGAAGCAAGGTGATATGACCGTACACTCCTATTCCAAGTTGTTCAACCGTCCGGCTCAATATGCTCCTCCGAATGTGGACACCGACACCAAGAAGAAGGAATGCTTCAAGCAAGGACTTACTACCAAGTTACAATCCCGGCTTGTTTTGGACCGAGGAGTTAGTTTCGATGAGTTGGTAAGTGATGCTATACTCATGGAGGATGCTATTCGTGTTCATCAAGAAGAGAAGATTAAGAAGAGAGCAGCCAATGAACAAGGAAGTAAGGTACCCTCCAAGTATCGTCTAGTCCACACTTCGCAGCAAATCGGAGGTTCGAGCCTATGCCATCGGATTCCATTTCTCACCGGCCACCTCGAGTATCAGCAACGGGTGTTTCCCCGTTCAGCGGTCCACCAATGAGACCTATCAAGTATACGCTCCTTATCCCAAACTCCACAATCGGTTGACCATCCATGCTATAACGATGGTTGTCTTGGACACTTGGCTCAAGATTGTGTCGCACCAACAGAGCAGAAATTGTCAACGCGCTCTCAAAGGAAAGCAGTGGGTCGACGGAAGAATGCATTGAAATATGGTAAGATGAAGACGGGTCGTGTCAACTTCACCACCGCCGAAGAGATTCCGAAAAAGTCCCAAGTCATGGCTGGATTGTTCTCTATCAACCATCATGCTGCCATTATCTCATTTGACTCGGAGCAACCCACAACTTCATCAACAAAGGATATGTTCAAAAACATAATCTTCCATCATGCATCATCGCCTAGAGGTAATATACTTGCAGATCAAAGTACTACGGAGCTACCATTGAAATTGGGTCGTAAGGATTATCCCACCTCCTTTATAGTCTTAAATGGACAAGGATTGGATGCGATTCTTGGTATGAGATGGATGAAGTATCATAAAGCAGTATTGGATATAGATGCTTTTGCAGTTCACTCGAACTCTCCTCTTCACTGACGAGATTGCTTTCAGTTGACTTCTTCCCAAACTATTCCTCCAATGATTTATAAGACTATTGGTAAAAGTTTGGAAGACATTCCTATAGTCTGTGAGTACCCCGATGTTTTTCCGGAAGACTTACCAGGTTTACCGCCGGATCGAGTGGTAGAGTTTAAGATAGAGTTACGACCTAGGACAAGCACCAATATCAAGAAGGCCGTATCGGATGCCGCCAAATGAGCTAGCAGAATTGAAGGTGCAATTAAAGGAATTATTGGACAAGGGATATATTCACCCAAGTTCGTCACCTTGGGGATGCCCAGCCTTGTTCGTGAAGAAAAAGGACAAGACATTAAGGCTATGTGTGGATTATAGGCCTTTGAATGCCGTTACCATCAAGAACAAGTACCCTCTCCCGAGGATTGACATCTTGTTTGATCAGCTGATGGGAGCTAAAGTCTTCTCCAAGATAGATCTTCGCTCCGGTATCATCAGATTAAGATAAGAGTTGAAGATATACCGAAGACCGCATTCTCCACAAGATATGGACTTTATGAGTACCTGGTGATGTCATTTGGATTGACCAATGCACCAAGCACATTTCATGTATCTCATGAATTCCGTATTCATGCCCGAGCTGGACAAGTTTGTCGTGGTATTCATTGACGACATCTTGATCTATTCCAAGTCGAAGAGGAACATGCCAATCATTTAAGAGTTGTGTTGCAACGACTAAGGGATCACCGACTCTATGCTAAGTTCAGCAAATGTGAGTTTTGGCTAAAGGAAGTGCCGTTCCTAGGTCATGTGATATCAGCCGAAGGAGTGGCCGTTGATCCAAGCAAAGTTCAAGAAGTGTTGGATTGGAAACCACCGAAGTCTGTTTCGCAAATAAGAAGTTTCTTAGGATTGGCTGGTTATTACAGAAGATTCATTCCAAATTTCTCGAAGATTGCCAAGCCAATGACTAAACTATTGGAAAAGGATAAGAATTACGTATGGAGCAAAGAATGTGAAGAAGCTTTTCAAACATTAAAGAAGTTATCGACAACAGCTCCCGTACTTGCTCAGCCGGATCCGACAAAGCCCTTCGATGTGTATTGCGATGCATCGGGCACGGGACTCGGATGTGTTCTAATGCGAGAAGGTCGAGTGATTGCCTATGCTTCTCGACAACCGAGGCGTCATGAGGAACACTATCCCACACATGATCTGGAATTAGCAACTGCCGTTCTAGCATTGAAAAGTCGGAGACATTATCTCTTGGGAAATTTAGTACATTTATACACCGACCATAAGAGCCTCAAGTACATCTTCACTCAAGCGGATCTGAATATGCGTCAACGAAGATGGCTAGAGTTAATTAAAGATTATGAGCTGGAGATTCACTATCATCCAGGCAAGGCAAACATGGTAGCCGATGCTTTAAGTCGCAAGGTTCATTGCAATAATCTCACGGCGCAACTCTTGATTCGAGCACCTCCACCCGAAAGTGATGAGCCTAATCTTCGGATTCTTCCGTATGGAGCCTTGACCAATTTGGCTCTTATTCCTACCATTCGTGAAGAAGTGGTAGCAGCTCAGCAGAAGGATGCTGGTATGGAACACATCGAAGACGACTTCGGAAGGGCGAAGTCAAGTGTTTCCAAAAAGATGACGAAGGTGTTATCTCGGTTCAAGAATAGGCTAGTAGTGCCTAAGAATTTGGAACTTCGCAAGAAGATAATGGACGAAGCCCATACGTCGAAGTATTCTATTCATCCTGGAATCAACAAGATGTTTCAAGACTTGAAGAAGAGATTTTGGTGGACAAGAATGAAACGAGAGATAGCAAGGTATGTCAACGAGTGTGATACCTGTCGACGTGTCAAAGCAAAGCATTTGAAGCAAGCAGGTCCACTTCAACCTCCGAGCATACCCGAATGGAAATGGGAAGATATTAGTATGGACTTTATTGTTGGATTACCAATGACTCCACGGAAGCACGACTCTATCCGGGTCATAGTTGACAGATTCACCAAGTCAGCTCACCTTATACCGAGTACATACCAACTACAAGACCAAGCAATATGCAGATCTATATATTTCGCGCATCCTATGTTTGCATGGAGTACCCAAGACCATCATCTCGGATCGAGGAGCTCAATTTGTCTCTAGATTCTGGGAACAGCTTGCATGAGTCGCTAGGAACGAAATTAATTCGAAGCTCAGCTTATCACCCCCAAACGGATGGACAAACAGAAAGAATCAATCAATATCTCGAGGATATGCTTCGAGCATGTGTTTTGACATACGGTAAAGATTGGGAGAAATGTTTACCATCGGCAGAATTCTCATACAACAACGAGTTATCAAGAGAGTGCCGGAATGTCACCGTTTCAAGCTCTGTATGGACGTAGTTGTCGCACACCTCCGAATTGGTCCGAAAGTGGAGAAAGAATTGTAACAACCCACAGTAATACAATGCATTTCATGGCATTCATGAGCATGTCATCACATTTTATTCGTGAGATCATCATGCATGTGATAATAATCATAAGCATAAAATAAGAATAGAGGAAATGATAAGAAGAGATGAAATGAGAGGAAAAATTCAAGTTTAACATTTTCTATGGTTCAAATATCACAAATGAAGATTTATGAAAATTTACTGAAAGTATTTTGGCATGTAAAAATAATTACAGAAAATAAACAAAATCTCTTTATTAATTTAACTATGAATTTTTAATCCGAAATTGATTTGGAATTTCTACTGGGACTTAATAGGAAAAATGCCTAAAATACTTTCACCAACACCCATGAATTTTTGCGGAATTTTTAGAGCTGCAGAAGGTTGCTTTTTAATTAAACGAAGCCCAGGGGGTTTTATGCAAAATGATCGCAGCCCCCTGTCGACCTCTCTTCTTTCTCTCTCTCTCCCGCGTCTCGGCGCCGCCGCCGGCCGGGCCGCCTTCCCGGCCGTCGCCACGCCACCCCGCCACGCAGCAGCTCGGAGCCACGCAGCTGCCGGCTCGGCTGCCTCTCCGAACCGCCTCTCCGCGGGATAAGAACCCCCGCCGAGCTCTCCCCTTCCCCTTTCTCGCTCTCGCCATTGCCGCACCCCTACTTCACCGGCGCCGGACCGCTCCGGCACCCCTCCATCCGAACCACCACCGGCCGGAGCTCCGCGGAGTCACGGCGAAGCTCCCCAAGCCCTTCAATTCACTTGAGCCGCCCCGCTTCGTCGAAGCGAAGCCGTTCTCCCCATCGGACTATCACCGTCGTCCATCACCGCGGCTCTAAATTCGGCAACTCCGGTGAGCCGTCGTCGATCTTCTTGGTTCGGGATGATGCGCAACCCTTTGCTCCATGTTCTTAGTCACTTACTACCGCATCTTATCCACGGAGGGACGAGCAATCGACGATCTTCTCCAACTCCGGCTGTCGTCGTCCGCCACCTCCACGGTGAGCATACTTTTTCGAGCTTGCTCATGTCATTTTGACTACTAGCCGAGCTTGCGCATGATCCGTAGAAGCTCCCCGAGCTTTTCCCTTAGATTTCCGAGCTCCCGGGCGAGCTCCGCCATGCGCCGAAGCGCCACCGTGCCCAGGTCTCGCCGCCGGCGTGTCTCGAACGGAGCTCATGTCGTGTGGGTGGCACGGTTGGGTTCGCGAGGTTGCGTAGAGGCTTTCGGTGTGTGCGCGGCGAGCTTTGGCTCACCGACGACCAACTCCGGTGACCGTGCCGCCGCTAGCCCCGCCGCCGTGGTGGAGCCACACCGCAGGCCACACGCCGTGGGATCGCGTGTGGCTACGCGGGATCGGGTGTGGCCAACCCCGTGACCCTCCGTGTGGCCCGTAATTGAATTTAAATTTCCAAAATTCGTAGAAAATTCAATAAAATTCAGAAAAATACGAAACCAACTTTGTTAGACTCGGAAAAATGAAATCTATCCATTTGTGAAATAAAATAATTATTTTGAATAAAATTTATTTATAATTTGTAATTAATCCCTTTTCTTTAATAAGGGAAAGCTATTATTTTATGTAAATAAAATGTTTAATTACGAAAATAATTCTATTTAATGAAAGAGATACTGCAGACGAAATTAATAATAGAATTTATTTTTTTCAAAATTAAACTTAAAGTGTATTATTTAAATGATCCCAATGTATTAACCTTTAATCACTTAAGGTAATTATTTACTTATTGGCAAATAAATCAGATTAATGTGTTAATTATTAAACTTAAGTAACTAGAGACCTTAATTAAGTAATTAAGGAAAACAACAATTAATTAATAATAATCTTAATTAAACAATTGTTAATCGGCATAATTAATTGTTAATTAATGCTTAATGAACATACTTATCTTTAATCTATACATTAACTAAAGTGATTAATGCACTATTGCATACTTCCATCATGGGCATTCATGCATACATGTTGTGATTCGCGATGCACTCGCTGGTCGACTAGGTTCCGAAGTAATCGAGGTTCCACCCGAGGGCGAGTCAGGAGCCGGGGATCTCGAAGTCGACCCAGCCGCCGAGGAGACTAATTTCGAACAAACTCAAGGCAAGCCCCGGTGCATCCTACCTATGTTTTTAATTATTTTACTTTATCACATAGTACAGCTTATGCTTGTGCATTAGGTGCTAGGGTTTGGTTGAAACCCTAGATGCATTATGGAAGGTTTCCGTGTGTTCTCTTTATACTCGGTACAGGTAGCTCAATAGAGGCTAAGCTTAATTCATAGTCGCAACGGTAGATGGTTAGGGCACTTAAAGCATGGAGGCTTTAAGAGTTTGTGTTGACACTAAAGATGATGAGAGTGTTAATGAAGTTGAGACCGGACGGGCCCCGCAGGAGAAAGGGCAAGACGGAGATGAGGTCTTGCAAGGTGGTAGCCCCGTCTCGTGTCGGTCAAGGACCGTACCGTTGTCGGCTTAGTTGAACAAGTTTGAACGTACCGTGCTATAGGCTGGTATCATGGGCCCAGCAAGCTGATGTACCCTATCGCCCCGGAGATGTAGCATAGCCAGCTCTCTTTTGCCGATCGTCGGTGAGAGGATAGTCTCACGGGAGGGAGATGGGTTGACCACGAAGGAAGTCGTGGCTTCGCCATACTCCCGGGGAGTTGGAAATGGCTAGTCTGCCGTCAGGTGCTAGCGGGAAAGGTTGTCGTATACGATCAATGTGATGCGTATACGTCGTGTAGTCGGGTTTTGCCAGCTGGTATAAATCGATTCGAATCGTTGTTCCTCGCAGTAATGAGTACCGCTTGTTTAGCTCGTCACATCGTAGTAAGTTTATGGAAGATGAGGAAAGATGAGGGTGGGAAGGATAAAGATCTATTATATCTTGTGTTGGAAACTTGATTGAATAGAGTTAGGTTGCAAACACCTTGGCTAATGAACATAACCCGAGCTAAAATATTGAAAGTAAGGACCCACGCCTTAAAGCTGTTTTTCGCAAAGGAGTAAACCCCACAGCCGTAAAGCCTTTGCATTCTAGGCGTCGGCCTTAGCGTGCCATGTTGACGGGTCGGTCTTGTTGAGTATTAGAATACTCAAGGTTTGTTCGTTACCTTACAGGGAATGAGTCGTGTTATCACGACTTGTACGGCAGTTTTCCCGAGGAGGAGCAGTGTCCCGAGGGAGGTTCCCTTCGGTGGGAACGTATCCCCACACCTTGAAGAGAGAGGACCGTGATGTACGAAGGGCTCGGTACATCACGTCGTTTCGTCTTAAGTCCGATGAGTTGTAACGGAATAAGCTTCCGCCGAATACTCGTAGGATGTTGACACTTCAATAAATGTTATGTTTCCGCTGCACGAATGTTTGTATTTTGAAAACTTGGTTGTATTATACCATGATGTATATATTCTGGCTTGTATGAGATGATGTTTCTGTTGTAACTCGCTTTGTCGAGTGTCCCTCTGTTCCGATTCCCGGTGGTCCCGAAGGGGATGTCACAGCTTGTATCGTAGCAGTTCGGAGGCAACAACACATCATTACAAGTCTATTTTCAAAACTTAACACGTTTATGCGATAGACGACGAGAGAGTACGGAGCCTATAAGGATATAGAATAGTTAGATTTTTACTAACCGGTCGACGTTTGGGTTCGTGGGAAGTGCTAACTATTCGTCGAGTTTCTTTACTACAGTACGTATAGCTAGTTTCCGAGCATGCATCATGTTAAATTCTGCACTAAATAAATATTGGGTATGTACTTAGCTAGCTCGTAGTACTTTATAGGTTGTTCCGTTCGTTTTTCTTCTCGTGGGAAGAAGTGTTTAACTTGTTAAACATGTTCCCTCGCAGATGCCGGTCACTCGTGGTAGGAAGCGCGCCCAGGAGGAGGAGGAGGCACGAGCTGCACGTGTCGCCGAGCTAGAGCAGCAGCTTCACAGCCTTGGAGCCGAGGACACAGAGTCGGAGCGACAATTGGGTGCTTGGAAGCACCGCCGTCGAGTGGACCGTCGGGAGATCCGGAGGTCACACGCTAGGATCGCCGAGCCGGAGGAGCAGATAGTGGAGGTGACCCGCGCGCGTGACGAGTACCGTGAGGCGGTTATCGCCTTTGACGCGCAGCTGACTACGAGGACCGAGGAGCGAGACGCCGCCCGCGCCGCAGAGGACAACCAGGAGCTACGGGCAGACATGGTGACGGCACAGCGGGACCACTTGGTGGAGGTCCTAGTCGCGAGAGAGGTCGAGCCGGGTCAGCTACGCATGCAGTACAACGGGCTGGCCGAGGCACACCACGCACCGCTCCACGACCACGATGACCTGTTTGAGGAGTTCGAGCAGTTGCAGCAGCAGACAGCAGCAGCAGCAGCGAGCAGCAGCAGGGTCCACCCGACGAGGAGGTCTCCGGGATGGACTACGAGCCACCACCCGCGTCGCCGGCTTGGGACGTCGAGTCGGACGGCGGCAGTCACGCGCCGTCGGCTTAGTGGTGTTGTGTTTTCACTAATGTAGGAGGGTAGCCACATTTTGCCGACGTAGGTCGATGTATATAGGGTACTAGCGGAGGTTGGGCAGTTGGGAGTGTACGCGAAGTGGGTTTGAGTTGTATCAACAATAACAATGGGAAGGAAGTAGTGGTACTATATATATATATATATGCAGTTGCTAGAATGAACAAATGTGTTGAAATATTGGGAGTAGTTTCTACTTGTATCCGATGCTCTTACTTCTTCACAGAGATGGACAAGCACACGTACGGGTGTGAGTGAAGTAAGAGGATCAAGGGAAGATGTTCGTATAGTCGAGCCGGAGAGACAACTGCAGGAAAAGGAGGAGTTGTTAGCAATTAGAGAGGCGCAGCTTGCTAAACAGGGAGCAGCAGATTCAATTTAAGGATCAGCAACTAGCAAATGCTCATGCATTGATCACTCAGCTTAGAGCAAGATCTACCGCAAGCACACAACGCCATAATGAAAGAAGCAATAGGACAACAACCTCCAGGAGATGCACCAGTAGCGCAGGAGAATCCTATGGAGGCTGAATCGAAGAAGAAGAGGAGGATCCCGAAGAGATAATGGACGTGGATTCAGTCATAGACTTCACGGAGATTCCCCAACTAGAGGATGCGGAATCCGAGACAGGCAGTTCCATAAGCCAGGAGGTGACATCCAGGCGTCGCGAAGAATAAAGGAGTGCTAGCTAGTAGTGAGTGAGAGAACTAGTATGTAAATCAGGCGCTAGTTAAATAAGGGCGCGTGATGTAACCACGCCCGAGTGAATCATAGGAACCGTTGTAACGTGAGTGTAGAAATATGCATTATTGGATTTGGTGGTTGCTTTAATAAAGATGCCTTGTTGCATAAAGATTCCTTGGGAGTCCTCATATACGTATTCCCGTCCTTCCATTAGTATGTTGGAATGAAGATGTCTAACGTAAACTTTCTTGGACAGAATGGTTGGAACAAGAAGACGCGATGAGCCCGAGACTTCTCAACGCGGGGCGGGAACACCACCACCACCCCCGACCTTGGCACAGAGCCATCGCTGCAAGTATTGGATTCTCGCGCGGAACAGCGGGAATTATTGGAGCAACCGGTCCGCAACACTCGCTCCCCAAGAACGTCATCGGGGCCGCAATGCCCCGGAGGAAAGGGTGACCTTCTCGGACTTCTTATCGGTTCGCCCCCGGTATTCTCGGATGCGGGTGAGCCCTTGGAAGCCGACAACCGGCTACGTACCATTGAGTCGAAGCTGGAGCTGTTTCCGTGCACGGATCATCGAAGACCCTCTTTGCTTCCCAACGAGTTGCAAGGATTTGCTGGAGCTTGGTGGGCCAACTACAAAGCAATGTTTCCTCCCGGACGATAGATTTCATGGGCGAGTTCACTAAAGCCTTCAGAGAGCATCATATTCCGTAAGGTTTAATGAATCGAAGAGAAAGGAGTTCCTCTTGCTCGAAGCAAGGGGATATGAATGTTCACGCCTACTCCAAGGTATTCAACCGCCTTGCTCAATATGCTCCCGAACATGTGGACACCGATGTCAAGAAGAAGAACCTGTTCAAGGAGGGAATGAGTACCAAGCTACGCCTTGCTTGGTGTTGAACAAGACCGACAGCCTTCACCGATTTTGTGAGTGACGCTATTGCACCGGAAGACTCTATCCGTCCGCATCGGACGGAGAAGAATAAGAAGAGGCCAGCTACGGGACAAGCAAGTGGGGAACCATCCAAGTACAGGCTGGTTTACACCGCACCCTCGAGTCGGCGTTATCAGCATGCACCCTCTCGCCCCAATTTCTACCGGCAGAATCAATCACCCCAAGCAACCTCGAGCAACAGCGGCCGAATCGTATCGTCCGCCCTACCAGCAACAGTAACTACCGTAATCCCCGACCGGTGAATCAAGCACCGCAGCAGAATGGACCGCCATGTTTCAATTGTGGCCGTTCAGGGCATTATTACCGCAGCTGCCCATATCCTCGAAGGCACCATATGCATCCCGACCTCAAGGACAGCCACGAGAACCAGCAGAGGGCACCAGCCAAGAGTACCCCAAGCAAAGACGGGCCGTGCCAACTTTACGACGGCCGAGGAGCTACCCGAAGGAGGACAAATCTTAGCGGATATGTTTTCTATCGCTGAACATCCTGCTATGGTTTTATTTGATTCGGGAGCTACGCATAATTTCATCAGCAAGTCATATATTGTTAAGCATCACATCATGCCATCACAAGTTACTATGTGCTCATATCATCTCAACACCTGGGGGTAAGATCCTTACTAATGAAGAAGCTGCCGATATGCCATTGAGATTGGGTAGTAAGGTTTATCCTACTTCGTTGATTATATTGGATGGGCAAGGGTTAGATGCAATTATTGGCATGCAATGGATGAACTTCCATAAGGCAGTATTGGATATAGCATCTCGAGCCGTATATCCGAACTCTCCTGTTCATGGTCGAGATTGCTTGCTCTTAACTTTTCCTCAAGCTATGCTGCCCATGGTCAATAAGGTTGTGGGTAAGAGTCTCGGAGGATATACCCATAGTCTCGTGAGTATCCGGATGTCTTTCCGGACGACTTGTCGGGACTACCGCCGGACCGAGCGGTAGAGTTTAAGATAGAGTTACAGCCTGGAACCGCACCCATATCAAGAAGACCGTATCGGATGCCACCGAATGAGCTAGCAGAATTGAAAGTGCAACTAAAGGAATTATTGGACAAAGGATATATACGGCCAAGTTCATCGCCATGGGGATGCCCAGCTTTGTTTGTAAAGAAGAAAGACAAGACATTGAGGCTATGTGTGGATTATAGACCTCTCGAATTCGGTGACCATCAAGAACAAGTATCCTTTGCCGAGGATTGATATCTTGTTTGATCAACCGATGGGAGCTAAAGTTTTCTCCAAGATAGATCTTCGCTCGGGATATCATCGATTAAGATAAGAGCTCGAAGATATACCGAAGACTCGCATTTTCCACCGGGTATGGACTTTATGAGTATCTCGGTGATGTCATTTGGATTGACCAACGCACCAGCGACATTTCATGTATCTCATGAATTCCGTATTCATGCCTCGAGTTAGACAAGTTTGTCGTGGTATTCATTGACAATATCTTGATCTACTCTAAGTCACAAGAGGAACATGCCAATCACTTAAGAGTTGTGTTGCAACGACTAAGGGATCATCAGCTCTATGCTAAGTTCAGCAAGTGTGAATTTTGGCTCGAAGAAGTACCGTTCCTAGGTCATGTAACATCAGCCGAAGGAGTGGCCGTTGACCCAGTGCAAGGTTCAAGATGTATTGAATTGGAAATCACCGAAGTCTGTCTCTCGGATCGGAAGTTTCTTGGGATTGGCTGGTTATTATAGAAGGTTTATCCCAAACTTCTCAAAGATCGCCAAGCCAATGACTAAACTATTAGAGAAGGATAAGAAGTATGTATGGAGCAAAGAATGTGAAGAAGCTTTCCAAACGTTGAAGAAGTTGTTGACTACAGCTCCCGTACTTGCTCAGCCGGATCCGACGAAGCCTTTTGATGTGTATTGTGATGCTTCCGGCACGGGACTTGGATGTGTTCTGATGCAGGAAGGTCGAGTGATCGCTTATGCGTCTCGACAACTAAGGCGTCATGAGGAACACTATCCCACACATGATCCGGAGTTAGCAACTGTCGTTCTAGCATTGAAAGGTCGGAGACACTATCTTCTCGGGTAACTTGGTACATTTATACACGGACCACAAGAGTCTCAAATACATCTTCACCCAAACAGACCCGAATATGCGACAACGAAGGTGGTTGGAGCTGATAAAGGATTATGAGATTGAGATTCACTATCACCCAGTGCAAGGCAAATGTGGTAGCCGATGCCTTAAGTCGCAAGGTTCATTGCAATAATCTCATATCTCATGGCTCAACTCATGGTTCGAGCATCTCTAGAAGGGAGTAAAGAGCCGAATCTTCGGATTATTCCGTATGGAGCATTGACAAATCTGGCTCTTATTCCTACCATTCGTGACGAAGTGGTGGCAGCTCAGCAGAAGGATGCTGGTATGGCACACATTAAAAGACGACTCCGGAAGGGAGAAGTCAAGTGCTTCCGAAAAGATGACGGAGGTGTTATCTAGTTCAAGAATAGGCTAGTAGTGCCTAAGAACTTGGAACTTCGCAAGAAGATAATGGATGAAGCTCATACGTCCAAGTATTCTATTCACCCTGGAACCAATAAGATGTATCAAGACTTGAAGAAGAGATTTTGGTGGACAAGAATGAAACGAGAGATAGCAAGGTATGTCAACGAGTGTGATGTCTCGTTGACGAGTCAAAGCTGAACACTTGAAGCAAGCAGGACCCTTACAACCTCCGAGTATTCCTAAATGGAAGTGGGAAGACATCAGCATGGATTTCATCATGGGATTACCATTAAGTCCACGAAAACACGACTCTATCCGGGTCATTGTGGACCGGTCGACGAAGTCTGCTCACTTTATTCCGGTACATACACGGTACACTCGCCGAGAAGTATGCAGAACTCTACATTGCTCGAATTCTCTGTTTGCATGGAGTGCCAAAGACCATTATATCGGACAGAGGAACCCAATTTGTCTCCAGATTCGGGAACAATTACAAGAATCCCTGGGGACCAAATTGATACGAAGCTCGGCATATCATCCTCAAACCGATGGCCAAACAGAAAGGATCAATCAATATCTATCAATCAATATCTCGAGGATATGCTTCGAGCATGTGTCTTAACTTATGGCATGGATTGGGAAAAGTGCTTACCTTTGGCGGAGTTCTCCTACAATAACAGCTATCAAGAGAGTGCGGGAATGTCGCCATTTCAAGCTCTATATGGACGTAGTTGTCGTACACCCTTGAATTGGTCCGAAAGTGGAGAAAGAATGAACTTCGGGCCGGATCTAGTAAGAGATGCGGAAGAACAAGTACGTCTCATTCAACGGAACCTTAAGAGAGCTAAATCTCGACGGATCGGTTATACCGACAAGAGGCGTCGAGAGTTAGTATTTCAGGTTGGAGATCAAGTCTATCTCCGAGTATCTCCTACCAAAGGTGTTCAAAGGTTTGGAATCAAGGGCAAGTTAGCACCACGCTACATCGGACCTTATCCAACCTTGGAAAGATGTGGAGCCGTGGCGTACCGACCGGAGTTGTCGTCCCACCTGCGAGCATCCATAACATATTCCATGTATCTCAACCGAAGAAGTGTTTAAAACCACCCATGTATATACGAGACAGTCGAGGTGGAACAGCTACAACCGGATTTGACGTATGACGAACGTCCGGTCAAAGTACTTGACACCAAGGATCGAGTGACTCGACATCGGACCGTTAAGTTCTATAAGGTTCAATGGAGTAATCACTCGGAAGCTGAAGCTACTTTGGAACAAGAAGAGTTTCTTCGATCAAATTACCGCGAGTTCTTTAGTACCATCGTTTAGTCGTTCGATCGTGAATCTCGGGACGAGATTCCTGTAAGGGGGAGGGCTGTAACAACCCACGAGTAATACAATGCATTTCATGGCATTCATGAGCATGTCATCACATTTTATTCGTGAGATCATCATGCATGTGATAATAATCATAAGCATAAAATATCAAATTAACTAAAGAATAGAGGAAATGATAAGAAGAGATGAAATGAGAGGAAAAATTCAAGTTTAACATTTTCTATGGTTCAAATATCACAAATGAAGATTTATGAAAATTTACTCGAAAGTATTTTGGCATGTAAAAATAATTACGAGAAAATAAACAAAATCTCTTTATTAATTTAACTATGAATTTTTAATCTGAAATTGATTTAGAATTTCTACTCGGGACTTAATAGAAAAAAATGCCTAAAATACTTTCACCAACACCCATGAATTTTTGCGGAATTTTTAGAGCTGCAGAAGGTTGCTTTTTAATTAAGCGAGAAGCCCGGGGGTTTTCGCAAAATGATCGCAGCCCCCGTCGACCTCTCTTCTTTCTCTCTCTCTCCCGCGTCTCGCCGCCGCCCGCTGTTGACGGTCGTTACGGACCAATTTCGAACGTCAATTAGTCAAATAAATGAGAAGGACTAGGCATGTCTTGCATGCATTTTACTTAGAAATAACCTAGTTCCACGTGTACCTCTAGATTTTTAGTGTGCGGGTGGAAAATGATGAATTCCGGGCCCCGAGGCGACAAATCAACACTTTTACAAAACTTCCACTTCGCCGCGGGAATCAACTCCAAGATAAAAGGCCAACGATCACGAAATCCAACACAAATAAGGCCTCACGCACCTGGATCAAAGACCAACATCCGGTGGGGGAGCCAACCGCAAAGCCCGGCCCGGGAGGGGCGGTGGCGGTTCGGCCGAACCAACAAGGCGGTTCGGCCGAGCCGTCATGGTGGCCCCACGGCCCACTTCTCTCGGCGGTTTGCCCACCGCCTCCGGAGGTCGGTTCCACGCGCATTAAATGCCACCGAGCCTACGAAACCGCCTCCGAGGAGCCGACCTTTCAAGCCTATATAAGGAGGGGTACCCCCCTCCTTAACACACACAACAACACAAGGATCATTCTCTCCTCACACTAGAAGTTTAGAGGCTTTCTAGGTAGTGCTAGGCTTAGTAGTGGGCTGCCTCATTGCTCCCAAAGTCTTGTGGAGAATTGGGTATAGCTCTTGTATCCTCTCTTTATGAGACTTGATCATTCATCTATGGAATACTTTCGTTCATATCCTTGTCATGAGCTTTATAGAGTAGTCATGATCTTGTTTGATCGTTCATCGTTCGTTCATATAAGTTCGTCGTTCGTTCTTCGTTCTTCATTAATAGAAGATGAACTCATATCGAATGTTCTTCGTTCGTTCATACTTGATCACCGATTACTCCTGATCTTACTTGATTAATTGCCGTTCGTCGCTCATTCTTGAGCGGCAGACGCCTTGCATGACTTAGTGCTAGCTTTGATCCTTTCGTCTAGCGTATGCTAGTTAGGCTAGTGTTCTTATGAATAGGCTTCGGGTTCATCGTCCCGTAAGGGTGCTCTAGATTTACCACCATGTCGGTGCCTCGAGGGATCTAGAGTTGTGGTTAGTGACGCCGGCACGGTCTTTGGGGTTATCTACCCACCGTTGAATGTGCTTCGTGTCCCACGGTTTGTAGAGGTAGGTGACAAGAAGTGACAGCCTTGTCATCCAAAGTAATCCTCCACGTTCGGGCATGGCATAGGAGTCTAAAAAGCCGGAGTCGCGAGGCGGACCTCGCGTAAGACGGATCTCCCGATGATGCCTAGGCATTAGACGCTTGCTTGCGCTTGCATGATCTTGGATGTTAGGTAGAAGCTGCGCACTCATATGAATGTTGTATCATTAGGAGTAGTGAGTCGCTAGTCTAGTTTAGCTTTATCTAGGATCGCCTCTATCCCTTTTATAAGAGAATGCATCGCCTTGGTGTGTGTCACACTATCCTCAACTTATTGCTCCTAACCCCTGCATTGGAATGTGAATACTTCATCATTCTTTTGTAACACCATGAACATAAGTACTCTTATCAACCATGTCTTCCTTTGGGAAAATATAAATACGATACCCTTGAATACTCTCGGGTGAAATGCTACAACGGGTTATCCGTCCGCTTGCGGATATTCATGACCCACCTTATAATACATATCTAGTACTTGTCTTGGATGTGGATTATTTGGTTAAATAGTGCAAGTGACTTAAACCCTTGGCTCTCCCGCGGTCACGTGTTTCTTTCCGCGTGACCTTAAGAGATGCCAACAAGCATTTCAGGCGCCGTTGCTTGGGAAGACATTGGTTAATAAGAATACAATGAATGTTCATGATTACACTTGATGATGATTTAATCATTGCCCTTGCGAGGCTAACCTTGATCTGTTTTCTCTCAAAGGTGAAAACGAGGATGGTGCATGCGTGGATTCGACTTGCTAGGAAAACTTCGTTGATAATCCCGAGGCTCTTGCGAGAAAGACTCGACCTCGCGTCGTTGTCTCTCCTCAAGAACCCACGACAAGCGAGCCCGCATCTTCCGCACCATCAACCTCAACACTCATGGCTGAAAGGACCCTTCGTGACTACTCTGCGCCCTCCGTCGCCAATGTGCCCATTGGGCCCAACGTCGACGCTGGTGCTGCAGGACTTGACATCAAGTCCAGCCTCATCACTATGGTGCAAGCCATTCCCTTTTGTGGAAAGGCCTCAGAGGACGCCAACTCTCATCTCCAACAGTTCCTGGAAATATGCAACACATCGGCCACGGCCGGAGCCAACCAAGATGCTATCAAACTCCGCTGTTTCCCCTATCCCTCCTTGGGAAGGCGAAACGGTGGTTTTATGCCAATCGTGCAAGCATTGACACTTGGAACAAATGTTCCACGGCGTTCCTCGCCAAGTTTTTCCCGATGGGCAAAACCAATGCCCTTCGTGGAAGAATTGCAAGTTTCCAGCAAGCGACAAACGAATCCATGCCCGAGGCATGGGAAAGGCTTCAAGAATACATTCCGGCCTGCCCTCACCATGGGATGGAGGAATGGCTCATTCTTCAACACTTCTACAACGGGTTGACACCAACAACCCGTGGACATATGGATGCCGCTGCTGGAGGAGCCTTCTTCTCGAAAACTATTGCCCAAGCAAAAGAACTCATAGAGAAGATGGTCTCCAATCAAGGGTGGAGCGATGATCGACTCCAAACACGCGCAAGAGGCGTACACCCTGTCAAGGAGGTGGACATGCTTGTCCGCCAAGGTTGACCTCCTCATAAAACGCTTGGACGAACACAACGCAAATGGTGGTGTTCATGCATTGGACTCACACATGACGTGTGAGGAGTGCGGGAACACCGGCCATATGGGGAAGGATTGCCCCCATACCCATGAAGAGGTGTTCTACATGAACAACAACAACGGGTATCGTCCAAACGGAGGACAAGGGTACAACCAAAACCGACCATCATATCAAGGAGGTAACAATTTTTCTGGCTTTAACAATAATCAACCTTCCTTGAAAGATTTGGTTTATGGCCAAGCTAAAATTAACGAATCTATCAACAAAAAGCTTGCTGCCAATGATAAAGTCTTAGAAAACATAAGCGCACAAATAGAAGGTTTCTCCTCTCGCTTTCAAAAATCAGCTGAGCTTTAATAAAATGATTGAAACCCAAGTTGCTCAGCTAGCTGCTCTTATTCCTGGTTCTAATTCGGGAAGATCCCGGGGCAACCCGAGTCTTCTTTGGAAAATGTTAATGCGGTTACCACGAGGGAGGAAAATCCACTCGGGATCCGCCATATCCTAACCATGCAGCAAAGAAGAACGAGGAACGACCTGGAGGAGGAAAGCCCTTCTATTACCAAAGAAAAAGAAGAAGAACCGAAGCCAAGTGAAGGGAAGAATGGAATTGAATTTCAAGACACAAGCTTTTTGCCATTCCCTCACGAAACAGGAAGCCAAAGGAGGATGAACAATTTGCTCGATTCGTCGAGACCATCCGAAGGATTCATGTCAACGTGCCATTGTTGGACATGGTGCAGGTGCCCACATATGCACGCTACCTTAAAGACATCCTCAACAACAAGAGGCCACTACCCAACGAGGAAATGGTCAAGCTCACAGAGGAGTGTAGCGCAGCTATACTCAATCGGCTTCCGAGAAAAGAAGAAGGACCCTGGCTGCCCCACAATATCATGTTCCATTGGGGCACACCACTTCGACCGAGGCCTTATGTGATCTTGGGGCAAGCGTCGGCGTGATGCCCAAAGAAGTCTTTGATCGTTTGAGCTACACAACCTTGACTCCTACACCAATGAGGTTGCAATTGGCGGACTCTTCGGTCCGCTACCCCGCGGGAATAGCCGAAGACGTGCCGGTAAAAATTCGAGGCAACTTCATACCGGTGGACTTTGTGGTGCTTGAGATGGATATCGACAAGAACACGCCCCTCATTTTGGGACGTCCCTTCCTCGGCACAGCAAACGCCCAAATTGATGTTGGGAATGGAGAAATCCGATTCCACATCAATGGGAAGGAGGAAAAGTTTGAGTTCCAACCAAGAAAAGAACAATGCTCAATGATCAAGATCAAGTATGGGCCAAATCCCTCAAACATCCGTGAAGTTGAAGTGACGCCAAGAAAGACGGATAGTCTCGTCACCTTTTGGAAGCAACTTGACAAAATTGAGAATCCGTCATGGTACCAACCCAAGAAGCCTGCAACGAGCAAGGCCGGGATTATGGGCCAAGAAGCCGGTCCTTCAAGACACAAAGCCACCTACATCAACAAAGACCAAACAAGTGTGGCAAGTGAAGAAGGTGCAGCCATCTTCATCCTCTTCTCCGGGGAAAGGGCCTGCACCACAAGGATGAAAAGAAATGGAGAAGTCCTCGCTCGCCGGACTTAAAATGGCAAAGCCCTGGTCGACGAGGATAAATCGGTATTATCTTTCGATTTCTTTTGATTTTTGTTTTCCACCACATGCATCTCCCTGCATATTCTATTTTATCACAAGATAATTTTCATTTCATTTATTTGGATTTTCCGCCAGCATATTTGATTTTTTTTCTCACTCGCCATGCATAGAAAATTTGAAAACCAAAATCCTTTTACGTCCAAATTTTCCTACTTTGTTTGAAACTTTTGGACAACCCTTGTATCCTTATACAAAATCCAAAAACAATTTTTGCATGTTGGAATTTTCTCCAACACTTTTTCTCGAGATTTGATTTTTCGAATAAAGCTGAATTTGAGGCAACTTTCTTTGGATTTCTTGAGCAAAAATTTCGAGGAATATCCGGACGTAGCAACCATGGTCAATGATCATTTGGCCGTTGGGAGCTATGGGCCAAAAGGGAGAGCAAAAGGGACCCACGGCAGGTCGGCCGAACCCACCTCCTTGGTTCGGCCGAACTGCCATGACCGTTGCTCGGTCTGTCCTTTTCCCAACGGTCATATGCCCCTCCTAACGCTCAAAAACGGCTACTTCGTGAGCTATAAGTAGAGGTGGCCTGGCCGGAGCTCTCTCCCCCTCTCACACTATCATTTCCACTCCTCACTCACTTCATTCTCATTACTCTCAAGTTTTCCATTGTCCTCACTTGCTCATTGCCTAAAAGTTCTGCATAAATCTTTTGCTCTTGGTGTGCTTGTCTAGTTTTTGGTTTGATTTGTTTTTGTTTGGTTTTCTCGAGTTGCGATTTCTTGCTCACATGAACAACCGACGGTGTCGCTAATTTGATTTTTTCCCTCACATGACCCGTTCGGAATTTTTGTTCTTGCATTCTTGCTCTCTTTGTGTGCAGCCATGACCGGTGCCAAGAAGGCTGTTCGGGTCAATCAAGAGGTCCTTGAGCTCACGCTCAAGTTCAAGCTCTTTACGTCGAAGCACCCGCGCACGCCCCGTAGTCGAGTCACCGCCAAGTTCACCACCACAAGTCGAGGAAGAAGGGCAAGAGGGCAACATCGAGCATCGTCTCCTCACCGACACCGACCTCGACTTAGTGGGCGAGCACGAGACGCGCACCTACACGCTTCTCCAACACCGTCTCTTTGCTCCTACGCGAGCATTTGACACGGAGCTGCTGCACAAAATAGGTATGGATGCTGAATTTGCTCAAGTATTTAAAGCCTTAGGGTGGACAGATTTTGCTAGTGTAAATGAGCCGGGTTCCCGCTTGCTTACACTTCAGTTTTTATGCACCCTACAAACGGTAGATGAAGGAATTTCTTTTCGGTTTTCCGTGAATCCTACCGTTTGACTTGGAAAGAACTTAGCACCCTTCTTGGCTTTAATACTCGCTGCAATACCGACTTGGATGGTGCCCTTCCTCGGTTTTCAAAGCATGCTTTTTGGGAAAGGATTACGGGTCTTCCTAGTTGCGTGCGACCTAGAACTAATCACATCCATCATCCTACCTTGCGTTTTATGCACATGTGGATTGCTATCACTCTTTTTCCAAGGAGTGATATTCGGAGTGTGCTTGTGAGGATGAGCTAAAAATTCTTTTTGCTGCGGTCGATAAGATTAAGATTGCTCCCGTGAAAGCCATGATTTGCCAATGGATAGAAAATCTTGGGACGATAGGACCAATTGAATGTACCTCTCTAGTGACACGAATTGCCATGCGGGTGGGAGCTTTACATGATGCTAATGTTGAATACCTTGCTACACCTCGCTCTCTTATAAATAAAGATTATCTTATTCAAGGTCACTCTCTTAAGAATGGTCCGAACGATTCCCTCATATATTATTTTGTGGGATATGCAAACGAGTTTCGGTTACCTAACCCGGACCTTCGTTTGTATACTCTCAAAAATCTAACCATTGAGCTCCAAGAAGCGCAGCGGTCTCGCGAGAGTGTATCTTCTCGCAGGGGGCGCACGGATCGGAACAACCATCTACCTCCGAGATGCCCACACCGCACCCCACGACTCATGGCGAGCCGGGGTACAGCCACCCCGGGTTTTCTCCCGGTGGGTACCCAGCCCCGCCACCTCACATGGCCGGGGATCGGCGTGGCAAACTCCGGGATATGGCCCGGGGCTGTTTTCTCCACAACAACAATGGGAGGAACACTCCACCGACTCCGGATCAGCCCAAGGCTACAACTTTGTGCAGGAGATGAACAACCTCTCCTCACAAATGGGAAGACTCCAAACCACGGCGGAAGACACCGAGTATGCGCTCAACCAACACATCTTGCAAACTCATCAATGGCAAGAGCGCACCGACACCCAGCTCACCGCCCTCACCAACATGACGGAGCAACAACGAGCCGATCTTTTGGCTTACTTCCGTCACATGGGGTTCATTCCACCAAACCCATGAGCAAGAACAAGCTTGGGGGGCAGCACCCCCGCTAAGGTATCATGTATCGCAACTTGTATCCTTTATTGTCTCTTGTTTTTGCTTGTTCTTGCCTCTCATATGAAAAACAAAATAAAAATGATAAAACTAAAAAGAACAAAAAGAAGTAGCTTAGTTCCCTTTTATACGCTGCAAGTATGTTGCTAGTCTTTCTATGTTGAGATGATGAATAGTTGCTCTGTTTTATTTCTCTCATGTGCCTAGTCTATAATTTAGAACTCTCCTAGTTTTGAGTTTGGTGGCTAGCAAAACTTGCTTAGAACCTGAAACTTGTGGGCTGCACATGCTTGAGCTGCACCTAAGTTGTTGTGAGATGATGATATGGTAAAAAGAGCTGCTATGATCTTGTCCTAAGTTGAGCTTAAAATCTCCGGAATTCTGTTCCCAAAAATTGCAAAATCTATAAGTTCCCAAGTGATGATAAATTCCTACCAAAGCCATATGCAAATTTCCCTTGAAAACCTTACTCATTTGCTACTTGTTACTTCATTGAGCTTTATCAAAATTGTGTGACCCTAGTGAGATGCTTTTCATACTCTCATGATCAAGATCACGTACACACTCCACCTCATATGCTACACTTCTACACCGGAAGTTAGCAACATGTCATGCCATCCACCCAAAATAAAGACACTCCTCACATTTTATCACCCCTCTTAAAATATCAAAAGAAGGCATGGCTATGCAAAAGAAAAAGAAAATAAGGCTCACAAAAGATGAGCAAGAAAAAGATGCTTGCTCTCATTTCGAGCATAGAAAAAGAAAGAAGAAAAGATAGCCATGCCCAAAATCCAAAATAAAAAGAGGTGAAACAAAAAGAGGAGTAGTCAAATACACCACCACCATCATCTTCACACTTGCACATCTTGATCTACGATTGTATGACTTGCTATCTCCATGGATCCACTCTTTTGGTTTCGCAAAAATATGAATGCAAGTATGCCTCATTTCATACCCTACCTTGAGCTCCACAAAAGCCTATTAGATGTAGGATGAGGCAATACACATGCCTTGGTGAGGAATATAAACACCATTAGAGCGATTCGAGAGCATCACTTGTGGAACGTGGTTTTACTTGAAAAAAAAAAAAAAAATATTTTTTGAAAACGTCCGGAGAATAAAAAGCAAGACAAGGGAAGAGAAAATAAATGCTCTATACACCGTTCTCTCTCTCAACCGCCCAAGGTAAAGTGAAAAGCACAAAGCCCCATGAGGACTAAGGGGAAGGGTGAGTCACCATTGCCAACTTATTCAACTCAAGGATGAGTATCTTTGTTATACACTTGGTACCTTTGAGAAGTAGGCATTGTAGCAACTCCTGATCAACAACCTAAAGTTCTACTACTTGCTCGGGACGAGCAAGGGGTAAGCTTGGGGAGCTTGTTGACGGTCGTTACGGACCAATTTCGAACGTCAATTAGTCAAATAAATGAGAAGGACTAGGCATGTCTTGCATGCATTTTACTTAGAAATAACCTAGTTCCACGTGTACCTCTAGATTTTTAGTGTGCGGGTGGAAAATGATGAATTCCAGGCCCAGAGGCGACAAATCAACACTTTTACAAAACTTCCACTTCGCCGCGGGAATCAACTCCAAGATAAAAGGCCAACGACCACGAAATCCAACACAAATAAGGCCTCACGCACTGGATCAAAGACCAACATCCGGTGGGGGAGCCAACCGCCAAAGCCCGGCCCGGGAGGGCCGGTGGCGGTTCGGCCGAACCAACAAGGCGGTTCGGCCGAACCGTCATGGTGGCCCCCTGGCCCACTTTTCTCCGGCGGTTTGCCCACCGCCTCCGGAGGTCGGTTCCACGCGCATTAAATGCCACCGACCTACGAAACCGCCTCCGGGAGCCGACCTTTCAAGCCTATATAAGGAGGGGTACCCCCCTCCTTAACACACACAACAACACAAGGATCATTCTCTCCTCACACTAGAAGTTTAGAGGCTTTCTAGGTAGTGCTAGGCTTAGTAGTGGGCTGCCTCATTGCTCCCAAAGTCTTGTGGAGAATTGGGTATAGCTCTTGTATCCTCTCTTTATGAGACTTGATCATTCATCTATGGAATACTTTCGTTCATATCCTTGTCATGAGCTTTATAGAGTAGTCATGATCTTGTTTGATCGTTCATCGTTCGTTCATATAAGTTCGTCGTTCGTTCTTCGTTCTTCATTAATAGAAGATGAACTCATATCGAATGTTCTTCGTTCGTTCATACTTGATCACCGATTACTCCTGATCTTACTTGATTAATTGCCGTTCGTCGCTCATTCTTGAGCGACGACGCCTCTGCATGACTTAGTGCTAGCTTTGATCCTTTCGTCTAGCGTATGCTAGTTAGGCTAGTGTTCTTATGAATAGGCTTCGGGTTCATCGTCCCGCAAGGGTGCTCTAGATTTACCACCATGTCGGTGCCTCGAGGGATCTAGAGTTGTGGTTAGTGACGCCGGCACGGTCTTTGGGGTTATCTACCCACCGTTGAATGTGCTTCGTGTCCCACGGTTTGTAGAGGTAGGTGACAAGAAGTGACAGCCTTGTCATCCAAAGTAATCCTCCACGTTCGGGCATGGCATAGGAGTCTAAAAAGCCGGAGTCGCGAGGCGGACCTCGCGTAAGACGGATCTCCCGATGATGCCTAGGCATTAGACGCTTGCTTGCGCTTGCATGATCTTGGATGTTAGGTAGAAGCTGCGCACTCATATGAATGTTGTATCATTAGGAGTAGTGGTCTGCTAGTCTAGTTTAGCTTTATCTAGGATCGCCTCTATCCCTTTTATAAGAGAATGCATCGCCTTGGTGTGTGTCACACTATCCTCAACTTATTGCTCCTAACCCCTGCATTGGAATGTGAATACTTCATCATTCTTTTGTAACACCATGAACATAAGTACTCTTATCAACCATGTCTTCCTTGGGGAAAATATAAATACGATACCCTTGAATACTCTCGGGTGAAATGCTACAACGGGTTATCCGTCCGCTTGCGGATATTCATGACCCACCTTATAATACATATCTAGTACTTGTACTTGGATGTGGATTATTTGGTTAAATAGTGCAAGTGACTTAAACCCTTGGCTCTCCCGCGGTCACGTGTTTCTTTCCGCGTGACCTTAAGAGATGCCAACACCCGCCGGCCGGGCCGCCTTCCCGGCCGTCGCCACGCCACCCCGCCACGCAGCAGCTCGGAGCCATGCAGCTGCTGGCCCGGCTGCCTCTCCGAACCGCCTCTCCGCGGGATAAGAACCCCCGGCCGAGCTCTCCCCTTCCCCTTTTCTTCTCTCGCCGTTGCCGCACCCCTACTTCACCGGCGCGGACCGCTCCGGCACCCCTCCATCCGAACCACCACCGGCCGGAGCTCCGCAGAGTCACGGCGAAGCTCCCCAAGCCCTTCAATTCACTTGAGCCGCCCCGCTTCGTCGAAGCCAAGCCGTTCTCCCCATCGGACCATCACCGTCGTCCATCACCGCGGCTCCAAATTCGGCAACTCCGGTGAGCCGTCGTCCATCTTCTTGGTTCGGGATGAGGCGCAACCCTTTGCTCCATGTTCTTAGTCACTTACTACCGCATCTTATCCACGGAGGGACGAGCAATCGACGATCTTCTCCAACTCCGGCCGTCGTCGTCCGCCACCTCCATGGTGAGCATACTCATGTCATTTTGACTACTAGCCGAGCTTGCGCATGATCCGTAGAAGCTCCCCGAGCTTTTCCCTTAGATTTCCGAGCTCCCGGGCGAGCTCCGCCATGCGCCGAAGCGCCACCGTGCCCGAGTCTCGCCGCCGGCGTGTCTCGAACGGAGCTCATGTCGTGTGGGTGGCACGGTTGGGTTCGCGAGGTTGCGTAGAGGCTTTTGGTGTGTGCGCGGCGAGCTTTGGCTCACCGGCGACCAACTCCGGTGACCGCGCCGCCGCTGGCCCCGCCGCCGTGGTGGAGCCACACCGCAGGCCACACGCCGTGGGATCGCGTGTGGCTACGCGGGATCGGGTGTGGCCAACCCCGTGACCCTCCGTGTGGCCCGGAATTGAATTTAATTTTCCAAAATTCATAGAAAATTCAATAAAATTCAGAAAAATACGAAACCAACTTTGTTAGACTCGGAAAAATGAAATCTATCCATTTGTGAAATAAAATAATTATTTTGAATAAAATTTATTTATAATTTGTAATTAATCCCTTTTCTTTAATAAGGGAAAGCTATTATTTTATGTAAATAAAATGTTTAATTATGAAAATAATTCTATTTAATGAAAGAGATACGGCAGACGAAATTAATAATAGAATTTATTTTTTTCAAAATTAAACTTAAAAGTGTATTATTTAAATGATCCCAATGTATTAACCTTTAATCACTTAAGGTAATTATTTACTTATTGGCAAATAAATCAGATTAATGTGTTAATTATTAAACTTAAGTAACTAGAGACCTTAATTAAGTAATTAAGGAAAACAACAATTAATTAATAATAATCTTAATTAAACAATTGTTAATCTGCATAATTAATTGTTAATTAACGCTTAATGAACATACTTATCTTTAATCTATCCATTAACTAAAGTGATTAATGCACTCTTGCATACTTCCATCATGGGCATTCATGCATACATGTTGTGATTCGCGATGCACTGCTGGTCGACTAGGTTCCGAAGTAATCGAGGTTCCACCCGAGGGCGAGTCGGAGCCGGGGATCTCGAAGTTGACCCAGCCGCCGAGGAGACTAATTTTGAACAAACTCAAGGCAAGCCCCGGTGCATCCTACCTATGTTTTTAATTATTTTACTTTATCACATAGTACGGTTATGCTTGTGCATTAGGTGTTAGGGTTTGGTTGAAACCCTAGACGCATTATGGTAGGTTTCCGTGTGTTCTCTTTATACTCGGTACAGGTAGCTCAATAGAGGCTAAGCTTAATTCATAGTCGCAACGGTAGATGGTTAGGGCACTTAAAGCATGGAGGCTTTAAGAGTTTGTGTTGACACTAAAGATGATGAGAGTGTTAATGAAGTTGAGACCGGACGGGCCCCGTAGGAGAAAGGGCAAGACGGAGATGAGGTCTTGCAAGGTGGTAGCCCCGTCCGTGTCGGTCAAGGACCGTACCGTTGTCGGCTTAGTTGAACAAGTTTGAACGTACCGTGCTACATGCTGGTATCATGGGCCCGAGCAAGCTGATGTACCCTATCGCCCCGGAGATGTAGCGTAGCCGGCTCTCTTTTGCCGGCTGTCGGTGAGAGGATAGTCTCACGGGAGGGAGACGGGTTGACCACGAAGGAAGTCGTGGCTTCGCCATACTCCCGGGGAGTTAGAAATGGCTAGTCTGCTGTCAGGTGCTAGCGGGAAAGGTTGTCGTATACGATCAATGCGATGCGTATACGTCGTGTAGTCGGGTTTTGCCAGCTGGTATAAATCGATTCGAATCGCTGTTCCTCGCAGTAATGAGTACCGCTTGTTTAGCTCGTCACATCGTAGTAAGTTTATGGAAGATGAGGAAAGATGAGGGTTGGAAGGATAATGATCTATTATATCTTGTGTTGGAAACTTGATTGAATAGAGTTAGGTTGCAAACACCTTGGCTAATGAACATAACCTCGAGCTAAAATATTGAAAGTAAGGACCCACGCCTTAAAGCTGTTTTTCGCAAAGGAGTAAACCCCACAGCCGGAAAGCCTTTGCATTCTAGGCGTCGGCCTTAGCGTGCCATGTTGACGGGTCGGTCTTGTTGAGTATTAGAATACTCAAGGTTTGTTCGTTACCTTACAGGGGAATGAGTCGTGTTATCACGACTTGTACGGCGATTTTCCGAGGAGGAGCGGTGTCCTGAGGGAGGTTCCCTTCGGTGGGAACGTATCCCCACACCTTGAAGAGAGAGGACCGTGATGTACGAAGGGCTCGGTGCATCACGTCGTTTCGTCTTAAGTCCGATGAGTTGTAACAGAATAAGCTTCCGCTGAATACTGGTAGGATGTTGTGATAATAACCTACACATAAAATGTCAAAGTAGCTAAAGAATAAAAGAAATGCTTAAAAAGAAATAAAATAAGAAGAAAAGTTATGTTTAATATTTTCTATTGCTTAAACATCCTAAATAAAGATTTATAAAAGTACCCTGAAATTATTTTACTTTATAAAATTAATTGCAAGAAATAAACAAAGCTTCTTTTATTAATTTATCTACGAATTTTTAATCCGAAAATAATTTGGAATCTCAACCTGGACTTAATAGGAAAAGTGTTTAAAATACTTTCAAGTACATCCCTGAATTTTCATAAAATTTTTTCGAGTGCTAGAAATGCGTTTTCCAATTAACCCAAAGTCGAGGGGTTTTGTGTAAAATTTTCGGAGCGAGACCCACGGGCGGTCTCCTTCTTCCTCTCTCCCTCCGAACCGCCTCACCGCACCGCCTCTCCGCGAGCCGCGATGGCAAGCTAGCCACGCGTCCCTCCCTCTCCCACACCACGCAGCTGGCCACCCCTTACCGCCTCAACCCCCCGGACGTGGGGATAAAAGCCAAGGCCAACTCCGCTTCTCTCTTCCCGGCTCTCCCTCACAAAGACGCCACCACCACCCGAGCTCCCTGCTCAACGCCGGCAGACCAGCTCCGGTAGTCCCCAACCCAGCCATCACCACCCGGAGCTCCGCAAGAACATGCTGGAGCCTCACATGGCCTCAATTTCCGCCTAGACGCCCTAAGCTTCGAGATCGAAGTCGTTTTTCAACCGGGAATTCAACCCCGTCGTCCATGGCCGCGCCGTCCAATTCGTTCCCCACGGGGAGCCAATTCGCACACTTCTTGCTCCCATAGCTGCGCAACATCCCCGTGCACCCTCTACCAACTCAACAACGAAATTCGTTTCTCAATTGCCGCGGATTTCACCATTTTCCCCAAGCTCGGACCGCCGCCGGCTCGCCTCGCCGGTGGAGTCCACCTTCCGGCCATCTCAAAGGTAATTCCTCGCCATGCCGTTGTTGCTCGTGTTCCGTAGATGCTCATGGTAGTTGTTTCCCTAAATTTTGTTGATCACGGTGAGCCCCGGACCGTGCCGAAGCTTCGTCTAGACCGTTGCTCGCCGCCGGTGCACTTCTCGGCCGTCTCGGCCACTGTGGACCCCGCTCCCAGATTCCTCGTGTTCCAATGAGCCCCCGAGCCAAAGCACCGGCCGCCTCACTCCCCTCCGCGCCGCTCCGTCGTAGCGCCGCCGGTCTCCGGCCGCCGCGGCCATGGACGCGCGTCCACGGCGTCCGGGCCATGCGCGGGCCGCTGGGCCGGCTCGGGTCGCTGGGCCCCGAGTTCCGGATGGGTGCAGCTACTTTCGGCCCAATGGCTCATTATTCATTTTACGAATTTATCCATTTCGGAATTGTTTCAAACTTCAAATATTCATAGAAAATTCAGGAAAAATCGGGAAAAATGTCAAACAAAGTTCTTTGGATTCATAAAATTATTCTCTATTTAATTATGTATTCAAATGCTTATTTTGAGAAATTATAATTTCATAGTTTAATTAATTACCTTTCTTTGATTAAGATAACCTATCCTTTTATGCAAATTATTAGTTGATTTTGAAAAATAAATTTCTTTAAAAATTAGAGATACTTGTAGACGAAAGTGTTTGTGAAAACTTTTTTCCAAAATTAAACATAAACACCGTCATTTCATGTAATCCCAAATTAATAGCTTAAGTGTCATCACATGTCGTTAAGTATTTATAATTATTGTTTAAAAGCATGATTAATTATTAATGAATGAACCTGATTAATTATTAGTTAATGAACATGATTAATAATTAATTTTTAAGTAATGACCATGATTAAGAAATAATTAATGAGCATGATCAGTTGTTACTTATTGCTTAATAAACATGATTAATTGTTATTTATTAATAAGCTTAATTAATGATTAATTGCTAATTAACGATTATGGTTAATAAAATCTTTGCACATCATGTCATATCCATTCATGCATGCATGGTTGTGATTCAGTGACGTATTGTTGGTCGACCTAGGTCCGGCGTGTTTGAGGTTCCGTCAGAGGTCGAGAAAGGAGACGGAAGCTTCGAAGTCGACCGAGCACATCGAGGAAGCTAACCCCGACTCGAATCAAGGCAATTCCGGTGCATCCCACCTATGTTTTTAAAGTCTTTTCTTTTATCACGATTAATGCGTCGTGATTGTGCATTAGGTTACGAGGAATTGCTTGACACCCTAGATGCATGAGTAGAATTCCTATGTTACCTGTTTATCCCATGTTGGTTTTGTATCTCGATAGTTGCTACGCTTAATTCATAGGGCTACGGTAGAAGTCAAGTGGTGCTTGAGCACGCTCGCGAGCTGATACGGTCCGATCTTAAAGCATGGAGGCTTTAAGTTGTTTGATGTCGTTCTAATAGAAGTTAAAGAATGAAGATGAAGATGAAATTGAGATCGGACGGGTCCTGTAGGAGAAAGGGCAAAGACGAGGTCTTGCAAGGTGGTAGCCCTGTCTCGCGTCGATCAAGGACCGTACCGTTGTTGGCCCTGCTGAGCAAGTATTGAACGTACCGATTTACATACCGGTGTTTATGGGGACAGGAAGCCGATATAACCTAATTGCCTCGGTGGTTGGACGTAATCCAATCCCTAATTGGCTGGAAAGTGAGGCGAGGCCTCATGTCTCAAAGGGAGAGGAATGGGTGGTCGCTCACGGATAACGTCGAGGACGGGTATCGCGTGGGGTCCCCGGGTTCTCGGGCGGATGGGATACTAACCCGGCCACCGTCGGGTGTTAGCGTGAAAGGTTGTCGTATGCGACCAAAGGGGTGCGTATACGCCGTGTAAAAGGGTTTTCCCAGCTAGTGAAATCGATTCGAATCGCTGTCCCTCGCGATAATGAGTACTGCTTTTTCACCGTGTCACATCGTAGTTAATCAAGTGAAAGATGAAGGAAGATGGTTGAAAGGATCTGTTGTTTGGAATTAATCTTTTCCTGCAACTTGATTGCAATAGTGATAGCCTGCAAACCTAGAGGTTAATGAACTTAGTACTTGAGCTAAAACATTGAAAGTAAGGATCCAACCTTTAAATGTTGTTTTCGCAAAGGAGTAAACCCCACGACCAGAAAGCCTTTGCATACTAGGCGTCGGCCTTAGCGTGCCATGTTGACGGGTCAGTCTTGCTGAGTATTAGAATACTCGGGGTTTGTTCGTTATGCTTTTCTTTAATCGAGTCGTACTTCCACAGCTCGTACGGCAGTTTTCGGAAGTGGAGTGTCCCGAGGGTGGTTCCCACCAATGGGAACGGATCCCGACGTCGTGAAGAGGAAGGACCGTGATGTACGACGGGCTCGGTGCATCACGTTGATCGTTTAATAGTCTTTTGTTGTATAAAGTACATTTTCCGCTGGAATACTCGTAGGTTGTTAAACTTCAATAAGATTTATATTTCCGCTGCACCAATGTTTGTATTTCGAAAACCTGGTTGTATTATACCATGATGTATATATTCCGGCTTGTATGAGATGATACACTGTTGTAACTCGCTTCGTCGAGTGTCCCTCTATTCCGATTCCTGGGTGTCCCGGAGGAGATGTTACATCTTCTGATTCGAAGAAACGCTGGATGATAGACTAGGAGAAAATCCTAAGACCGGTGATACCGGTACTTCCAGCGGTCCTGCTTAGTGAATTTTGTAATAGGGCCACTTTGATTTTGTAATCAAACATCTTGATCATCACGTTGTTTTATATTTAAATACCAGTTGCTATTCTTTTCTATATGAATACTGGTTTCACCATCATACTTACTAACTTATTTGCCTAAGACATGATGGTTATTTCAGCTAAAAATAATTATAATCAAACTACGGCTCTAATCAGCACGAGATCACGATTTATAATTATAGCTTAGTTTAACAAGATCATGTCACATAGGCAAAAAAAGCTAAGTTGTAAGATTTCAAAATTTCACAGACTGCTCGTAACACAGCAGCCTACCAATCAGTGTTCATAAGAAAAATGCCATACAATTTCCTTTCCTGAATATACCAGTCTTAAACTGAAAATTAAATAGATCGCTCTCAACACAGACAATCTGCCAACTAAATGACTGGTCTTATTATTCAGGAATAACACAAGAATATCATAGACTGCTCTTATCATAACAGCCCCCTGGCTCAATAATTTAATTCAAAATTAAAATATAGACACAAAAAACAAACACATTCTCATTAGACAAAATTATTTTATTATAATATGAAAAATTTTACAGAAAGTACTTTTAAGTATAAAAATGACGAAGCTGATCAATGTTCCAAGAATTTGGAATTTCTTCTTCCTCTAAGGTCATAAGCCTGTAAGCCCCCGGTCCGGAGACCGATTTAACCAAAAAAGGTCCTTCCCAGATCGGTGACAACTTATGCATGGTCTTGTTAGACTGAATCTTCCGAAGAACCAAGTCCCCTATTTGGAACTCCCGTGTTCGAACATTGCGATCATGATAACGACGCAATCCACGATGATAATTAGCAGCTTGAATCAAAGCTTGATCCCTTAATTCTTCCGCAGCAATCAACTCGACCTGGCGTTGATCATCATATTTTTCTTCATCGTAGTATTGTACCCGAGATGACACCATATTCACTTCGTAGGTAGCATGGCTTCGGATCCATACACCAAAGAAAAAGGGGACTGCCCCGTAGCCCTACTAATATTAGTACGTAATCCCAATAGTACCCAGGGCAATTCCTTAACCCACTTTCCTGCATACGGCTTCAAACGATAAAAAATTCTAGGTTTAGGACCGGTCAAAATCATTCCATTAGCTCGTTCTACTTGTCCATTGCTTTGTGGGTGTGACACCGACGTATATTGTATCTTGATTCCCAGACTATCAGCATAATCTTTGAAGCACTCGAAGTGAACTGGGGCCCATTGTCGGTAATGATACTGTGCGGGACTCCAAAACGAACAGATATGTGCTGCAAGAACTTAATTGCTCGAGCCGTAGTCGTACTAGTAATAGCTTCAGCCTCAATCCACTTGGAAAACTTATCTACCGCCACAAAAATATGTGTGAATCCTCCTGGTGCCCTTTTAAAGGGTCCAACAATATCCAGCCCCCAAGTAGAAAAATGCCAAGTCATTGGAATTAACTGCAACTCGTGAGCCGGAGCATGGGGCTGTCTAGCAAAAAACCGGCATCCTCGACAATTCTTGACCACTCGTGCGCATCATCCGTCGCCGTAGGCCAGTAAAATCCTTGCCTGAACACCTTCCCAACTAATGTCTTTGAAGAAGCATGATTTCCACAAATTCCCCTGTGCACATCTTCAAGCAATTGAATGCCATCAGAAACCGATACACATTTCATCAAAATATTAATCCACGCCTATATAATTCTCCTTCGAGAATTAAATAACTGCGCGCTCGAACCTCTAATCTTTGCTTCTCCACTCTATCTTCCGGAGTTTTACCGGACTGCAGATAATCAATGTACGGGGTATGCCAATCGGAATAAATGATCATTACGTCCAGTGACTGAATATCTTCCGGCAAAATTGTTCCTTCGATGTTGATTACATTCCCTGTCTTATCCGGTAAGACCGCTCCTTCAGACCGGTCCTTCAAGACTGCCTTCTCCACCCGATCCTTCAAAGCCGCTTCATCCGCAATCTCGAAATAGTAACCTTGCGCTCAATCTTTATGGATGGTTTATCCAATACTTGAGGAAAAACACCAGGTGGAACCGCCTGTCTCGAAGATCCTAGTCCGGCCAACTCATCCGCGATAGAATTGTTTCCGTGCAGTATATGAAAAAATCGCAAACCATCAAACTTATCTTCAAGTTTCCTAACCTCCTGTCGATAGGCGATCATATGATCATCATGAGCATCCCACACCTTGTTAACTTGATCGACTACCAGCATTGAATCACCATATATATTCAATCGTCTAACTCCTAACGAAACGAGATACTCATGAAGCCCATCCACGAGTATTGTTTGAGGCTCCGAAATGCATTTGTAACACATATCCGAGTGGTTCCTTACGTGGGGTGAGAAGTACAACGCCGACCCCGCGCTCGAAAGCTGCAGGGACCCATCAAAGAATATCTCCCAATACTCCAGCGTTTGAATCCCCTGTGGGACTTGTGTCTCCAACCACTCGTTATGAAATCAGCTAAAGCTTGCCCCTTGATAGCTGTTCGCGAAGAGAACGTAATCTCATATTGGCCAAGTTCTATAGCCCACTTAGCAACTCGACCCATCGCCTCTCGGTTTCGCACAATATCTCCAATGGCAAACCCAGTCTTAACTTCAATGGGGTGCGCTTGGAAATAATGCTTCAGCTTTCGAGAGGTTATCACGATTGCATATATTAACTTCAGTAATCGGAGATATCGCATCCGTGATTCAGTAAGAACTTCACTTATAAAATATACCGGATGTTGTACCAATTGCAGATGTCCCTCTTCCTTCCGATCGACCGTCAAAACCGTGCTCACCACATGGGTTGTTGCGGAAATATACAACTGAATAGTCTCGTGCAGTTCGGAGGTACCAATACCGGAGTCTTGCTAAGGTATTCCTTGAGTTGATCAAGCGCGGCCTGTGCCTCGTCTGTCCACTCAAACTTATCTTGCTTCTTAAGCAACTTGAAGAACGGAAGTCCACGAACTCCCGAGTCTTGAGATGAAACGGCTGAGAGCCGCCATACTACCCGTCAATTTCAGAACATCCTTCAAGCAACTCGGGGTTTCATGTCGATGATCGTCTGGATTTTTTCGGGTTAGCTTCAATGCCTCGCCATGACACCAAATAACCCAATAATTTACCGGAACGAACTCCAAACACGCACTTTCCCGGGTTGAGCTTCATGGAAAAATTCCGCAGATTGCGAAGGTCTCTACCAGGTCGAGAGAAGATCCTCGGTTTTCGAGACTTTACCACTATATCGTCAACATAAGCTTCTGCGTTCCTTCCCAATTGCGAATCCAAGCAACGTTGTATACCGCGCCGATATGTAGCTCCGGCATTTTTTAATCCAAATGGCATGGTCGTATAGCGAGTATGCTCCAAAGGGGGTGATAAACGCGGTCTTTATTTGATCTTCAACTCTCAGCGGTATTTGATGATATCCTGAGTAAGCATCAAGAAAACAAAGACGCTCGCAGCCAGCGGTCGAATCAACAACTTGGTCAATCCGAGGCAGCACGAAAGGGTCTTTGGGGCAAGCTTTGTTGAGATCGAGTATAATCGACACACATTCTTAATTCTTTAGTATTCTTTTTGGTACAAGAACTGGATTGGCAAGCCAATCTGGATGATACACCTCCCTAATAAACTTAGCTGCTAATAACCTAGTTATTTCCTTCTTGATAGCCTCCTTGCGGTCTTGAGCAAATCTCCGGAGCTTCGTTTGACTAGCTTCGCATCGGGACGCACCAACGATGCGTGCTCAATCTTCTCCCTAGGAACACCCGGCATGTCGGAAGGCTGCCATGCAAAGATATCCCTATTTTCCTGGAGGAAAAGAATGAGCGCGCTTTCCTATTTATCCCCCAAGTCAGCCCCTATATGGGTGACCTTGGAGGAGTCCGACTCATCAAGCTGAATAGTCTTGGAAACCACTTGCATCAGCTTTTAATTTCTCCTTTGCGACCTTCTTGACTGGAACTTCATCTTCCGGCCTTGCACTGTACTTCTAGAGCCTCGATTGCTTCTCCGATTTCTCGACGTTCATCCTCCGAATTGGCCCGAGAGGCCAACTCGGTGCTATGTACTTCACAAGCATAAGCGGTCTTGATGTCACCCGGAACGACAAGACCCCATTTGGTCCTGGCATCTTCGACATCAAGTATTGGTAATTCGGAATGGCCATAAACTTTGCCAAAGCTGGTCTTCCAAGTATCGAATGATACGTTGAATCCATGTCGGCTACCCGGAAGATAATATTCTCTCTCTGTAGTTCTCCTTTGTCCCAAAAGTCACCGCGAGAGAAATCTGCCCCAAAGGATAGCTATTCCGCCCGGGTATTATACCATGAAACAGCGAAACACTGCGCTCCAAATCAGCTACGAGAGAGGCCAAGCTGCGGCAGAGTTTTGGCAAACAAGATATCCGGGCAACTTCCTCCATCAATGAAAGTCCTCTTCAATCGCACCTTGTGAACTATGGGGGCCAGGATAAGTGGATATTTACCGGCTTTTGGCAACACCTCGGGATGATCGGCCTGCTGAAGGTAATGGGCACCTCGGATCATCGTAGGTATTCGAGGCGTGGCGGGAGTGACGGCATTAACCTCTCGAAATGCCAACTTTTGCTTTCACTTTGACTTGTAAGCATCCGGGCCTCCATAGATCATGTTGACCTCTCGATCCGGTTCTTGAAAGCCTTCGTCATCCCCATTGTCACCGTGCTCTTTATCCTTGACCTTGTCGTCTCTGCGGTTCCGATGAAGCGGATCGGGCGCAACCTTTAAGGAAAATTTGAGCGAACGGCCTTAACGGGAAGCACTCCTTGGCTTTATGATTCCCATTATGAATCGTGCAAGGGCCCTCTAGAAGTGTTTCGAACGACAATCGTTCTCTTGGACCTCTCTTAGGAGGTGCCGGCCGATCTCCTCCATGAGACTAGTCGACAGTCTGCAACAAGGTGATCCACCTTGCACTTATTGTTGTTCTTAGATCCGGACTGGTTGCCTTGGTCATGCTTCGGTTCCTTCCCTTTGTTCCCGCGTAAATTGACCACGTTTGATTCACCGGCGAGCATAATCATTTGCTATTTTGAAGCACTCGACGCCGTCATGGTAAGGTTCCGATTTCGCCTTCCAATCTTGTGAACTAATGCTTAACTTCGGACGCTGGCTTGAAACGCCACAATTACTTGCTGATCGAGGAACATTGGGGATTAAGGCCTTCTTGTTGCGAAACGCCTAATGAAGTCCGTAAGAGTTTCGTCGGGCTTACGCTTCGGCTTGTTGAGGTCGAAGTAATTCCCTGGCTTCTCACAAGTTGCTTGGAAGTTCTCTACGAACTTTTTGGTGAGGTCGCCCCAGGAAGAGATAGATTTCTCGGGTAGGGACTGCAACCACAAGCGTCCGGCCTGCTCCATGCACATGGGGAGGTAATTAGCTAGCACAAACGTATCTCCTCCTGCTGACCGGATGGCGGTGGTGTACATGCGTAGCCACTCGGCAGGAGGTGCTTTACCATCATACTTATCAATGGCCCCGGGCTTAAATCCCACAGGGTATTTGCAAATGCGTAAATCTCGCGTGAAAGCAGGAATCACGGAGTACTCATCATCTTCCGGACCGGTCCGGACCGGTGAAGGGGATCGTCGACGAGGGTAATGCCGGTAGTTGCGATCTCTATCATCATCGGAGTAATCGTAGTATCGATCATCTTGATACCTATCTCCTGATCCATCCTGACGGACGTTGTTGGCCGGTTGTGCGGTCTGCGAAGGAGGAGGCGGAGGCGGAGGCGCCGCTTGGCGATCATTGTTGTCTCGTCGAGGCTCCCCATCTCTAT
This sequence comes from Chloris gayana, assembly GCA_031894775.1. NCBI lineage: Eukaryota > Viridiplantae > Streptophyta > Magnoliopsida > Poales > Poaceae > Chloris > Chloris gayana. The sequence goes on along the minus strand of JAUNZO010000876.1, from coordinate 476,156 downwards.
CTCGGTTGTCTCATCGAGGCTCCCCATCTCTGTCTCTGTTGTCTCGTCCCCTTCGGTCTGCGGTATCACGACGATCATCTCGTCTTGGCCGGTCATCCCGATGAACATGTCGGTTGCCTTGTCCTCGTTGGTCATTGCGCGGAGGATTTCCACCGGGGCGGCGCTGAAGCAGCCGGTCCACGCTAAGGCGAATTAGTCACGTGCGGGCGAGGCGGGGCGAGGATCCCGTGGAAGATCATCCACATGACATGTACGATGCCTCTCATCTTCTTCTTGTCTCTGGCGTTCTTCCGTTCTCTCTGCATGGCGGTCGATGAGGACGTTATGAGCGTCACGGTTACCATTGAGTGGTACGCGCAAATCTTGGTCCGGAGCTCGTTCATGTGCGTCCGCGATCGGGGTGTGTCGAGGCCCAAGCCTTCCACCGGAGGAAGCTCCTTCGGACCGGGCTCTTGTAGGCTGCTCCGAGCGAGAACGCGAGCGGCTTGAAGATTCCGATCTATCATGAACGAGTTGATTTATTTGTAGAGCAGCGCATCTACCAAATTTAAAGCGCGTTGCAACCCCGGTGTTGCATTGAAGACTTCTTCCGGTATTGTCTCCAGGATTTGCTTCACTCCCACAATGTTGTGAACGGCGACGTGAAGACCCGAGCACCATTTAATTCCACTTCCAACGAGCGGTATGTTATGTATTGCCTTTAGCGGATTGCTAATTGCAAGATCTTAGAGAGTTTTCGGGGGTCCCTGCTCCGCCTTATATATCCGGGGAAGCTAGGGTTACATGTAGAGTCCTATTCGATTACATGAATTACATATATGGGAATTCTATCTCTACCTTTCTTTATTAATTCAAAGTCCTAATAGACTACAAATTACTCCTTAACTTGCTCCTCAAGTCATTGTACGCCGGTCTTAATATCCCCCTTGTTTCCATACCGGTATACGAGAATCTTCTGCTACCCCGGACCGGTGCAGGACCAGTCTGTTGACTATTTTCATCATCTTTATCTTTATTAATTTGTTACCATGTCTCCGCGTATCCATTCCTTTACCATCTGTATACCCATAAGGCAAGTATACGACGGACGAACACCACCACTAGAGAGCTATCGATGTACGTGATGTAGATGAACACCAACGAGCTGTTGCGACGTGTGCTCCCCAAAAAGCTTATTGCCCTCCTATACCGGTACAAGAACGCAAGAGGGGCGAGGTTCCGTAGGCCTGCTCTCCCAACACTTGTGTACGCAAATGCCGGGATGAGAATGCTCACTTTGCAGCTATAGAAGTGAAATGACTTGGATGTGATATCTTTGGTGAGAGCCTTGGGTCTCCTTTTATAGTGATCACATGAGAGCACTAGGGAGGTGAAGCAAAAGAGTTATGTGCACTAATGGAATATGAAGAGAGAGGGTCACCACTTTACATGCATGTATGTGTTACTCTTCCTTCTCTCCTCTTCTCTTTAATATTTCATTCACCTCCCAATATTCATCAATTAAATAGGCTTTTGGAATTTCTAATTTATACGAGTCATTACTCATTTAATCCAACAACGGGGCTGCTGCTACAGGGAGGAGGGGCACCATTGGAGTGGAGTTCTTCCAACTTGTGCCGTGAACCTATGGCGTTGTGGGGCTGCGGCCAGAGGGCGGAGGGATAGAGCAGTAGTAGCACAACGAGGAGCAGTGGAGCGGTAGAGCGATATGGGCGGGGGGGCGGGATGACCTCCCTGATGGGAAAGCTGATGGAAATGAAGTAGATGAAGTAGTCATTCTCGGATCAATGTAGACAAACTAGTCACTCTAAAAAATAGAAGCAATCAATCATTGTGTCGGAACAATCATAATGGTACACTCCTCATTAACGTTATGGTCCTCCTATCTCTCTACACGATGAAAGAAAAGAATATTTTGAAAATGTTGTTTTGGTAACGTCCATACACACCAGGTATGTTGGACTGCACAATACTGTAGTAGGAGTTATGCTTTTTTTCTTTCAAACATGCATGAGATCTGTGCCTCATTCTTCATTGCATTAACAAGTGATGATGACCAAAACAGCCAAGTACAATCACCAAGCTACTAAGACTATACACGATCAAGGGACATGGGAGCAAACTATACGTATTCGCAACTAATAGGAACACCCACGATCAAACATCTACCCCACAACTCCCCACACTACAACCTTATACACGAATAGCTAATACATCGAACATCCTTGACATGACAAATACAAGTGCTAATAAAACAAAAAACACAAATACCAATAGCATAGAAGCTTCAAGTGCCACCATGATCTAATCCCATCTATCGACCATGATGCATAAAACTTGGACCACTGAAAACAATTCTGGATTGTTGATGGCTCTATAGTCCTTTTGGGTACACTTCATGCTCTTGGCTGGCAGCTCCTTTAGATGGATGACAATTCAATGCAGTTGCTCGCAGGACTAATGCGACGGAGAACCGGCTAGAGCTGACTTAAATTAGCTATATTGTGACAACTAGTATCTACTATATATATATATATATATATATATATATATATATATATATATATATATATATATATATAGGGCAGCGCTAAATCACACCCAGGGTGTGATATATTATATCACTCTCCCACGCCACGTAGGTACCACCTAGTCTGAACGTACTCTAGTGGGTGCCACGGCAGCCTAGAATAAATGAAGCCTTTTTTTCATTACTCACTAATTGATTCATTAATTACCTTGTCTGGACACCCAATCCAGCCGGTTTTTGCTCCACCGTTGCACAATTGGTTGCCTCATTTTAATTACTCACTAACTGAGCCATTAATTACCGGCCAGATTCATTATAATATTGGAGTATCACGTGGATACATTAGCCCAACCACCTCCCATCGTATGAGGACAAAAACTAATAATGCTTGATCACAAAAAGTCTAATTGGTTTGAGATCTTAATTGTGAATAAATATTCCTTTTCTTCCCCTCATAGGCATGATCGTAATCATGTGTACACTTCTCTTCTGAGCGCAAAATGTAGAACGCTCTAGTCAAATAACCTGAAAACCTTTGGGCATTTGATGTTGGCAAAAGTCAAAGTGTTCTGGTGATCACCAGGTCATTGAAAATATTGTGATAATGATGTACACAAATAATCTACTGCATCGTGAGTGTAAAAGTTGAGTATCTAAGTGGAAAAATCTTAACAATAATGTATGATATAACATATTAGTTTTCAATGATCACCACTATAACATGCATAAAATTAGATGGTGTTGTGTCCATATGTCGGAATTCTTGTGCAAATTGTAAATAGTTATGTTACAACAATAAATGTTTTACGATCATGAGCTTCTAAGACCGTAAAAACTTTTTCATGTAACTACAAAATATTATCATTTATGGCAATAGCTTTTTTAAAAAAAAACACCCGGTTGAAAGACAATATTATGATTTATGAAAATAGTATTTTATGATCTGGTGGGTATAATTGTTATTATCCAACACGAGATCACAAATTTGATAATAAATAATCATTGCCTTGACCAGAAACATTTTATGGGCAAGAGTTCTGTAGGCACTAGTTAATATAACAGACACGTGCATGAAGATGAAAAGATTATATAATTTATAATTCAAATAAAATACTATGATTTAGAATAATAGTTTTGATGATCTATATAATGATTGGTAACCCACATGAGTTATTTGAAATAAAAATATAATTTTCTGTTCCAAGGAAAAAAATTAAGTTATATGCAATCTAATGTCAATTTTTCTGGTCACAACAAATAAAAATACATGTTTCAGATAATTTTTAAAGCATGACGATAGCGATGAATGTAGTGTGCAAACATAAAAATCTCGATCTTATTTACATCTATTGAGCCTGACAGTAAATAATGCAATGTTGTAGCGTAAGGATTTAAATGGCATTTGTGGATGCACACTTAAAAGGGAATCTGCGAACTTTTGTATCTGTTAACCTCAATGAAAAGGAAAGCAGTAGTAGGTAATGGTGTTGCAGAATCACGAATGTTAAAAGTGAGAAATAGGATTGCAAATTTTAAACAGCCCAACCGCAAGTATCTATATATTTCAAATCTAACCATTTTGCAAGTGTAAAATGTACGACAGTCATAGTAAGTTTTATACTCAGTATCTTTTAAGATTATTCATCTAAGTCTTGATCACAATTTTTTACTACTTTTTGTGATTTGGTTGTTTTTTAACTGATAGAGATAGACACAACACAATTTATGTCTGATAGCACGGGTTGCAGCGTCTTTCACTAGTTTTACTCTGATGGCAGCCTCAAAATATAAATACATACAGCTCACATGAAACAGGCACTGCCGCGTGTAGAACTGCCAATGCATTAAGAAGAAGTAATTGTCGCTCCTGAGTAAAAATAAACAGAAGCTGGCGACTATATTAACATCATATTTTGAGAGAAAAGTCTATCACAATGTTTCTACATGCTTAAATTCATGAGTTTTGACCCCACGAGAGTCTGATTATTATATACATCATCCTTCTGTACCATTAGCAGACCATCAAGTCCCAATTTGAGAAGTTGCATCTAACTGAGTCCATGGCATGCAATTTTCGTAGCCACATGGGGCCTAGCATGTATTTGACAATCAGTTTTGACTTTCCTTGGCCCGTCAGCTAGAAGATCATCGACCTGCAGCTGCAGATCAAGAGATTTTGTTCACGTTGTGAATTTAACATTTTGAAAAAATCACAGAAAATTCAACTTGGTGATGTGCTAAAAAAATCATCACGTTACTCTGAAGCTTAGAGGATGCATGCGCATGGACGGAAGACTGGTACATACCTTTCCGGCGCCGATGCGGATCCATTTGTCGCCCATGGAGCCCTCACCCCTTTGATCAAATTGGTTTGGAATACTCCAGCATGCAGCACGCGCCGCCAAGTTCAATGATTTCAAGTCGTGAGGACTCTCTTGCCCTATCCATTTACGGTGTGAAAATCTTGCATGACATGCTGCTCCAAATCCAATCGGGCTTCTAGAATCTAGATATACACAAAGAACTGTTCCATGATCTAGAAAAAAATCAATGAAAGATATTATGTTTGTATAATAAGAAAGACGATCCTACCAAAAAGCAAATCAACAAACATGGACAACCCATGTCTGTGCTAGCAGTCACCACTCACCAACAGCCTGGAGATCTCTAGCAACTCTGCAACTGTTGAGCCTTAATACTATCCATCGCAAGAAAAATCAACAACCAAAAAAACAGCTTTAATTGAAACATTGAGAAGGAATGCCGTGGCAGTAGAATATTTATATGGAAGGCGTCCTGTTCTGTAGCTGGGATGGAATCAATCCGGAGTCACGGCTGTCATATATAGTCACCAAAAGACCATAATTGTAGGAGTTATTAACGTGAATTAAATATTACAATTAATCATGGTTTGTTTTAATATACCGGTTTTTATTGACACATGTGGCAATGGCAGGTACCTGGCTGGTTCGGGTTGGGTGATATGGTGACGTGGTGGTGAGTTGGACAGGGTGTGGAATATTATCTCACACCTAGGGTGTGATATAGTACTACTATATATATATGGCAGCGCTAAATCACACCCAGGGTGTGATATATTATATCACTCTCCCACGCCACGTAGGTACCACCTAGTCTGAACGTACTCTAGTGGGTGCCACGGCAGCCTAGAATAAATGAAGCCTTTTTTTCATTACTCACTAATTGATTCATTAATTACCTTGTCTGGACACCCAATCCAGCCGGTTTTTGCTCCACCGTTGCACAATTGGTTGCCTCATTTTAGTTACTCACTAACTGAGCCATTAATTACCGGCCAGATTCATTATAATATTGGAGTATCACGTGGATACATTAGCCCAACCACCTCCCATCGTATGAGGACAAAAACTAATAATGCTTGATCACAAAAGTCTAATTGGTTTGAGATCTTAATTGTGAATAAATATTCCTTTTCTTCCCCTCATAGGCATGATCGTAATCATGTGTACACTTCTCTTCTGAGCGCAAAATGTAGAACGCTCTAGTCAAATAACCTGAAAACCTTTGGGCATTTGATGTTGGCAAAAGTCAAAGTGTTCTGGTGATCACCAGGTCATTGAAAATATTGTGATAATGATGTACACAAATAATCTACTGCATCGTGAGTGTAAAAGTTGAGTATCTAAGTGGAAAAATCTTAACAATAATGTATGATATAACATATTAGTTTTCAATGATCACCACTATAACATGCATAAAATTAGATGGTGTTGTGTCCATATGTCGGAATTCTTGTGCAAATTGTAAATAGTTATGTTACAACAATAAATGTTTTACGATCATGAGCTTCTAAGACCGTAAAAACTTTTTCATGTAACTACAAAATATTATCATTTATGGCAATAGCTTTTTTAAAAAAAAACACCCGGTTGAAAGACAATATTATGATTTATGAAAATAGTATTTTATGATCTGGTGGGTATAATTGTTATTATCCAACACGAGATCACAAATTTGATAATAAATAATCATTGCCTTGACCAGAAACATTTTATGGGCAAGAGTTCTGTAGGCACTAGTTAATATAACAGACACGTGCATGAAGATGAAAAGATTATATAATTTATAATTCAAATAAAATACTATGATTTAGAATAATAGTTTTGATGATCTATATAATGATTGGTAACCCACATGAGTTATTTGAAATAAAAATATAATTTTCTGTTCCAAGGAAAAAAATTAAGTTATATGCAATCTAATGTCAATTTTTCTGGTCACAACAAATAAAAATACATGTTTCAGATAATTTTTAAAGCATGACGATAGCGATGAATGTAGTGTGCAAACATAAAAATCTCGATCTTATTTACATCTATTGAGCCTGACAGTAAATAATGCAATGTTGTAGCGTAAGGATTTAAATGGCATTTGTGGATGCACACTTAAAAGGGAATCTGCGAACTTTTGTATCTGTTAACCTCAATGAAAAGGAAAGCAGTAGTAGGTAATGGTGTTGCAGAATCACGAATGTTAAAAGTGAGAAATAGGATTGCAAATTTTAAACAGCCCAACCGCAAGTATCTATATATTTCAAATCTAACCATTTTGCAAGTGTAAAATGTACGACAGTCATAGTAAGTTTTATACTCAGTATCTTTTAAGATTATTCATCTAAGTCTTGATCACAATTTTTTACTACTTTTTGTGATTTGGTTGTTTTTTTAACTGATAGAGATAGACACAACACAATTTATGTCTGATAGCACGGGTTGCAGCGTCTTTCACTAGTTTTACTCTGATGGCAGCCTCAAAATATAAATACATACAGCTCACATGAAACAGGCACTGCCGCGTGTAGAACTGCCAATGCATTAAGAAGAAGTAATTGTCGCTCCTGAGTAAAAATAAACAGAAGCTGGCGACTATATTAACATCATATTTTGAGAGAAAAGTCTATCACAATGTTTCTACATGCTTAAATTCATGAGTTTTGACCCCACGAGAGTCTGATTATTATATACATCATCCTTCTGTACCATTAGCAGACCATCAAGTCCCAATTTGAGAAGTTGCATCTAACTGAGTCCATGGCATGCAATTTTCGTAGCCACATGGGGCCTAGCATGTATTTGACAATCAGTTTTGACTTTCCTTGGCCCGTCAGCTAGAAGATCATCGACCTGCAGCTGCAGATCAAGAGATTTTGTTCACGTTGTGAATTTAACATTTTGAAAAAATCACAGAAAATTCAACTTGGTGATGTGCTAAAAAATCATCACGTTACTCTGAAGCTTAGAGGATGCATGCGCATGGACGGAAGACTGGTACATACCTTTCCGGCGCCGATGCGGATCCATTTGTCGCCCATGGAGCCCTCACCCCTTTGATCAAATTGGTTTGGAATACTCCAGCATGCAGCACGCGCCGCCAAGTTCAATGATTTCAAGTCGTGAGGACTCTCTTGCCCTATCCATTTACGGTGTGAAAATCTTGCATGACATGCTGCTCCAAATCCAATCGGGCTTCTAGAATCTAGATATACACAAAGAACTGTTCCATGATCTAGAAAAAAATCAATGAAAGATATTATGTTTGTATAATAAGAAAGACGATCCTACCAAAAAGCAAATCAACAAACATGGACAACCCATGTCTGTGCTAGCAGTCACCACTCACCAACAGCCTGGAGATCTCTAGCAACTCTGCAACTGTTGAGCCTTAATACTATCCATCGCAAGAAAAATCAACAACCAAAAAAAACAGCTTTAATTGAAACATTGAGAAGGAATGCCGTGGCAGTAGAATATTTATATGGAAGGCGTCCTGTTCTGTAGCTGGGATGGAATCAATCCGGAGTCACGGCTGTCATATATAGTCACCAAAAGACCATAATTGTAGGAGTTATTAACGTGAATTAAATATTACAATTAATCATGGTTTGTTTTAATATACCGGTTTTTATTGACACATGTGGCAATGGCAGGTACCTGGCTGGTTCGGGTTGGGTGATATGGTGACGTGGTGGTGAGTTGGACAGGGTGTGGAATATTATCTCACACCTAGGGTGTGATATAGTACTACTATATATATATATATATATATAATGTAATTCTTCAACTTATATATGTTTATTACTTTTAATTATGCAAAACTCGAACATATAGTGAATTATCCTTTATCATACGATATCGCAAAACAAATATGCGTAGAAATAGTTATATGAAATGCGAAAAACTCAAGGTTAAATGAAACTTATTCTTCTCATATGTATTACGTGCCACGATAGTCATCCATCATAATCATTCCAACGTATTACACAATCACAGTCTCCAAACTTTTATTGTGGGCTTTCACATATATTTATATATATGTATACATGTACGCATGCACACAGCTACAGTACTAGACCTTCCTTGTCGCCATCGTGCACATAAGTTATTCTAGTATACGCACTTAACTTATATATATATATATAGCAGCACTTTTATTTTGTAGCAGGTATAGTGCTGCTAGCGCAGGTCGACGATGTGGCTCTTTCATTCCTTGCTGTGGTGTTCCATCTCCTTGGCGCTGAGCGAGCCAGAGCTTCTGTAGCATGGTCCGCTCACACATCCACTGCCGCAGTAGTCGCCGCCGAGGCCACAGAACCCGAATCGGCTGCAGCATAGGCCGTTGGGGCAGCCCTGGCTGGAGCAATCCTGGGCATGAACAAGGGTGATCGCGCAGGCATAGGCCAGGAGCAGTGCGCTCAGTGTGAGGACCTTCATGGCGGGGGTTGCAGCTCTCATGTTCATCTTGTGTAAGCTAAGCTAAGCAAGAAGACTCGAATGGATTGCGACGGATTGCGACGGGCACCGGGTAGACGATGATGATGGAACAAAGAACCTGGTGCCAGTGACCTTTATATAGTATTGCATGGATGCGTCTAGTCCCGTCCATTCTTGTGGAAATTACTACTATACAACAGTACTACGTATGGAGAAGGAGACGACTTTGCGGAGATTTCTGATTTTTGTCTACAAAGCTTGTTGAACCTCACTTCGTGTAGTACTTCCGCAACGTGTAGACCTTTTGTTTGTCAGAACACATCCTGCTTCCATACTCTACAAATAAGACAAATTATGTATACTGTATTGTACCTCCTAAACTATAAATAAACTGAATTCCACAAAGCTACATCAATGGTCTTAAAAGCTATCTATCCCAAAACTCTGACTTTTTGAATGCATTCACAAACAATGTTTCTTTGCTTGATTATCTTAACCAATATAGTCTCGGTGCGCACATGGCTGCGTGCACACCCTCTCCGCCGTGGACACCTGTTCTTTACAATCCACGCTAACACGGAGCCGCGGAAGAGGACTCCATATTACGGCCGTCCCGTTACGCATTACCGGCGAAAACGGGACCATTCCCCGCCTGCACGGGACCATTCCCCGCCTGCAAGTAATAACTCCACGAGGACGAGCGGACACCAACTTGCATATGTAAGACGCAGGACTTAATGATCTGGTGCGGAGGAAGCTTCCTTGAAGGTGCCCGCGCTTTCTCCTCAAAGCTGCCGGGGGAAGAGCACCAGCACCCCCGCCTTGTCTTAAATCAGAGCTTCAGCAGACAGCACCTCTACCTTCGAAGCAGCGAGCCCGACCTGAGTTAGTGAGAGCAGCTATCAGCGTAGCTAGGGAACGGACGACTAAATCATGCAGTTCGGCAAGCAAGAGAAGGTGCAACTGGTGCGTCGTTACACCCGACCAAAGCTAGAACGACTCCGGTGGACGACTGAGCTGCATAATGCTTTTTGCCAAACTGTATCATTCCTTGGCGGACGGCGCGAGCTGCTGAGATCTTTCTAATACCTTGATAATGTGCCCCTCTATATAGTACCTGTATATAGGTTTTCATTGGAGATTTATCAACGACAATGTCATTTTTCTACTTAGCCAGATAGCCCAATAAAATACTGATGCACCCACCTACAATTATCTTTGTGTTTTGGAGCTCATCCCATACAACCAAGAAAACATGTGAGTAATCCTATGAGGTGAACCATCCAGAAATTTAGCAAAGTGACAATTGATAAAAAAGAGTTTAACAATTTTTTCATTACCACAGAAAACACCACCATTCAAACTGCAATGTGCTCAATTATCCTTAGTGAGAGCAACCCCTTTAAGTAAATACCAAAAAAATATCTTAACTTTAAGGGCACTCTTAATTCCCACAAAACCATATGTTGTGTATAACATCACCATTATTTAACAAAGCTGTATATATTGATTGCACAGTAAATAAGCCTGCTTATTAGTAAGGTTCCATCTAAACATATCATGATTCTCATTCAATTGAACATAAGCAATGCGTGACACAAGATGGTACAACAAAAATAAATTCTCATCCCTTTTTTTTGCGACTATAAATTCTCATCCTTTTTTTGTGACTATAAATTCTCATCCCTTATGGCACACTTGAAAGAAATAATAAGTGGCACCCTACCAAATATGAAAGTGACTGTTGCACTTTTCCTCCTAGCAATGTTGTATAAAGACGGATATTGATTCTTCAAGGTAGAAATTTCTAGCCATATTTCCTCAAAAAAAGAAAAACAGAATTTTGTCCATTTTAATGTTAAAACTTCCTAGACTTAGGAATGTACTTTCATTAGACCAAACAAAAAAACATGTCCTAAGGAGTGTAGAGGGATTTCAATGGGAACTCATCACAAAGTCCTAAACAATGTATATGTCATCACCATAATGCCAAGAGTAACCATTTGATATCACATTTCTATTGCCACACTATCCCAGAAGTGAGTGAATGCTCTTTCCTTAGATTATAGTGGTTCTAGTCTTTGCTACATTAGATGTTAGAGCTAGATATTAGAATACAAACCACATTTTTTATATAATGGGTGAAAAGAGTACCCAACCTTTACCTCACTGAAGGGTATGGCCGTTTAAGACATTTCCGCAGCACACCCGCAACTCACTTATAAAAGAAAAACCACCCTTACATGACAAGATACAGTAAGGACTAATCATATTAGTAAATTCCCATCCATAGTGTTTGGAGATTTGCATTGCCAACACTTCAAGACGTTGACATGCCCCCTTTGTTGTCTGCCTATAGCTTCCTCTTGCTTTTGTAGTTGTGCCCAGATGTGAAGCTAGTGTGTCCCTGATGTGTAAAGGGTGTCCCGATCTTCCGAAAGGTTACGATAAATAGCGATTTGGCGGAGGCTTGACACAAATCGATCCGACTTCCGAACAACACGTTTCGAACCCCGCAATCGCAACACCACGTCTCCTCTGGTTATCAACCGTGCAAGCACGATTGACCTCGCGAAGAAGGCTAATCCTTGCCTGCGAATCGACGAACACAAGCAAGAACAAGATAGAAACAACCAAATTGCAAATATATGATTAAACTCACGAGTCGGGGTCTCACAAACCGACAAAACGGCGAAACTATTCTTGACAGAATAATCTAAGCAAAACCCAAACTCTAAGGAATGGGTGGCGGCTTCTTATGAGGTCCCTAGGGTCGTCCACCACCCCCTGGACGCAGCCCTAAGTGGTCTCAATAAAATACACGACCCAAAGGCCAAAAGACGGTGGTGCAATACCGGTACAGTTTCTGGATGTCTTTTTATTTCAGCAATTCCCGACGACTCAGGAGGAATTTGGATATGGGACCAGCTCCAATGGAAAGTCTATAAACTTATCTTTCCATCCATATAAAGAACGTCCCAAACGGACTTCGTATGCGACCAGGGCGCCCGTTTTGGTGCAGGCTGTTTTTGGACTCTGAAACAGACTCGAAGTCGACTTTGTTTGGGCCTCCAACTTGATTTGCACGCCCTTGATGGCCCTCCACGCCTCCAACCTCCTCCTTAACCATATTATCATCATCTCCATGGTTCCTAACAATAAATGACTCATTAGGTAGTAATATATTCTTAAATATAAATAAAGAGATCATTAGGAACATGCTCACCCGTAAATTCAATTGCCGTGCTCTAGTTTTTTGTCTTTGAATTATGTATGTGTATTGGAGGAGTGTTGATTATATCCGAGGGTGTGATGTCCTCATCATCCTCCCCTTCTTGATGAAAAGCTGTCCTCGGCGTCGTTTGTGCTTGAATGATTATTTCGAAGGATATCATTTCCTTATTGTTCTCCTCTCCTTGAAAGCAATTTGTCCTCGGTTTGACCAAAGTTGTAGAAGATGTCGTAGGTGAAAACCACCAATGCTCCCTTTCTTGGAAGATAGCTTGTTTATTGAAAACAAAACTAGAGCAACTGGATTTTACATGATTAGTGTTACTATAGTCCTCTAACTCATCACATTGTTGCCCAAACAAAGAAGATTTCTGCTTCGAACAAATATAAACTCGATGCACCATATATTGTCCTTGACAATTATAGTTTCCTATATAGTGATATGTATGTCGTCTAGGCAACCAAGGCAATTCAGCACATAAAAATTTCTTCTCCAAACTAATTAGATTACATAGAGTATCAAATTCATTGTAAACTAAAGTACTTAAAGAAGACAACAATTTCAACTCATCAATTTCAGAAGCAATCGGAAGCAAAGTTATATTATTAGCACAAGTATTTTCATTCATTAGTTGTTGCAAAGGTATAAATGAAGCATCAGCACACAACTCCTCTTTGTCACAAGGATCATCAAGCAAATCATCACGTGACAAAGATAAATTCAGAGATGGTTCCACTAACAATTGCTCTATGATAGCATGGTTTATGGAAAAATTCTGCACATCAATATAATTCTCACCTTCTGTGAGTGTAGCACAATTGGCATTATCTGTGTTCTCAACAAGAGAAATAGGTGCATTGTGAAGTGATGGTTCTGAATTTACACATGAGTTCGTGAACACCTCATTTTCCTCCAATTCATCCTCATCCTTTTGTATATCCTGAAAGCTATTAGCTGGAACAATAGGCAAAAAACTTTGTTGCTCTTTTGTCAATTCAGATTTAGATGAAAGTGTTGCAACATTTGAAACCGTCCATTCTTTTCTAAAAGGTTCAATCTTTCTTCTCTATAATCTTTCTAGACCAGCTTCTAAAATTCCAATAGCACTCAAAGGTTCAAAAATGATTTTTCTTCTATTGTATTTAAATGTATAACTATTGGTGATTGTATTGTGCAAAACATTATTTGAATGAATCCAAGGTTTAGCAAGCAACAAATGACATGCTTGCATAGGTAGTATATCAAAATCTGCACTATCCTTATAAGTACCAATAAAAAAATTGATCCGTGCAATTTCTGTTACCTTTATCTTCTCACAACAATTTACCCATCGAATATAGTATGGATGTGGGTGCAGTTGTGTGGTCAAGTCAAGCTTCTCGACCAACTCGGCACTTGCAATGTTGCGGCTAGTTTCACCATCAATTACGACACGGCAACGTCGATTCATCACCACAAAGAAAGTTTGGAATAAATTATTGACTTGATTTTGCTCCATCTTCTCTATTTGAGAACTCAACACTCGTTGTGCTAGCATACTCATATCATCACCTGTCATTGTTAGTAGCAAACAAGAAAACACACGAAGTATATTTTCCTATCACTACTATGTATGAATAGTGAAAACTCTCAATATGTAAATGGAAGCATCTAACCAAGGTCTTACAAGGTTCTTACTATCAGCAAAGCAAAGGATACCTGGAGAGTGTGAACCAACAATTGCAAGGGTCAAAACCTGTGATTGTTCGGAAGGATATATGTGGAGTTTGGATAGGTAAAATATAGTAGCAAGAAATTCCAAATTTTCAATTTAGAATTGCAAAACTGACTAATAGTCCCAAGTATGTTAATATCACCGGCCTAAACTTGTCTCTCACCTAGTCCACATCAAGTGGTAATAAGAGCTTCGGGTGCACCGTCGGGTTCCCCTATCCTCGTTATTTTGTTTCGTCCTAAACTCTAGAAAATTTCCCTACAAAAATAGTTATTCGCCGCGTATCTGCTGTCCTATATCACCTTTATGCCTCGCAATTTTCAGTTTGGTTTGCGTTTCTGAATTCTAGTCCTTCGGATTGTCATTGTGTCACTGGTCTTAGTTTGTTTCACTCTTTTGTCTAGTTCGAGGTGTGATTTGCTGAGTCCATTGTCTAGGGTCAGTAAAAGAATTAAAACAAAACTTAGTTGTGGTTGTCCCTGTTTTTTAAAAAAGATTCTTGTTTTTTGGGCTTGTTCACGTGAAAAAGAGAGAAGTATCCTGTTTTGTAGCTTTTGTCGGGAATAAAAAACGGCACCAACAAAAAAGGAAAAGGAACAGAACATTGTTAATTGAGCCTAGAGGCAGGGTGCTGGCTCTGATACCACTTGATGTGTAAAGGGTGTCCCGATCTTCCGAAAGGTTCCGATAAACAGCGATTTCGCGGAGGCTTGACACAAATCGATCCGACTTCCGAACAACAAGTTCTGAACCCCGCAATCGCAGCACCACGTCTTCTCTGATTATCAACCGTGCAAGCACGATTGACCTCGCCAAGAAGGCTAATCCTTGCCTGCGAGTCAAAGAACACAGACAAGAACAAGATAGAAACAACCAAATTGCAAATATATGATTAAACTCACGAGTTGGGGTCTCACAAACCGACAAAACAGCGAAACTGTTCTTGACAGAATAATCTAAGCAAAACCCAAACCCTAAGGAAGGGGCGGCGGCTTCTTATGAGGTCCCTAGGGTCGTCCACCACCCCCTGGACGCAGCCCTAAGTGGTCTCAATAAAATACACGACCCAAAGGCCAAAAGACGGTGGTGCAATACCGGTACAGTTTCTGGATGTCTTTTTATTTCAGCAATTCCCGACGACTCAGGAGGAATTTGGATATGGGACCAGCTCCAATGGAAAGTCTATAAACTTATCTTTCCATCCATATAAAGAACGTCCCAAACGGACTTCGTATGCGACCAGGGCGCCCGTTTTGGTGCAGGCTGTTTTTGGACTCTGAAACAGACTCGAAGTCGACTTTGTTTGGGCCTCCAACTTGATTTGCGCGCCCTTGATGGCCCTCCACGCCTCCAACCTCCTCCTTAACCATATTATCATCATCTCCATGGTTCCTAACAATAAATGACTCATTAGGTAGTAATATATTCTCAAATATAAATAAAGAGATCATTAGGAACATGCTCACCTGTAAATTCAATTGTCGTGGTTTAGTTTTTGTCTTTGAATTATGTATGTGTATTGAAGGAGTGTTGGTTATATTCGAGGGTGTGATGCCCTCATTAGTCCCTTTCTATAGTACATACAAATAAGTTTTCATAGATGGTTTCTCAAGGCAAATGTCATTTCTACTAAGCCCAATTGCCTAACAAAAAGGTAACACACCCACTAAACATTGTCATTGTACTACTGAGCCCACCTCATCAAGCCATGATTCAATCATATATTTAATGGTAGGAGGTGGATACAAACCAAAAAAAATTAAATTCTCTCTAAAGAAACTTAGCAAAATTACAATTAACGAAAAGGTTTTGTATAGTTTCATTATGACATAAAAAAACTACATAACTTACTGCCATTCCAATTGTGTTTTACCAAATTATCCTTTGCGAAGACTACTCCTTTCACACAGCTTGTCTGTGTATATATAAAAATTCATAGGTATATATATTTTAGAGAGCACAAACATGTAGATTCACTATTCAAATTCGAGGTACTATTCAAATTGCTCTGTTACTATTCAAATTCAAATTTCTACGAGTGCTATCCCACTAACTAGGTCGAGTCTGCACTCACCTAGTATTTTGGAACTATTCCAAGCACTTAAAAATGTTTCACAACGTATGATTTTTCTTTGGTTATTATCACTTATGGTTTCACTTAATCTTTTGTTTCAGGATCTTTCTTTCGGCTGGCGAGGCCAAACAATCTGTCGGACGGTATAAGTTTTCAGTTGTAAAAATCCTACTCGGTACTCACCATACTTTTCGCTAATTTGTTTCAAAAGTAACGATGTCTTTCCCTAGATTAGATAGTCACAAGCATATGCAAACAATTTTATCGTCTCCCTAGGCAGTTCCACCCGAAGGGAACACTTCTCTACGGCCACACAGGGTCCTCTCTAACACCATGACTCTAGGCTAAAATGAGAACTACACCGTAGAGGTTTCTCCTATAGGTCCGTAGCATAAAAACTTAACCCATATGCAAGAACTAGATAAATTTTCAAAGACAACATTACTTCATTTCCACAAATATAGCTTACATAGGGTTGTCCCATTCGGGAACCCCCAAGCACCTAAACACACAAAGGAGGATCGCGAGTGTGACTCTGCGATCGGCTGGTGTCTTCTTCATCGAAGCCGGGGTCCTCCTTTTTTAGTCGAGCGAGCGGCACTCCCTTCCTGTTTATTTAGCACACGTAGCCTCCATCTTCATGTAGCAAGGACACAATGTGTCTCAACGTTTCTTGTATTAGTGATGTCGTATACTTACCTTATGGGTATACAATTGTCAAAGGACTGGATAATTGGAGATATGGTGACGTATCAATGAAGATAAGACTGGTGGAGAGGGCCCACGAGTGGTACCCAACCCGTATGAGATAGCAGAAGGTTCCATATACCGGTATGGAAATAAGGCGGACATGAAGATCGACATATGATGACTTGACCGACAAGTCAAGGAGCAATATTAGTCCGTTAGGACTCGAATCAATAAGGAAAGCTTAAAGATAGAGCTTCCGAGTATGTAATCCATGTAATCGACTAGGACTCTACATGTAACCCTAGCTCCCCGAATATATAAGGTGGGGCGAGGACCCCCGAAAACTCTCTCGGACAACTCGCAATTGGCGGTCCGCTAAGGGCAATACATAACATACGGGACGTATGGTATTAATCTCCATTGAGAGGCCCGAACCTCGTCTAAAATCTCGTGTTCCTGTGTGTTTCATGTGTTGCACCATCGAGTTCCACGCTCGTGAGGGACCACGTAGTTCTAGTGCCGAGTTTAAGACTCGACATTTGGCGCGCCAAGTAGGGGTCCCGGCGAGTTCATAGCGAGTTTGATTGAAGCGCGATCAATCGGACCTCCTATGTTACCGATCGATCTAGCCAAGATCATGACCGCCACCCGTCTATGGCGATAAGCAGCTCTCTCGAGCACGAAAATGACTTCAAGGAGGGACCTCGGACCTCCTTCCAAGTATTTATGATCGGAACCGTCCTTCAGCCATGCACGGCGCCCGAGGAGATTGCGGTCGAAAGAGATAGAATGGTAAGAGATGAAGCAAATCATCGGCAACGTGAAGCGAGATGAGATGGATGGAGAAGACCCGCCTCCACCACCCTCGTCGGCAGCTCCGACGAACAATGCTCGTGCAAATATTGTTGGTACTAGCCAAGCTCGAGGTGAGGCTCTTGCTGCGGTTTTGCCAACCACCGGACCTTTGCCGGATCAAGATGTGGACGCGACGGACAATTCACCGAGGCTATAAAAATTGCCGTGGATGTCGCAGTGGAAGAAATCATCGTTCCTCCAATAGGGCCTTGAATTTGGACTCTATGGAGGTCGAGTTAAACGACGCTCGAGTCTTCACGTCGCCGATTCACAACATTGTGGGCGTGAAGCAGATTCCGGAGACTATCCCGGAGGAAGTGTTCAATTCGACATCGGGATTACAGCGTGTCCTTAGCTTAGTCGATGCGATCGCTTTGCAAACCAACCAACTTGTGCGATATAGAGGAGAATCTTCCAGTCGGTCTCATTCACGTTCGGACCGGTATGCGAGAATCCGGTCCGAAGGAGCTTCTTCTAGAGGAAGAATCGGGCACCGACATACGCCGATTGCAGCTGGACATGATCGTGCGCCCGATCAGGATTTGCGCATACTTGCTCAATGGCAATCGTGATGCTCGTAATGTACTCATTGATCGTCACGCCGAAACGAGTGAAAGGCTCGAGAAGGCGAGAAGATGATGAACGCGACGGATCGATCATATCGATGATCGTCCGGTGGACCCTGTATCGACACCTGCGCCGGCGACCGGCTCAATTGGGTTTAGGCAGGCAGCTTCGGCACCGCCCCGGCCGATAATCGTCAAGGCAACGACAATCGAGGGTGAGATAACCGGTCCACGCACCGTAATGACCGGTCAAGGAGAGATGACCACCATGACGATCGAGACCGACGGGGACGAGACCGTAGAAACAGATACGAGAGAACCTTGATGAGGCAACAATGATCGTCAAGATACGCCTCCGCCTCGCCTCCACCTCCACCTCCGCCTCGCCTCCGGCGTAGGATAACAATGATTGCCGGGTCGGTCCCGATGCTAGAAACTAGGATGATCGTTATTGTGATAATTCGATGACGATAGGGATCGCAATTATAGGCATTACGGACGCCGTCCGCTATCACCGCTATGGACCTGTCCGGAAGATCACGAGTACTCAATAATCCTAGCGTATACACATGATCTACGCATTTGCATATACCCCGGGGATTTAAGCCCATGGCTATTAATAAATATGATGGCAAGGCTCCCCCCCCGCCCCCCACCGAGGGGCTTCGCATGTACACGACCGCCATCCGATTTGCGGGAGGAGACACTTTTGTTTTGGCAAATTATCTTCCCATGTGCATGGAATAGGCTGGATGCTTGTGGTTACAATCTCTGCCCAAGGAATCTATTTCTTCTTACGGCGATCCGACCAAAAAGTTCATTGAGAATTTTTAGGCAACTTGTGAAAAGCCAGGAAACTTCTTCGACCACAACAGCTGAAGCGAAGCCCGATGAGACGCTTACGGACTTTATTAGGCGCTTCTGCAGCAAGAAAGTCTTAATCCCCAATGTTCCCGATCAGCAAGTGATTGTTGTGTTCCAAGATAGCGTCCGGAGTGAAGCATTGGTGCATAAGATCGGCAGGCATAACCGAAATCTTACCATGATGGCGTCGGAATGCTTCAAGATAGCAGATAACTATGTCTGTTGGAGAATCGAATCTAGTCAATCTGCGCGGGAACAAAGGGAAGGAGCCGAAGCATGATCACGGCAATCGATCCGTATCCAATAATGACAAATGCAAGGCTGACAACCTCGTCGCTGCGGTGGACCGGTCTCATGGAGGAGACCGCCCAGCACCGCCTAAGAGGGGGCCAAGAGAACGAGTTTCGTTTGAAGCCTTACTCGATGGGCCTTGCACGATTCATAATGGGAATCATAAGAATAAGGAATGTTTCTTGCTCGAGACCGTTTGCTTCATTTGCGTTGAAGGTGGCCCCCCAATCGGGGCAGCACAATCAATGGGATGATAAGGGCAAAGACATGAAGTCCGATGATGATGAAGATGATGATGAAGGCTTTGAGGAACTAGTCGGAGAAGTGAACTTCATTTGTGGAGGACCGGACGCGTATGAATCAAAGCGCAAATAGAAATTGGCGCTCGGGAGGTCAATGCTGCCGCTCCCGCGACTCCCGAATATCTACGATGGTCGAAGTACCAATTACATTCAGTAGGGACGATCATCCGGAGGTTTTGCCTAAAGCTGGTCGATATCCACTCATTACAGCGCCAATTGTCCAGAAAGTGCGTCCGAAGAAAACCTTCATGGATGGAGGTAGTTGCTTGGATATACTCTTTACTAAAACTCTACCGGAGCTTGGTCTCTCTGTTGCAGACTTGGATCAAGTGTTTGGATATCTATGGAGACTCTATGCTTGTGATTAGTCAAATTAATAAAGTATGGGATGCTCATGATGATCATATGATTGCTTATAGACAGTAACTCGAAAGCTTGAGGATAAATTTGACGGTCTGCGTTTTTCTCATATATTACGCAGAAATAACTCTGCTGCAAATGAGTTAGCCGGATCGGGTTCTTCAAGGCAGGCAGTACCTCCTGGGGTATTTCTTCAAGTTTTAAGAAAACCATCTATTAAGATGGTTCAAAAAATTACAAATACGAAGTAAAGACCGGAGATGCGTTCTTGGGAGAAAAGATCGGAGATGCGGTCTCGGGAGAAAAGATCGGTGAGGCGGTCTTACAACATGAGATTGAAGAGGTAGCTCGGGATGGAGTACAAGTAGCAGGAGAAGGTACATTGCCTGAAGTTATGATGGTCGATTCTGATCGGCGTACCCCATATATTGAGTATTTATGGTTTGGTAAAGTGCCGGAAGATAGGGTCGAGCGACAAAGGCTCGAGATCGAGCAAGGAACTATTCGCTTATTGAAGATGAGCTTTATCAGCGAGGAGTCCACATTTTGATGAAATGTGTATCGGTTTCGATGGAATTCAAATGTTAGAGGAAATTCACAAGGGAATTTGTGGAAATCATGCTTCGTCAAAGACTGGTAGGAAAAGTATTCGGACAAGGATTTTATTAGCCTACGACGGTTGATGATACACATAAAGTTGTTCAAGCTTGTCAAGGATGTCAATTTTTTGCATGACAACACCATACCCCGGCTCACGAGTTGTGTATGATTGCAATGACTTGGCCTTTTGCAACCTGGAGGCTGGACATTGTTGGACCGTTCAAGAAGGCACACGGGGGCTTCACTCATATCTTTGTGGCAGTTGATAAATTTTCCATGTGGCTAGAAGCTGAGGCCGTTACCGGTACAACTACTGCTGAAGCAATCAAATTTTTGTAGAATATATTTGTTCGATTTGGAGTTCCGCATTGCATAATTATGGATAACGGACCGCAATTTACTTCAGAATTCTTCAAGGATTATCGTTGAGAGCTTGGGAATCAAAATACATTATGCTTCGGTATCACATCCGCGAGTAATGGGCAAGTAGAGCGTGCAAATGGTATGATCCTAACCAGTCTTAAACCTTGAAGTTTTGACCGCTTAAAACCATACACTGGAAAATGGGTGAAAGAGTTACCTTGAGTGTTATGGGGGGCTACTCACAAATGTAAGTCGTGCCACGGGATAGTCTCCCTTTTCTCTATTATACGGATCCGAAGCAATGTTGGCTACGGAAGTAAATATGGTTTCTGCCAGGGTGCGGTATTATGATGAAGACAAATATGATGAACAACGTCAAGTCGAGTTAATTGCTGCAGAAGAATTACGAGACCAAGCATTGATTTGAGCGGCCAAGTACCATTGAATTGAGGAGATATCATGATCGTAATGTGCGGACGCGGGAATTTCAAGTGGGCGATTTAATGCTCGGGAAGATTCGAGTCTAATAAGAATTGGCATAAGCTGTGACCGGTCCGGGAAGGACCATTTGTGGTCAAGTCGGTTTCTAGACCGAGGGCTTATAGGCTTATGACCCAGGAGGAAGAGGAAATCCCAAATTCTTGGAATATTGATCAGCTTCGCCGTTTCTATACTTAAAGATCCTTGTATTTGACCCTATTTGTACCTTCATATGGATGATAATATAATACCTTTTGGTTCTTGATGATGATTATATAGTGTTTTTATGTCTCGATCTATTAATTTCGAATTAACGGACCGAGTCGGGGGTTGTTATATTAAGAGCAGTCTTTGAATTTATGAAATTTCTAACTGTTAGTACCAGTCTTTTATTCTATACGGCATGATCTTGTTAATAAGACCGCCTCTATCAACTATATCTTGTGCTAATTAGAGCCAATGATTACGTTGTAGTAGGTTTGTGAGAAATTAACCATCATTGCTTGGTTATAAATATGACTGGTAGGCTTAGAAGAGGAAATCTGGGAAGATTGTGTAAGGGCCATTGTTTTGAGAGCGATCTGGGGTAATATGTAATCTTAAGTCTTAAGACTGGTCATTTTTTCTTTATGGCACGATTTTGTTAAGTAGACCGCCATTATGAGTTATACTCTATGCTGATTAGAGCCAGTATTTAGCCATAGTTGGTTTGAGTTGAAATAATCACCGTTGCTTGGATATAGACTTGATTAGTGGACTTAAGATTGTAAAATTTGTATACGAGACCGGTCTGGATCGCTGCAGTATTGCACGTAAAGGCTCGCTATGTATTAAAAAGAGTGAAGATTGGTCATAATTGAAAGGACATACATTATATTATAAAATATTCTGATATAGTATTTTTCGCATACATAAGATTAATTACAAAGGAACATATATTGAGCAGGACTGCTTGAATCACCGGTCCTGGGATCTTCAATCAGCTTCGTGATCGATCGTTCCTTCGAGTAAGATATCGAAGACAAAACATCAAAGTCCGGATCATCGTATTCGTCTTCTAGATTCTGCCTAAAGGCTGCAGCAGCATCTTGCATGGCTGGGTCTAGGGCAGCAAGAGCCGCAACCTCACTCGGCGGGGCACCGGCGGATCCAGAGGAATATCTTCGATGAGCTCTGTCACGGTTCTAAGAAGTGAATTCCTTAGCTCGTTGAACCGGTCTTAGGTACTTTACGGACGGGCGCCTACTCGATGAAGTTGAAATCACGAGTCTTCGACAGAGTCCAAGACTGGATTGATTTGGCAATATTCCCTCCCCTACGAGTAGCAATTGCCTTGGAATGCTCCCCGATTCTTCGAAGAGCTTCCCAAATGGCACTTTCCAAGTCCATGTTTTCTTGTTGAAGAGGCTAACCTCCATTCGGATACTCGAGCACCCGTTTCTGCCTCGCTGCAAGTTCTAAAGAAGAAAATTTGAAAAGAATATTAGAAATTCCGACCGCTATTAAAAGACCGCTTCTTAGAAAGACGAGAGAGAAAGAAACTTACGCCTATGCCCGATATCCAAGGATCTAAATCTGCCTTTGACGTTGATATTGGAGGCCCTCGGCTTGGCTTCGTTCTTCAATAGGCGTTGGATTTCATCTTATTTTGCTTTGAGCCCTAGTTTAGCAGATTCATGGGAGGTCTTCGGGGCATTGTCCTTCTCTCGCTTGAGCAATCTTCACGGCTTCAAGCACTTTCGCGAGTTCAGCTTTGAGTCGAGCATTTTTATTCGAAGGATCTTGTTGGATCCGAGAGTTTGCGCCAGGATGTTGTCCTTGGCAGTAAGCTCGCCTTCCAACTCAACTCGTGAGCCTTCTTGAAAGGCCAAATCTTGCGTGAGATACTTTTTTAGTAAGAAGGGCTTCAGCTTTTTTGTGAGCTGGGACAAGATCGTCAAGAGCTGAAGCAAAAAGACCGGTTCGAATATTTGAAGCGTAGACGAGGATGATTGAAATTAGTCATCTAGGTCTAGGTTTACTTTGAATTTCTTGTCTAAGTCGGATGATCTCCTGCCGACGGTCTTCCATTATGCGATGAGTATTTTGGAGATTTGATTCTCGCCATTGAAGATCTTCTTCTTTAGATTTCGGATCGGCGGTCCGAGATCCGAGCTCGATTAGTTGCTCTTGAGTCTGGTGCAATTCTTCTTCTAGTCGAGCTATAATAGCACTCTTGGCTTCGAATTCTTAAGAAGAACCTAAAAGGAAAATAGGAAAAGAAAATTGTGGTGAAGATTGTATAGAAAGGAATATACCGGGTAAAGAATGAGAAATACCGGCCGGATGCGGTGAAGTTCTTCGGGGCTTCCTCTTCTTGGAGTGAATCCCATTTGGTCGTTGCTTGTGAATGTACGAGCTCCGCTAGAACTGTCGATTTCTACATTGCCAATTACCATCTTGGCGAGCTTTGGTCCAGCTGGAGCCTTATGAGTGGTTCTTGCCCGGCGAGGTACTTCTTCGATCCACACCGGTCCCGGCGGAAGCTCTGGAGCGGTCCGAAATAATGTAGCCTCGTGGAGGGAAACCACTGGTTGTTGTATCGATAACGGCAGACTTAGTGGTCATCGTCTCCTCATCAACTTGTGTTGATGGAGCTTCTTCCGTTGTCCGTTCTTACGTGGAGGCGGCGGAGGGTTCCTCCGTGGGCGCCGCGCCCTTGGTTTCTAAGATCTGTTCGGCAATTGTTGTCATTGGTACAAGGGCTGTTGTCTTGCTGCTGATAGCTGATGGAGTAGTGGAGGGAACATTTGACCTATTTCTCAACAGGCCTGCAATATGGGCTTGAAGGTTCGAGTGATCCTGCAGATAAGACAAGGTTAAAGACTGGAATAACATAATGATGATTCTGGATAGTGAAAAGATCAAGAGGAACTAAATGAAGAATCTTTACGTGGTCGCCTTCTTGAAGACTGCGAAGGTCCTGGTTTTCATTGTTGGGGGACCTTCGGAGCCTCCGCTTGATTCTTCTGCACTCCTCTTGGCTGCCGACGACGCCGAGGGTGCAGCAGTAGAATCTCCTACGTTATTGTCCGGGTACCGGTCCGAGATGCATACCGGGACCTTCGAGGAACATGGCGAGGGAATCGATTAACTGCAGGTCTCCTTGAGGTCCTCCGCTTGATGATCCCCGAAATGCGGCCCGGATCGCTTGGCGGTCCCTCTAAAATGCTTCCTCCTCTTTCTTTCGGTCTTCGATCGTTTGCGCCTCTGTACGGGTATCTACAGGTGGGGAAGCGGGAATAGAGACCGACTTACATTTCTTCGTACTCGGGGGCTACGATTGCACTTCTAGATCTTGAGAACTTTTGTGATGATCCGGTCGGAGGAAGGGTGGGTGTTGGCGGACTGGTATGCATAGGATTGGGGAGAGCATTTGTTTCATAATCTTCGCCCCATGGATCATTTGTTCGAAGAGGGGGATGGTTTTTGAATCTATCCAAGGCCTGTGTTAAACGAAAATACATGTTAAGAGAACAACAACATAAAAATATAGGAATTTGAGATACCGGTATTAAGCAAGAAAAGAGGTACTTATAGGATCACGAGGGTTAGAAGAGCTGAAAGCTAGGCATACTTTCTCGGCATCTAGAATAGTCAAAACCTGACTACAACATCTTCTTTAGGCGATTGGTTAGACGATCCGGACCGGGGCGGGATGTCCTGTCGCTTGGGTTGATATTGTTTTCATTGAACAACCATCCGGGTGTGGGTTGCCTCTTGATTGGTTGTACTCCCCGGACTATGAAACTCCAAAGGATGGTTTCAGCGGTGACGCCTTTCACTTCCGTTAGATACTTGATCATGACAAGCAAGGCGATAACTTCTTCATCTTGTTTGAGGTCTTCTCTAATGTTTTTGGAGTTCCACGAAGGAAGTTCTCTCGGCTACGCTGGCTCTAAAAGGAGGAAGAGCGAGGCTAAGGGTTATCACGGATAAACCACTCCTGTTTCCAACTAGCTATGCTCTTATTGAGGGAGAGGGGGAGTACTCTTCGGCATTCCAGCTTTGAATCCCAACTCCACCAACTGCATAGCGGTTGTTGGTAGATGGAGTAGGCGGATTTGGAATATATAGTGGAAGAGGTTGAAACAGGGGTGGATGCCTAGGAAAGCTTCGCAAAGATGAATAAAGAAAGCTATTTGGAGGGTGGAGTTGAGATTTAGATTCACTAATTCCCACCCATAAAAGAAAAGCAAGCCACGGAAGAAAGAGCAGCAAGGAAGATCAAGGCCGCGAGAGAAAGAAGGATTTAAGTACTAGTTGTCGGGAATCATCAATTCCCCATGGGACTTGACCGGGCGTAGGAGCGGCCTAGGTGAGTGTGGGTTTTAGTGGAGGAATTCTGTCACAAACCATCTCCTCGAGGTTTGCTTCGTGATGTTGCTATCTCTCGGTTCTTGAGCACCGAAGGGTAGTTGATCGCGAGGGATGGTGGATTAGGAGGAAGGTTTGGCGGAAGTTTTCTTCTTGCCCATCTTGAAGATCGAAAGGGAAAATGGGAATTGGCTTTTTTGGAAAGGATGGATGCAAGAACTAAGATCGCAATGTCCGAAGAACAAGGAGATGTTGCGAGCACGTCATGGTGATTTGGAAACGGGTTTGACCTAGGTCGACCCTTCGTATCCTTTATAGATACCCGAGTTGGGCTCGGGGTCTGGAAGTTACTAGGCCGTTTTATTATGGCCCAATGAGTTTGACATGGGTGATTTATTCATTTAAGACCTAGTTATGTAATTATGACCTAACGGTCATAAGGAATCGATCAACATGATTAATTTAATCACATGGGCTCTTTTGCGAAAGTGAGGCGGTCCGAAATATGAAATTTTTAGTTCCCAGGTTAGTATAAGCACCAAATTGAATCATTTAGAGATATGATAAAGTTAGATCGAAGACGATTAGGTCTTGCCCAACTGAATTTCATAAAACGGATGCCTTAGCCTCCGGATGTTAATCATCCAGCTGATTATAGGCCTTGGAGACTCGAGTCGATGTGAGAAAATGAGAAAAGCTAGTCCGATCAACCAGAACTTTTTGCTCTTTGTTCAATATGACTAAGCAAGATTGTTTTGAACAGATCGATATATGATAAGATGTGAAATACAGGAAATTGTGACGATAAAATTGGGGTGACCGTTCGAAATACGTGCTTAATGGAATTCAGTTGATATGAGTTATGATTTTACAGAATCGAACATAGCATAATTGCCTAAAAAGGACTTTTCCATTATTTGCGATATCCATGTGATACAAGAGTCGGAGGCTATACCTAATTAGGTGCACCTGATTGGTGCACCATGTTCAAGAGCGGTCTGTCGAGTTCACAGGAAGTAAAAAATCAAGGAGATTGAAAGGAGCAGTCTATAGAGGATGAAGAAAATAATGAAGAATCAAGTACTCGAAACTCTTGCATTATTTGAAAGGAGTTCAACCGATACAAGAGTCGGGGCTATACCCAATTGGGTGCACACCGACCGGTGCACCATATTTTGAGGGCGGTCTCAGTAAAGATCACAGGAAGTATACATGAATTTTCATATACTTAATTAGGTAGTATGGAGGATAAAATACCATTTTTTTGGCTTTTTGAAGTCATCTTGAAGGGACAAGAAGTATTACGAGAAGATTGGAGTTCTTTTTAATTTCACACTCGGAATCATACCAACATGCGAAGACTGATCGGTCTTATTCAAGGTCAAATCAAAAATTACACGGGGGCTGCTGTCGTATACTTACCTTATGGGTATACAATCGTCAAAGGAATGGATAATTGGAGATATGGTGGCTATCAATGAAGATAAGACTGGTAGAGAGGGCACACAGAGTGGTACCCAACCAATATGAGATAGCAGAAGATACCATATACTCGGTATGGAAATAAGGCGGACATGAAGATCGACGTATGATGACTTGGCTGACAAGTCAAGGAGCAATATTAGTCCGTTAGGACTCTGAATCAATAAGGAAAGCTTAAAGATAGAGCTTCCGAGTATGTAATCCATGTAATCGACTAGGACTCTGCATGTAACCCAAGCTCCCCTGGATATATAAGACGGAGCAGGGACCCCCGAGAACTCTCTCGCACAACTCGCAATTCGCAATCTGCTAAGGACAATACATAATATACAGGACATAGGGTATTACTCCATTGAGAGGCCTGAACCTGTCTAAAATCTCGTGTTCCTGTGTGTTTTGTGTGTTGCACCATCGAATTCCACGCTCGTGAGGGACCGGGTAGTTCTAGTGCCGAGTTTAAGACTCGACAAAGGACACCAGGTGCTATGTATAGCATCCTTTCATTGGCACTATCTTTTCCTTTGATGACTATATTCTTTGTCGTGCTTTGCCAATTTCTGATACAGACTGGGCTGGAAGTTTAGAGGACAGAAGATCAACAGGAGGATATGCAGTCTTTCTAGGATCAAATCTCATTTCATGGTGTGCAAAGAAGCAAGCTACGGTTTCAAGGTCTTCAACAAAAGCTGAATACAAGGCGATAGCCAATGCCACTGCTGACAGAAGCTTCTTGAAGAACTTGGTATTACATCGCCAAAGGCTGCTCGTTTGTGGTGTGACAATTTGGGTGCTACCTATTTATCAGCTAATCCTGTGTTCCACGCAAGAATGAAACAAATCCTGTGTTCCACGCAAGAATGAAACATGTGGAAGTTGATTATCACTTTGTTAGAGAACGTGTTGCATGACGACTTCTGTCCATTCAGTTTGTTTCAACTGGAGATCAAGTGGCCGACGGGTTTACTAAACCCCTCTCTGTACGACAGCTAGAGTTGTTCAAGAACAATCTCAACTTAGGCAGTTTCCATTGAGGAGGGGTGTTAAGATATGTACAAGTTTGTTAGAGGCATGATCTAATTTGAACGGTTAGTTGTAGATAGAATTGTTGATGTATATCTTGTAGAATTAGAAACCGTGTTAGTTGAGATCATGCCTTGATGTGTAAGCCATGGCAGCGGTGATTGTTGCCTATATAAACAAAGGTACGCGGCCCTCAGGGGTTCAACGCTTCCAATTTTACAGATGGCACTTCTTTCTTTCCACATTTACTCAGGTACACTGGAAAAATTGCTGAGTTAGCATCATATAGACGACACATTGATTAACGTTGTTGATGCCCGAACATCAACAATTCCTTCTCTCCTCCTTTTCTACTAATACTGGCGTACCCATGTATCTGTCTTGCCCTGAGGGCATTCACATTAAATTTTAGTAAAAACGTCGTACAAAAGTCACATTGTACTACGTCATGGCTGATGCCTACTGACCGCTTTACACGAAGTCTATAAGAAAAAATAAAAAATATATATTTGGACGCAAGGCCAGCTGTTTGGTAAGCAGTAGATCGAGGCCAACGGCACCAAGAAAATCAATCTGTCACACTCGTTCCTCACACTCCAGCTAACGTCCTCACCATGTCTGCCACAAACTACGACCGCGTCGCTGAGCTCCGCGCGCTGGACGCGACGCTCGCCGGCGTCCGTGGCCTCGTCGCGTCCGGCGCGACCCACGTCCCGCGCATCTTCCGTGTTCCTGACCCACCAGAAGAGACGACGACAATCCCGACCTCTCAGGCCACCGTTCCCGTGATAGATATCGGCGGCGCCGATCACGCGGCCGTGGTGGACTCGGTCCGCCGTGCCGCGTCCGACTGGGGATTCTTCCAGGTGACCGGACACGGCGTGCCGGCGGAGGCGATGGCCGCGGCAATCGCGGCGTCGCGGGCGTTCCACGAGGTCGACGGTGGCGAGGGCAGTGACAAGGCGCGGCTCTACTCGCGGGAACTGGAGAAGGCGGTCAAGTACAACTGCAACTTCGACCTGTATCGGACGCCCGTTGTCAATTGGCGCGACACGCTCTACCTCCGCATGGCGCCTGATCCGCCGGCAGCCGGCGAGCTGCCGGAGATATGCCGGTGAGCGCTCTATTATATTACCTTTTTTAAGATAGTGTTGCGATTGATTAATCTCCTGTCACTAGAGTGTGTTAAGCGAGATCGCGAGATTTTTTTTTTGAATGAAGCTATTTCATTAAAATATAAATAGGTACAGAGACTCTTTACATCAGAACTCTTAAAGATGAAAAACAAAGAAAATATCTAAGTCTTTTCATCATTTTTAACATCACTCTTTGGATCGATATGAAGCCAAAAAGCAACAACCGAATTGCTCTCGAATCCTCTTCAACCACCAATAAGAGACACCAAACTTTGTTGAAGCCTCCCAAGCAAAAAAAAAAATGTTGAGAAGCTGCAAGATCTACCACCGTCGAACTCATTATGTCGGATTTAATTGGATGAACCAGAATCGGCAAAATCTCCATTGGTAGGATGAAAGGTAGATCTAATCTCAAGCGAGACTGACCGATATAAGTATATCAAGGGTCATAAGAGTATGAATGTTAGTGATGCTTATAGTGTTTGAGTTAGGGACGATATTACATCATTTAATACAGAAATTTAGGGCATAAAGTATGAAATATGACTAAAGTAATATATATCTACCAAGAGTTGATGAAAACCAGAATTGAAAGCAGAAACAGTGAAAAGACAAGGTACTCTGTACGAGCAACCATGGGGAGTTAAGTATGTTATTGCCATCCCCGTTTCCTTGACCAATCATCAGGAAATTCGCTTGTTTGGAGAGGATGTAGAGAAGACTAACAAGAGCTGCCCAAAAAGCTTACCGTCCTTCTATTCCAGCGAAAGAATGAGAGAGGAGTCAATAGTTGAGTTAATGGTGGAAGCAGAAGTGAGAGAGTGTTGATTCATTTCTTAGTATGTTTCAGCATAAGTGTGCATGCGTGCCACGGACACAAGCTAGCCACCACCGCATGGCGCACTCGTGTTTGACAAGTTGATTGAACATGCCTCAGCATGCATATGGAATTTTCTTTCGTGACCCTTCACAACATGCATAATATTTCCATCATATGACATGTCGCTAGGGACTTTTCCCTTGATCATCAGTTTTTAATAATCAACATCTAGATCTCCAATCCTTGGAGTTCCATTTTTTTTGAAGGAAGAGGTGTAGAGCACAATCAAGGATCTAACACAGGATGAGGCACCTGGACCGGATGTTTCCATTGGGTGTTTCAGTAGATTTTGCTAGAATAATAAAGGTAGATGTGCTTGCCCACACCAAGATTCAGCAAAGACATGTCTTCAGCTTCAAGCTCTTCAACACTACTCTTTTTTTGTGAAAAAAGGAAAAGTCATTGACATTAAAGCATATTACCTTGATTACAAAAGCAAGTCAAACTACTCTAACATGGGACAATAAAACCTTGAAAAAAATCATAAATTCAACCATCGAGGATCACTATCCGAAACGGATATGCCACGAACAAAAACTCCACCACCATGATCCCCATACCCATCTCTTTTGCAAAAGAGGAGTAAACCGCTAGACCTTTACACACAAACATGATGAATTTGCCGCCACCAAACTCATCGCCGAACCCATCGCTGTCTCCTTCACCAGATTTGTGGTGGTAGAGCACAAATCCAACCAATGTACAAAGAGATGTCACCAGAAAACAAACTCTCACTAGCCCATTGCCATGGATACGAAGAACCACAATGAGACAAAGTAAGATTCAGAGTACCTTATTCTCCATCAATGATGACGCCTGCGTCTTACCACCACCGCTAAGAAACGATAATCTCCATTGCTCCATATCGACGATCTTGACAACGTCTTGCTCCACCACCAGGCTCTTTGATTCGATATTTGGAGAAAACTTCAACCTAACAAAATCTAATCGAACTACTAGACTAAGAGGAGAGTGGATCCCCACTCCTTACCACCGGCAAGTTCATCGAAGGAGAAGAAAGGGGAGGACTAAGAGGAGGCAGCTAGGGCGAGGCTCGGCGTCTAGGACTTGTATACTCTAATTCCAAAGAAAGTGGATGTTGTTCAAGTCAAGATTATAGGCCTACCAATTTGATTCATAGTTTTCCTGGGCTCATGGTTGAAGTAAAATCACCTTGCACCACAACAACCATATGATTTCAGCCTATCAATGTTCTTTTCTAAAGGGAAGAAGCATTATGGATATCTTTCTTTATGTGCAACAGTTGGCCGGATGCTTTCACATGAAGAAGGAGCCCCACTTTCTCTTGAAGTTTGATATTTCAAAGGCCTTCATAAAGGACTCATTGTCTGTTCTACTTGATGTGCTTCAACACGTGGGATTTGGTGCAGGTGATGGTGTAATCTTCTATGTTTGATCTTCGCTACTTCCACCCAAAATCTCTGTGAATAGCTAGTTAGAATAAGTGACCTCACAACGACGAGACCTTTCACAAGCGGTTTTTTTCCTAGTCACCGATGCTTTTAATTCTGCCAAAGCTCAAGCCGATAAGAATGGCCTATTTCAACCATTTGTGGTATAAGGAGCACAACATCGTCTCCGACTTTATATGCGATGATGACACTATCATTTTTCATTGGCCTATTGAGAGTGAAACATATTGATCCAACATCTACTTGAGGTATTTGGACGTGCATCTAGATCCGGGCTCTTGACCAACATATCTAGGACCTCAGTAACACCCATACAATGCAAAGGATGATGATATAGTCGATGTTGCTCATCTGCTATCTTGTAAGATAAAGGAGTTCATGTGCACTAATTTGTGTATCCCTTTGACATCGCAAATGCCAACCAAAAGTTACTTGCTTCCCCTAACCGACAAAGCGATATCCAATCTACTGAGGTGAAAAACTTCTCTTGTGAATAGAGCATGTCAGCTTGACACAAATCATGTGGTGTTCATTGCTATTCTGTTCTATGTAATAATCACCTTGGACCTACCTAATTGAGTGATCAACACTATTGAAAATCTTCAAAGAGGGTTCTTATGAAAAGGTCATGAGAAAGCCCATGGTAACTGCTTGGTTTCATGGACATGAGTTGCTCTAACCTCTATATTTTTGGGACTTGGCATCCACAATCTTGAAACACTTGGTTAGGCAGTCCATATTAGATGGCTCTAGTTTGAGATGACCGACACATCACAACCCTAGACAGGATTGTGAGCTCTAGTCTAGCTGGAAGAAGCAACTATGTTCAATATCATTATGGAGACAATTATGAGATATGGCTCAATACAATTTTGGTCTAATAGCTAGCACCGATGGAAAATCATCTCAAAGACAGGACATGTGCATCTTCAAGATGATCTACAAGCATGTTCACAATAACATTGTGACGAAGACCCTTCAAGGAAGGAGATGTGGTGAAGAATATTCAAGGTTCACTTGCCATTCAAATCATATGTAATTGAGTACCTAATAATTTCAGAATTGGTGGATAGCTTTGGTCTAATGCAAAGTATGAATGATCATCATCGTTGGTGTTCCACGCAACCTTGAGTGTATATCAACAAGTAAGCTTACAATGTGTTCTTCCATGAATTCATCAAGTTTTCTCCATGGAGAAGAGTACGGGAGACATGGGTTCCCATGAACTGCAAGTTTGTCATGTGGTTAGGAAAAAACAACCAATATTGGATGGTAGACCGGCTCGCCAAACATGTCCTTCCTCACCCAATGACCTGTCCTCTTTGTGAACAAGCTGATGAAACAATCCAACAATTGCTAGATTTTTTTGCCTTCATACTAGCCATCATCTTTCGTAACCTAAACTTCTCAAGTGCATTGTGACCAACCAACGTTAGCAGTTTCCCCAACTGTTGATATGGTGCAGTTCAATAGAGCATCGCCCAACATCTTGGTAGTCTTACAAAAGGCTGAAAACGAGAGTACCCCCTCGTGTTTGGCTAGTGCAATGATCCCTAGATAAGATGCTTCTTCAGCACGTTCAATAGGCTCTGAGTTTGAAGGTACCCATTGTTTTTCTTTTTTGCATCACATGTCATGTGTCTGTGTTTGTGTTTGTGTAAGAATTTGTTTCATCCTTCTTCTTAATGGGATAACACGCAACTCTCTTGTCCATGTTTAAGAAAAAAACCTCCATCATATAATTTGGTCCATCTTTGAATGAATAATTCATATGATATTCTTTTCCCACAAAAATAAATAAATGGCCTTTTGAAATTATTGTTAGCCTTTAACCATTAAATGCAATAACCACACCAATTTACAAGGCACATTTCAAAGTGATTTTACTCATTAGTTTTGAATACATCAGTGTTTTGCTGTGACCAACTAAGGTTGAACATTGATCTAGAACAAAAAGTTGCACCTGTCCATAACTACACAATGGATGAAGCCTTGAATTGTCATCTTTGGTGAATATGTTTCCCTAAATTTAGTTACTCATACTAAGTTGTTGTAACAGTCATTATAGTTTGGAATGTTTGAACCAAAATCCTAGCATGTTCATGAGTTTATTAAAGATTACCCTTAGCTCATAAACCATGGCCACACAAGTTACGAGGGTTTTGTATCTTCATGGACAAAGTTAGTGTATACAATGTATTATCATTTTAGTTAATTAGTATATATATGTACTATCATTTCAGTTAACCAAGGACTCCTGGATCCCCGGTGCAAAATAAGCAGCATGCCAAATCGATGACAGCTGCTAATTGTTGCTTGTGGCTCTGACCACCATCCGAAATGGATAGAGCTCTGCTTTGAGCTTTGCAATAATAAATATAGAAAGTATGTGCTGCACATGACGTAATAAGTTGTCATAGCTTCTCCTGAACAAAGACTGGTACTCTAAAGAAAAAAAAAAGAAAATAGATAGTTTGGAACGAGCAATTTCAACAATAATGAGATGCTATGTTTGACTTGTTACTGAAAATGAAGTTCATATTATATTTTAAAAAAGTTATATGGATGTATTTCCAAATATAGCAGACACTTAGGCTTGGAATTTATAGTAGTTCGTTTATATGATGACCTGCAGGGATGCGCTGTTTGAATATGCAAAACAGGTCAAGAATTTAGGGGACAAGGTGTTCGAGCTGCTCTCTGAGGCTCTTGGCCTTAAACCGAGCTACCTGACAGATATAGAGTGCAACCAGGGACAACTCATACTGTCCCATTACTACCCTCCGTGCCCCCAGCCTGAACTCGCCATCGGGACAACCAGGCATTCGGACTCCAGTTTCCTGACCATACTTCTGCAGGATGAAATTGGTGGCCTCCAGATACTCCACGACGATCATTGGGTTGATGTTACTCCAGTCCCTGGAGCGTTCATTGTGAACATAGCCGATCTATTGCAGGTATGCATAGACTATCCAACTTTTTCACTAAACAAACTCGTGTTTTATGCTTGATCTTGGAACTGATTTCTTCTGCATTGAACTTTTCAGTTGATCACCAACGACAGATTCAGAAGTGTGGAACACAGAGTAGTGGCAAAGAATGCAGAACCAAGAGTTTCAATAGCGTGTTTTTTCAACACGTATTTTCATCCTGCTTCCACGAGACTTTATGGTCCAATCCCGGAGCTTCTCTCCGAGGACAACCCCCTCTTTACAGGGAAACATTGATCAGAGACTACTTTGCACAATACTACAACACTGGATTGGACGGCCGGAAGAAGACTGCTCTTTCTAATTTCCGGTTATGAATATGAAAGGCAGCTTGTGTTTTGTCGGTACAAAACTACAGTATAAATCATTTCCTAAACGAAAAGGAAAGATCAGAACAATATGCTTTGCCACATCGAAATATGGACATGCTTTCACCTCTGTACAAGTTTAAATAAAACAGAACATAGTAAGTATTGGTAAGGACTGAATTAATAGCTTCGGAAGGCCTGAAATGAAATACCTGGATGTTCTGTTTCCAGATTTAAAACGCTTCGAGTGGTTACATGGTGTCCCTCCGCAAAACCTAAATAAAAAAATTTTGGTTTCGACATAAACTGACTCCTTGAACACAGCTTTATCATGGAAAATCTCTACCTATCTAAACCTGGGGAGGTTCTCTCGCTTCTAGTGCTTTCTATTCTAAAATAATGGTGATTATTTTTTTACGGATCATTAGTTAGATTCGATGATATAGATTTAATTTTAGAAATTCATAATTAATAGCTACTACTGAGAGAAATATTATTAAAATAATATATTTATATTTATTATTTTTAGTTTTATAACGTACATCAAAATCAGTAATCTACTTATTTTCAGATTGTAATAGGCTCTTGCTAATTTTCAGCCGAAAACTTTCGGTCAAGATGTGCACCATCGGATCAGCCATTAACGACTCTCGGATCATCCTCGAGCTCCCATCAGTCCTTATCAAGTTTATTAGGTCTACAAAACACACTCGTTAAGGTATTTAGAAGAAAATGAGCATGGACAAATAATAGATAACATATTATTTTCATAAGAAATACATAAGATAAAATTTTATGTATTACAGGCTCATCCTGTAATATCGGTCGCCAAGTGACATCGCTACCGCCCGATATTACAGGTTGAGCCTGTAATATCGGCTGCTATATGACGTCAGGGCAGCCGATATTACATGTCCATGTAATATCGATGTCCCTATGATGTCATGTTGCTCGATATTGTAGCTAACAATATAAGTATTCGTCCCCTTCCTCTCGACAAGAGCTCTGTTTCGCGAGCTTTCATACGGTGTGTTCGTAACTGCAGACGGAAAAATTCAACAAAGAAGGGGGAAGGTTTTAAATCTGTTTTTTTCAAGGATTTTTTTCTATGAGATAAATCCAAGCCGTTCCATGTATTTGTTTGGTGTTTAACCATAGTTTTAGCCTCTTATTTGGTGGTTAATTTTCCCAAGGTTTGGATCCACCTTTTTACCTAACAATGGCATGGTTAGTGCTCTCCATGCCTCTCATAGGTTGTTTATTACTTAAACTTATCATCTTCATGCCTCTTATAGGATTATTTAGGCTTTATATATAGGGATCTAGTTTTGAATCTAGATGTAGTTTTGGCTAGGTTTTATTCATAAATCTAGTTTTTTAATAAAAATTTATGTCATCACATATAATTATAGTATGTTAAATAGTAGATACTCTGTACTATACCAAATTTATGTAATATAGAATTTAACTTTCAATTAACATTCTTTTGTCTAGATTTTATTATTAACTTTTAATTTAGCTTTTTAGCATATAAAATATTTTTTAGATTTTAATTATTATTATTATTATTTATGATACATATATATAAGATGGAAGATCGATATTGGATATACACTAGTAAAGGAGGAAATGCTATTATATATTTTCAAAAGGTTACGGGATTCGTTGAAGTAGCGAAGCAACACGCTAAAAGTAGGCGTACATAATATATGTATTATCCTTGTACCCAGTGCAAGAACCAATTTATGTTTAAGACACCTGAGACCATCCGTGATCACTTATTGGAGAATAGATTCATTAAGGACTATTATCTTTGGACAAAACACGGTGAAATAGAAACGGATGCACAAGGTGGCTATGTCGAGAGGTGATAAGGGCAAGAGTAGACCTCGACGAGCTGGTGAGGGCTGAAAGTAACATAGAATATGCAATGGTAGGAGGTCACACCGATGATCCGGAAGTTATCCATGAAAGCGAGGACTCGTGACAACGGTCTCGATGTGGAGGAATTGTTGATCCACATTCACTACGAGAACATAGTCCGAAAGAAAAAGTGAGATTTGGATAACTTGGATGTTTTAGAGAAGGCATCAAAAGAGTTTTTGTACGAGAATCCAAATGGTGACATAGGGATTGCACGGTCTTGCGACAGTTCTTGAGCTTGTCACGCTTAAGGCTAAGAATGGGTGGTCCGACACAAGCTTCAACCAACTTTTAGAGCTCTTAGTAAAAAATGTTGCCAAAACTGAACTCTTTGCCACCCAACACATACCGTGCAAAGAAAGTATTATCACCGTTGACCCTAGGCGTACAGGAAATACACGCTTTTCCAAACCACTCGCATATTGTAACGTAAATAGCATTCCAATAAGACCGGATGTCCAATGTGCAACGTCCGTCAATGCAAAACAAATGATGAAAGTGATGATAAAGAAATTCTGGATAAGAAAAAAGTACAATGTAGGGTAGAAGAGGAAGAAAAGTAATACTCATCGCATTCCTCATGATGTGCAAAAAGAAGAGGTTGATGAAAGAAAAGTGTCACCCTTGTGATGTGGTACCTTCCGGTAATCAATTGCTTGAAGCGCCTTTTTGCCAACGAGTAGAGACACAAAACATATGACATGGAACGATGATGATGGGAGCAAGGTTGGTGTGTAAAAAACTACTATGAATTTGTAAACAATAATCCTCATGTTGTCACCCAACCTGTTGTGGTACTTGGATTTTCAACTCAACATTGACAACCCAAGTCCCCAAACTCGGTGTCCAAGATACCCGGTGAATGACATCACGGAGAATACACCTTGCATGCTACACATGATGTTTGGCAAGAGAGGGAAGACACTCGTAAAGGTAGCAGAGGGCATTGAGATCCCTAGACATATATTTAACGATGAATAAATTCCCTAGGAGTGTGCTAGGGTCCAAATAATCAAGGTTGTCGACAATTATCTCGCTTGCGACCTTGATTATCAAGATGAGGATGAGGGTATTGAGACACTTGAAGAAACTATTAATGATATCATCCTTTGTCCTCGACGTGAGATCGTTATTCATACGAGTGTAACCTTAACCTACACCTCAGCCTCCTACTTAAGAAGAAGAGGCTGATTGTGAGATCTCTTTTGAGCCACAACCTTCACCAAGACCTTCTCCGATGGATGAGGATCGGATCGCTCTTGAACATGGCTTCTCCACTCCGCCTCGTCCGATAGTTGAGAAAGAGGCTTCTCTCCTCGGAACAACATCCACCCCAGCTCCAGCGACACCACTTGACAAAGGGGCTAGGGCAATTCGAACTCGTCCACTCCGCCTAATTACCGTGAACCTTTGATCCAAGCATGTTCCACCTCCACCTCCGAGGAAGCAATTATCTAGATCGGAAATAAGTAAGTATACTTTGCAGTACTTTTTCTTATAAGAATTCATGGCTATAATTACTGATATATAAACAACTTGGCATGCAGTTGAAACATGGCATAAAGGTGTGGTATCGTCATACAAGCGTCGAATAAGGAACCGGTTCCACATGTTCCTGTTTTGCCCCCGACGTCCCGAAGGAGGTTGGGATCTCACACAAAACGATTTTCCTACCTATAAGCTTGGCATGCCACTCCCGTCGTTAGATGTTTTGAAAAACAAATCATGGATATTTAAGTATTTTCAACCTTGGTACTTAAATGCATGTAGCAAAGGTGTTCAAGTGATCGTAGCACAGGTCCCTGGAGAGCTTTTTGGACAAGTAGATTTTGAGTTAAATGTGCCACTTGAGGAGATCCATGCCATGTATCGTCCTCACCACATGGATGCCACCCTAGTTATTGTCTTGTGCCTGTAAAAAAGTGCTTTCATCCTTGATTATTTATATGCAAGTGAATGACACGCCAATATATCCGACTATCGTTTTTCATCACTCGGAATATGTCATCACTCTAGTGTCTCAAAAGAAGTCGGCTATCTAAACCTAACCACCATTAACCAAAGCGTGATGAATCATAAGATTACCGATAATCATCCCCTATTGGTCGGAAAGAAGTTGACCAAGAACACAATAAAACAAGTACATATCCAAGTGGTTAAGGATGCAAGGAATTGTATAGCAACCTACGTTGAGAGATGCATGTACGAATGGAGCAAGAGACGATGCATTATGTCTCCATACAACATTAATTATGTTGTCATAACCTGCTACTTCTTGTGCAAATGATTATTTCACTTAGATAATAACACAATTACATATATTATTATAACCATCGGATTGCTTTCTTGATACATCCGAAACTTGCAGTAGTTTGGGTGTTTTACACTTTGGATTATGATCCAAAGAGGTACCAGTGGACACCCTGAATAGGTAATTTCAAATATTATGCTCGTTGTTTATTTTCTTTTTTGTATTAGTGCCTATCAATTCTACCTCAAGCTTAGTGTTAAGCCTAATCCCAAACGGAACGCACTTGTATTCAAAACGAAATTCACGGTACTATTATCTCATACCATGACCAGTTATTTTATTCAATTAATATGTTTATGTGATGCAACTTAACAATTTCCCTTTTTTAAGTGTTCAAAACAGCCTCCTAGGATCATGTATTGTGGCCACTGTTTGTGCAAATACATAAGTGTTGAAGAAGGGGAATATACCACATTCACTACGGAAGAACCTCACCCATAGAAAGATGTAGGTATTATGATTTTTATTGCATTACTACTATAGTGGTTTCTTTTACTCAACAAACATGTATTAATTCCATACTTCATTTGTGCATTTACGTTATGCTCCGATAAAAGATAATTCCTAATTAGAAGAAAGCACGCTCGAGCTCATTGCATCTAAGCTGCTCCACTTCATGCTTCATGAGTTCTATAACAAAAGGTAAATATTTTGATCCACTTAGTGATGTTGCAATGCATGAAGATCTTTATAATTATGGCGCCAACCAACATCTCAAAGATGCAATTGACAAAAATACCAAGGCGAGAGGAGAAGAGATTGAAGGAACTAGAGCCGGTTTGGCTGGATGAGTTGTAAATTTATTTTGTGTTTTGATGGCTTGTGTTGATGAATTGTGTATGTGAATATTGGAATGGATGACTTGTGTATGTGAATATTGGAATGGATGAAAATTATATCTTGTGTACATATATATAATGTGAATTTATTTTCTGTTGTAGAAATAAATTTGAATTTATGACCTGGGAAATGAAATAAATAGCAATGTTTATGTCAGTTCAAAAAATGCCAACAATATCGGGCATGATGATGTCACGAAACCCATAATGTTGTCTAATCCAGTAATAAATAGCAATGTTTATGTCAGTTCAAAAATGCCAACAATATCATGCACGATATTGTAAAAAAATACAGTAAAATTGGATGTTGTGATGTCACCAGTCCACTATTGTAGGTTACACAACAATAAGGGGTGGTGTGATGTCAGCTGCATGATACTGTAGGGTACCACTGAAATATTGGGCAGCTGATGTCATGGTACCCGATATTGTTGGGATTCCTGCAATAGCGGGCCGGCCCGGACGCTATTAAAGGTCTGACCATACAAGAACGTGTGCATAGTAGCGGCCAAAATGCCCAATTTTGCATGACCAAACACTCGATATTGCATGGTTGAATTCTAGTAGTGATTGGAAGATCACATATACTACTAGAATTTAGCTTTGTAGCGGCGGGCGAAAAGGCGCCTCGGTGGCGGACAACGAGTCCTCCATCGGGCTACGATCACTACCTGGTTACAAAATTAGTAGTGGTCTTATGCCCACTACAGTGCTAGGTGCTAGGTTAGTGAAAAAAGGCGTCGATGACGGTTTAGAGACCGCCTAGACCACCAATGACGCCTTAATCACGATTATAAAATTAGGGCGGGTTCTAGCACAGCAAGGACCCACCCAAGAT
Organism: Chloris gayana; assembly: GCA_031894775.1. Taxonomy (NCBI): domain Eukaryota; kingdom Viridiplantae; phylum Streptophyta; class Magnoliopsida; order Poales; family Poaceae; genus Chloris; species Chloris gayana. The sequence continues at coordinate 434,967 of JAUNZO010000876.1, read as the reverse complement.
TCGTTGCCCACATTCGCGTCGGCCCGCCTCACGCGACAGGATCCACCGCCACCGCCGAGGAGGCCACAACCACCGCGCACACGTCCGAGTCTATCGTGCCCGCACCTGCGCCCTAGGCCGCCGCTGCCACGCCGCTCGTGCCCATGGTGGCCCCCTCATCCGCCGCCACCGCCATGCCGGATCCGGAAGGCGGCGTCGGGGGCCGAGAGGAAGAGGAGAGGAGGGAGTGGCCCGAGGGCTTGGCGGAGCGTTTGTTAGAAGCTTCGACCACCAGGACCAGGAGCGCCGGACGCTCCTCTTGCGGCCCGAGCGTGTGCCCTTGCTCCCCATCGCTAGAGGAGGAGGAGGAGGAGGAGGGTGGCCGGAGGTGGAGGAGATGGCGGCGGAAGAGTGGCGGTGCAGCGAAAGAGCCGCAACCCTAGCTAACCCTAATCCAAGAGTGGCGGCGCGGCGCGCAAGTGACACTATCGCGCCCACTACCACTTATTTATAGCCCGTTGCGGTACTTGGTGGTGGGCCTGTTTGTTAGGCCTGCAGCTAAATGGCTTTTATGCCATATCCGCAAGCTCGACAGGGTCCGATGCCAGGCCGCAAAATTTACGTGGACATTTCCCACCTTAATGGCGGGCTCTAAGTGTCCGCTGCTATTTTCATAGCTTAGTGACGGTCCTTGCTCCGTAGCGTCACGTAACGAAGGACGCCTCAAGTGACCGCTATTATGGTCAAAAGGGCATTCATTACTATAGAATGTTATTGTAGTAGTGAGATTCAAAGAAACATGATGATCCATTGTGCCATTTCTTTAGATAACGTTGTCCTTTCACTTAATCCAAGCACTTATTTGAAACCAATGAGTGTAAAGTCACCCAGCACCGCACAGAGTAACGTACTACTGGCGCAAGTTTTTCCAGTTTCGGCCGGATTCTCTCTCGGCCGGTGCGTCATGGCTGATGCATACTCCTGACCACAAAGTCTACCGGATAAAATAAAATATATGACGCAAGGAAGAGAAGATAGTTGGCAGGCAGTAGAGGCCAACGATACCTGGAAGCAAGCTAATCGATCTGGCACTCTCGGTCACACTCCTCACCATGTCTGCCACGAACTACGACCGCACCGCCGAGCTCCGCGCGCTGGACGCGACGCTCGCCGGTGTCCGCGGCCTCGTCGCGTCCGGCGCCACGCACGTCCCGCGCATCTTCCGCGTCCGCGACGACACACAACAAGAGACGGCGAAGATAATCAAGGAACAGGAGACCGTCCCGGTGATCGACCTCGCCGGCGAGGACCGCGCGGCCGTGGTGGATTCGATTGGCCGCGCGGCGTCCGAGTGGGGGTTCTTCCAGGTGACCGGCCACGGCGTGCCCGAGGAGGCCATGGCCGCGGCGATCGCGGCGGTGCGCGCGTTCCACGACGCGGACGGCGGCGAGGGCAGCGACAAGGCAAGGCTCTACTCGCGGGAGCCCGGTAAGGCGGTCAAGTACCACTGCAACTTCGACCTGTACCAGTCGCCTGTTGTCAACTGGCGCGACACGCTCTACCTCCGCATGGCGCCCGACCCGCCCGCCGCCGACGAGCTGCCGGAGATCTGCCGGTGAGCGCGTGTTCTCTCTCTCTCTCTCTCTCTCTGAACTTCTGTACTTTTCGATTATTTCTTCGCTATACGTACTAGTGATATGTGACTTTTCAAGATAGAGTTGCCATGACTCAATCTCCTGGCTTTACAAAATGTTAAACGAGATACGTTTATAGTAGTATAATAACTAGCACGATAAGAGTACTTAATCTCGGGGAATAATCAAGATCTTATTAGTTGACAGCGACTGTATATCCCCCTGAGTCCTGATGAAACTTTCTTAGTTCCAACCTGACCTTATCTCCCTTTGCTAGTCCTTTAGATTATCGGAATATAGTTTGAGTCCTGGGCGACGGGAGCCCCCTGTCAGTAGGCGACACGTGGCTATCAATTAGCAATTTCAGCAATGTTGATTTATTACTGAAAACGAAGTGAATATTATGTTATTTAAAAAAAGAGTAAATTGCACCGGTGGTACAACAACTTGTGAGGTGGGTGGCTGGGTGCGTTTTAGTCGCAGAACTTGAAAAATGCTCAATGGAGTCACATAACTTGTTATGAGGGCGCAAATAAAGTCATAAACTAAAGATAAACTGTAAGATAAGTTCGTAACTAGCAAAAAAAATCAAGATTTAATATGTATTTAAAGATTTGTTTGCACAACATAAATATTTCACGTGGCATTTGCAAACGTCACTTTGTTTTCTTCCTAGACATGCAAATTCCTCTGAATTCATTATTATCAATGCCGCTACTTCAATGAAGTCAAATTCTTCATTCCCATTATCATTAGCTCATAAGTCATGTCATCTGTCGATGTGGCACATCCTTTTGCCCATATTATGGTTGTACTTTGCTCTTGTATCATCAATAACAAGATGTTATCATATTCTTTATGACTATCTGCACTGGCATAACAAATTATGTGACCCAATTGAGCAGTTTTCAAGTTGTGTCACAAAATTGCACTCACCTCACAAGTTGTGGTACCGCCAATGCAATTCACTCTACAAAAATATGTGGATGTTCTTCCAGATCGATAATAGTTCTTGTATATCTGCAGCGATGCACTGTTTGAATATGCCAAACAAGTCAGGAATTTGGGGGACAAGTTATTCCAGCTCCTTTCTGAGGCGCTTGGCCTTGAACCGAGCTACTTGACCGATATAGAGTGCAACCAAGGACAGATCATATTGTCTCATTACTACCCTCCGTGCCCCCAGCCTGAACTCGCAATCGGGACAATTCGGCACTCAGACTCCGGCTTCCTGACCATACTTCTGCAGGATGAAATTGGTGGCCTCCAGATCCTCCATGATGATCGCTGGGTCGATGTTGTGCCCACTCCTGGAGCCTTCATTGTCAACATAGCCGATCTCTTGCAGGTGTGCGTCGATTATCCAACCTTTTAATTGGACAGATTCCTGTGTTATGCTTGATTTTTGGAAATGATTTTTTTCATTGAACTGTTCAGCTGATCTCCAACGACAAATTCAGAAGTGTGGAACACAGAGTGGTTGCAAAGAATGCAGGACCCAGAGTATCAATCGCGTGTTTTTTCAGCACACATTTTCATCCTGCCTCGACTAGACTTTACAGTCCAATCAAGGAGCTTCTCTCCGAGGAGAACCCCCTTTGTACAGGGAAACATTAGTTCGAGATTATGTTGCACAATACTACAACACCGGACTAGATGGCCGGGAGAAGACTGCTCTTTCCAAGTTCCGGTTATAAATTACCACTGGCATTTTGTGTTTTATCACTACAAAACTATAGTGTAGATCAGGATATATGATTTGCCAAAACGACATATGGACATGGTTTCAGCTTTGTACCAGCTTAAATAAAATAGAACGTCAGAGAGCTGAAACAACAGCTTCGAAGGTCAGAAATAAAATGCCATGATATGAACATATATGTCACACCAGAAACATGGGGCTTTTATGGATTATATGGCTTGCAAGAAACAAACTTTTTGTTTTGGTAACATAGCTGGTAGGTATGAACCAGAGTTCTCCATAGGATGGAGCGCTAATGATAGGATCTAGGCCGATCTTTCGAGAGGTGGACAGGGGAATCGATTGTGGAGATCTAGGATGATCCGGCTTCGAATCAAGCACGATTCGACCCTGCAACTGCTACACCACTGCTCCATTGGTTATCAAACAAGTGCAACTTGATTGACCTCGTCGAAAAGGCTTTTCGTGAATCGAGAACACAAGCAAGAAGGTATAAACACGTAATCTGAAATTGTAAATATGAATGGACACTCTGAATTAATGGAGTTCAAGCACTCGGTTCGAAAGTACTAATCACCACAGTCGAGGAGAACAAGAACACGGGCCCTGGATCACAGTAAAAGGACTTGTCGCCACAATTACAATGATGATATCGCAGTTTCTCGATCAAAAACTAGAACTGAACAAAACCCAAGTCAAAACAGCGGCGACTACTGAGTTTTATGGTAGATACGTGCTAAGGTTGGGGCGAGCTAGGAGGGGCGCCCACAACATGGGCTTAAGGTCCGACACGATACAAGGCCAGGTCGGCCCAAACAGGTGACACAACACCTTGTCGTGATCCACGACGATTCTGGAGCTGTGACCTGAACTAAAATGACGGTGTTGTCGTCCTCTTTCCGACGCCTCGGAAACGCCTCATTCCAGTATCGTATGAAGGAGAAATCATCAAAACCATCCGGAGAGGTTTGCTGAATCCGAATCGGATGCGACGGCTGAGTTGGAGGCCACTTGTAACTTGGAGAAGACTTTAGCTTGAGTGCATCTAGCATGGCGGTGTACTCATCAGCTAAGAAAGAGAACATATTTACCACTATATGAAACTAGCAAAGATGACGTGCTCCGCCACGCTCGTGAGGCTGATTAAATTTGTGAGTACATTTTTCCTACAAACTATAAACAAGATGTAAACAAGAAAAAGAACCCAAGTGTCTTTTTGTATAATTGTCTTTTGCATTGATAGTACGACGTGCAAATATATCCAAAAGGAAAGGTCTTTACACGAAATGTACCTAAACATGTGGATGCATTGTCACCACATCCATCATGGTTCTATCCAAAGCCACACACTCTCTCGTCATCTTCATCACTCAACACCACCGCTCTTTCTCTCTCTAAGCTACCAAGGAGGCGGCTCCGCGTAGTCTTGATACCCCCACCCCCCCCCCCTCACGCCTTTTTGCTCCATCTCTCCCACTGTTGACTTATGTCATTAAACCTCACCACCACACGCATTTGAGCCCTGCCATCTATATGGTCACGGCACCTCACCTTTCTATTCATGTGGTCTCAACTCCACCATGGAGGAAGCAGAAGCGCGAGGACGATGTACAATTGTAGCACTTTTTTCCTTGGAGTATTCTAAGGTTTAATCGAATCTACAAGAACCAATGGGAACTGAATATTATTAATAGTAAAAGACCTAATGGAACTATTGTTGGCTTTTGAAGTGAGGGTGTTGCTAGCTGGTGTGCCGATCGGCGCTCCGAGTGAGCGGGTCGGTGCAAGGTCAATGGTGATCCGATTGGCGCGGGGCTCGGGGAGATCGACGCGCTACGTGATCCGAAAGCTAACAACTTTAGAGACTTCATTAGCTAAGTAAGCATATGTGAGTAACCAGATATCTACTAGTTGAGATCGTAACCAGGAAGTCTAATTAGATAGCATCATAATGGATAAATTACGTAGATCAATTGTAAACCTTAGATGAATATGAACATCCCGCCTTTCCGAGATAGCATTGGAGACGAAGTGGCATTGCATTTTGAATGGATGGACCAGGAGTAAAAGGTACTCCTTTGTTGCTCGGTATCGAGGCTTCCATTCGGTACTCTTTATATATTTTAATATATTGAGGTCCTTTGAGCAATCCTTGCCAACATGTCCAAACTCTCCACACTCTTCGCACGTAGAACATGATTCAACTATCAAATCTTCATATCTTTAGGGATGTGAAGATTATTATCCAACCTCCTTTGTATTGCGTCGAGACGATCTATAATCAGCTCATCTTGTGATCTCTCAATGACGCTCTTTGTAACTCCCTTGGAAGGTTGCAAATTCTTCTTGTCTGCGTTCCTCTCACTATCCCAAGATTGATTTTGCACTAAAAGCTTAATCAAATCATTAGCCTCGAGTGGGAGCTTTTGACATGAATGAACCTCCAGCTAAAGCATCCAAGTGTTGACGAGACACATGATTCAATCCAGTGTAGAATCTCTCAACAATTTCTCCCCTTGAAAGACCATGATGAGGGCAAGCATCCATATAATCGTTGTATCTTTCTCATGCTTCTCCAATCCTCTCATCAACATATTGAGTGAATACAAGGATCCTATTCTTCAAAGCTTGAGTCTTGCCAGGAGGCAAATACTTGGCCAAAATTTCAGCTGCCAAAGTGTTCCAACCGATTTTTGTTGCATTTGCCAATCCATTGTACCATTTCTTTGGACGTCCAACTAGAAAGAAAAAGGGAACAAACGCAACCGTGCAGCCTCGGGAGTCAATCCTGTAATTTTTCAACTTGCTACAAACCTCCAAGAAGTGTTGCAAATGTTTATTAGGATATTCCGAACCGGTAAACGGCTACCGTGCTACTATCCCAACATATCGCTAGCTGATACGACAATTGATCTCTCCTTCATTGAAATCCGTCTTGATGACATTGGCTAATCGTGGCCCGAAGCGATCAGCCAATGGTGTCTCTCGGTGGCGGCTCTACCATTATGTCCTCTCCTTGATCTTCAATCACGAACAGTCTCCTCGGATCAAAGCGAGCTCCTTCTCCAACTAGATCTCCAAGTGACTTGCTTCCCTTCTCAATGCTCCTCTTCTTGCGAAAAAGCCTTTCTCGGTTCATCGATGTAATTAGAGGGTTTGTTTGACTTAGGACCATCCATACCTATTAAGTTGCACTCAACAAAATATATGCACAAAGGAAACGAGAAAAAGAAAGTAGTAAAGATAGATACAAATATATCAAACAATATTCAATCCTACAAAGGTTCCCGCAACGGCGTCGAAAAAGCAGCTTGTTGGTTGTAAGTACGCATCCACTTATATACCGCAAAAGGATGGTGTACAATTGTAGCACTTTTTCCCTTAGAATATTCCAAGGTTTAAATGAATCTACAAGGACCAATGGGAATTCAATATTATTAATTGTAAAAGATCTAACCAAACTATTGTTGGCTGAGGTGAACGGTGTTGTTGGTCATTGTGCCGATTGGCGCTCCGGATGATTCGATCGGCTCGAAGTCCGTTGGCAAGCCGTTCGGCGCAGCGGATGTGCCGATCGACGTGTTGTGTAATCTGAAAGCTACAACTTCAGAGACTTGATTTGTTGAGTAAGCTTATGTGAGTAACCAGATATCTACTTGTTGAGATCGTAACCAGAAAATCTGATTAGATAGCGTTATAATGGATACATTATATAGATCAATTGCAAACCTTAGGTGAATAAGAACATCTCGCCTTTCCGGGTGACTACCGATTTATCGCTGCCAGCTGCATACCCTTAATCGTACTGAGCGTCTTACCCTACTTGACTATCTATGGGTGTTGCGGAAGCTTAGCACTCGTCACTACTAAACCGCACCAATAGCATCATCAAGCAACTATAATCAATACAAGATCTGAGTACTACCCTAATCACCACGATCAAGATAGCATTTGAACACTTAGCCTAGAACTAAGCAATTGGAACAAGCATATGCATGATTATAGAATCAAGATCATCAAATCACTAAAACCATCATCAACATGCAATCATCTTTGAGACACTTAGTGTAAGATACATCACCATCTAGAAGGCCTATCTCGATAAATCAACTCTAATCACCAATGGTTCTTGAAACTCAACTAGAGATCTATTATAACGGGACAAAGCCGTAGTGGCTCTAACTCATGAATCTGGTGTCCCTCTCTGTTGTCTCCCATCGTTCTAGGGGTTTACAAGTATTTAGAGGCTAAGCACGTAAAGGAGTAAGAGTCTAGCTAATTCCATAATGCGCCGATCAGCGCACAGCACACGCCAATCGGCGCGAGCCGTGTTGTCTTCAATCTCCTCTCCGAGTCGGTTCTCTTATCTTCCATGTGGGCCTTCTATGTCATGTTCTTCCGGATAATGTCTTGCATTACACGTTTAGATCTTAAAGTTTTCTAAATCTCTTCCGGATAGATATCTTCAAGTATCTTACGCAATTAACCTTCCACATGGTGGAATGAACCTTGGGCTGCCCTTGATGGGCCAAATCATCTCCTCGCGCTGATCAGCACATGTCTGCGCCGATCGGCGCAGATGGGCGTTCCGCGCCATCATTTATGCCAATTTGACCTATATCCGCAAAGCTCCAAAACCACGCATGTACAAATATATAGTTATTTTCATAGGTAAATGGCCTATATTAGTATCAATTATACTCTAATTGGGGTAATATTCACATACAAACGGGTACCTAGGGAGTGTCAATACTCATCTTCGGACCTCTCAATGACGCTTTTCGTAACTCCCTTGGAAGGTTGCAAATTTTTCTTGCCCTTGCTTCTCTCACTATTCCAAGAATGATTTTGCACTAAAAGCTTAATCAAGTCTCGTAGAGTCGATGGGAGTCTTTGACATGAAGGAACCTCCAGCTAACGCATCGAAGTGTTGACGAGATAAATGATTTAATCGAATGTGGAATCTCTCAACAATTTCTCCTCTTGAAAGACCATGATGGGGGCAAGCATCCATATACTCATTGTATCTCTCCCATGCTTCTCCAATGCTCTCATCAACATATTGAGTGAATCTAAGGATTCTATTCTTCAAAGCTTATGCCTTGCCATGAGGAAAATACTTGGCCAAAAACTCATCCGCTTGATGTCGGAGTTCGAACCACCGGCTAGTAGAATTTTGTTTCGGGCTGCACATTTTAGGCCGGATGGTACACAAGGGAAGACACGAGGGATTAGACTGGTTCGGGAAAGCTCCCTACGTCCGGTTGGGGTGTGTCACGACGCTCGTGTTCCCTGCGTCAAGTAACAATGGTGTACGGAGGGGGTGGGAGAGGAGCGTGCTCCAAATCCCCGGTAGTGTGCGATGTGTGGGTGAGTGAGTTGTGTAACCGTGTGTATGAGGATGTCTCGAAAAAGGCGTGTCTAGAGAGTGAAAGACTCTCCCTCTATATGGCTACGGGGGTGGAGCTCGAGTTACAAGAGAGAGTGTACGGTCGTGGACTTGTCCGAGTACTTGCGTTGTCCCGTCGGTCTTCATCCCCACGCGTGTGCTTGAGTAGGTTGACCGGGCCGTCATGTCGTTCCCGTAGCTTGCCGTGTCGGGGTGGAGTGTTCCGCATCCGGCGGAGCCATAGGCGGCGTCGTGAGGGAGCGGTTGGAAGGGACATGCCATACCGGTCCTTCCTTGTCGAGCGCATTGATGGCGAGCCCGAGGTCGAGGTCGCGGGGTAACCCGTCGAGCTTCGAGCTTGTTGGTGAAGCTCGTGCGGGACGGAGAGTAGCTCGAGCCCGACCCCGAGGTCTACCCGTCGACGGGTATAACGAGGGAAGCCGTACCGGCATACGTCGGGCGATGATGGCCATACCCGGAGTCTCTAGTCCACGCCAACTCGTCAAGCTACGGGGACGGCGCGTCCCATCGGTGTGGCCTAACGGGAGCAGGTGGCGGTGGCGGGGAGGGATGGAGCGCGAGTCCGTGTCAATGATTGCCGAGGAGCACCCACGTGGGCGCCGGGGCAGGTGGAGTTAATGCGGTGGGTGGTCGAGCTCGGAGGTCGAGCGAGGCAAGGTCGTGCGAGGCGGAGCCTCCTCGAGCTCGGCGAGCAAGGTCGTGCGAGGCGGGGCTTTCCCGGGCTTGGCGGGCAAGGTCGAGCTTGCTACCTCTTGGCCTATTCCTCGGTGGCGTCGTACGGAGTGGGCCAGCCTCATCTCGTTGACATGGTTTTGCGTTCAAGGGCCAATCCTTCATTAAGTGGGTCCGGAGGGCGCTACGTGGCGGTGCTAATCTTTCTCCCCGACAGTAGCCCCCGAGCCCCCGGGTATGTCGTGGAGTCACCCGGGGCATCTACGAGAGGTCGCGGGGGTCGTCTTTGTGTTTCGTGGAAGATGTTTAACTCGCCGGATGCGCACGAGCGCATCCGATGGACAGTAGCCCCCGAGCCGGAAGATAAGTCGAAGACTTATGCTTTGGCTGATTTGCATGCGAAAGATTTGCGGTCTCGACGTTGGACCTTGTATTCGCGATGCCGGCCCCGAGCCCCCGCGCGGTGCGGGCGGCTGGTCATGGGGTGGTTCGTCTTTAGTCGATTTCCCCATCCGCATCGCGTTCGTGCGACGGAGGGTAGAGCAGAACCACGATTTGCCTAGGATGACCGACACGTGGGACTCGGTGAGCTCCGTAACGGGAAAAGTTCGAGCGAAGTCGCGGTTTCGCGTCGAAGGGATTCCATCGAGCCCGCCGGGGGATGACTTTGTTAATCCGTGTTGTCGTCCTCGATTGGGACTCGAGACCATTCGATAAGTCTCGGGGGCTCGATACCTCTCTACGGTGAGACTCCCCTTTTCGAGGTCGACGCGGACTCGAACGTGTTTGGTCGATGCCCGTTGCGCTTGCGCGTGTGGGTCGTGGTCGCTAGGTGGACCCATCGTTAACACTCCCTGGCTCGGTTTATGTGCTCGAGGCGACCGTCGAACCCTAACGATTGAGCTAGCCTTCGAACCTCGGCTGGATGGGGCCGTCGAGGCGGTTTTCAGCCCCTTATCCTCGCTTACCTTCGAGGTCAAGCCTCGGGTCGGTCGAGCTTCAAGGTCGAGCGATTGACCTTGGAGCGGGTAGGTAAGAGGTCGACGGACCTCATCGGGGTGCGGGCCTTTCCTCACCTGCGTCGAGTGTGAAAGAATTAGAATTGACAGGAGAGAGAGAGGGTGGCGTGGGAGTTTTGCCGTCCTTTCGTCCATATCCCAGGAATCGAGGCACGATCTTATCTCCCGCCGGCGTGTAGTGGTGGGCCACCGCGGTGAAGATGCCGTTTTCCCTCGGTCGTGGTGGGCCCCCGCAGTAAGTACGGGTAGTGGGGCGGCGTGCCCGGGGAGGTGGCGTAAAAATCGGGGAGGAGAGGAGTTAAGAGTCTTTACCTAAGGGGAGGCAGCCGTGGGGCCCGCAGCGGAACCGAAGAGGCGTGTCCGCCCGACGCGGCCGCCTATTTATGCCGATCCCGCCGTGGCCTCCGCTCCCACGCGCCGTCGCCTTTCCTAAGTCTTCTCGGCTCTCCTGCTTTTGTCCTTTTGAGCCTAGTTTTTGCTTCCACCGTTGCGCAGCCCCCGAGCGTCCCCGTCTTTGCTTCGCCATGTCGACTTGGACCCGCTCCATGACGATGAAGGCTGACCTTGAAGGGCTGGTGTCCCGGGGCTTGCTACGCGAGTGCGGCACGGAGAGATGGTGGCTGCTGCTCGGCAACGAGTCGCGCCCGCGGCCTCCGACGGGCTACGTGGTGTCCTTCGTCCACTTAAACGAGCGTGGCTTGGGAACGCCGGGGAGCGACTTCGTTTGCGCCATGATGTTCCAGGTGCAGGCTGCAGCTCCACCACCCGAACCCCAACGGCATCCAGCGAGTTGAGCACCTTCACGGCTCTCTGCGAGGGCTTCCTCGGCATCGGGCCTAACCTCGATCCGTGGAAGTACTACTTCGGCATCAACTTGTACCGGAGGCGGAACTCCGTCGTCGAGGATGTTCCTGCGCCGGCTGTGCGGGGATCGTCATGAAGAGGAACAAGGGAAGGATTACATTTCGGTGACCACCCCTTCGTCGAACCAGGGGTGGCACCCGAAGTGGTTCTACCTGCGCCAAGACCCGGCGTATCTGTTCCCGGCCTTCGAGGGTTGGGTCTTCGAGGAGGCCCCGGAAGAGTGGAAGTGGGGCTGCCCCCGCACCAACCGGAACCAAATCGAATTGATGGTCGAGGCGATCCGGCACCGCAGTCGGTTCGACCTCGACACGACGGTCGTCGTGGGGTCCTACCACAAACGGGTGTTCGCGCCGTTGATGCGATGCTCGATGCTGATACATCGGGTTTCGAGCAACGACCACGTCGTTTCGGACACGGTGATGGCACCGCAGCAGCTCGACGACGACGCCGTCGCCCACCGTGTCGAGGCGCCCTGGGCTCGGCCGCGTGGCCCCGGCCCGTCACGGGGGACCCAAAGATGAAGCCGCACCCCTAGGCGATCGACATGGTAAGTTGTCTCGAACTTCCTTGTCTCGTTATCATTTGTGTCGGGTATTGTTCGCTCATTTCCTCTTTTCCCCGCAGTCCGCCCGGATATCGCTCACACGGCGGTTCGGGCTAAAGCTTCCTGAAGGAGCGGGCGAGAGGAAGACGAACCGTTTGCGGGCCGAGGAGGAGACGGCCGAGAGGAAGGCGGCGAAGGACTTGGTCGTGCAGCTCAACCCGGAGAAGGCGGCTCGAGTCACGGAGCGCCGGAGGAAGAGGGACGCATACGAGGCGGCGGGGTGGAACCCCTTCATGCCTTCGACCGCTTCCACTCCCGTCCCCACCGACTCCGATGACGAAGGTGGAGCCGGCGGGTACGAAATTGACGGGGAGAACCCGTACGTCTTCTCCGGCCGAGCACTGTTACCTCGGCTCTCACGACCTCCGCCCCGCCTCCCTCGACTTTCGCGGTCGGGACATCGAGGCAACTCGCGACCCTCGGGGTCGAGACGAGCTCTCGGGTCGAGGAGCTATCTCTCGTGGAGGGGACGAGGACCAGCGATGAGCCACCGTCGGGGCCGGCGATTGTAGACCTCACGGAAGATCCTATTGCCGATGCTAGGGAGACGGCGGAGACGAACGTCGAGCTCGTCGTTGGCGACCCGGGCCTCAACCGTCCGCCGTTGGCGCCCGGGGACGGCGTGGCGGATGTCGTAGATCTGCGAGGTCTTCCTCTCGCCGGACCAACGGATGTGTGCGCGCCTGCTCCCGAGCCCGTGGCGAGCAAGGTCGACATGCGGACGTGCATGTCGATGTTCTTAAACCTCGCTGCGGCCGGCGAGCCGGCCTCTCGACACGCGGACGCGTGTGTCGATGTCTTTGAACCTGTTGCGCCCGGCGGGGCGTGCCGCAGGCTCCTCCATCGACCTCGGTTACCTATCGGAGCCTGTCGTGGAGGAGGTGCGTGAGATGGTTGCTCCGGCTGCCTCTGCCGGGAAGCGCGCTCGCGAGGACGAACCCGGCGACGGCGGGCCGGCGCCCAAGCGTTCCGTGCCGCCGAGGAGGAGGGCCCCGGCCACGACTCTCCGAAAGTCGTTGAGTTCCTCGGCGGCGAAGGCGGCAAAGACGAGGAGTGCCACCACCGGGGAGGTGGGCTCGACGGCAATGGTCGGCACTCGGATGGGGCCGGCGAATCCAGCCGATGCCCCGAGTCGCCGATGGAGCAACAGCTGGAGCGGTTCGTGGCGGGGCTCACTCCGGTGGTGCGCGAGTTCCTCGACGGACTCGAGACGGGGCGGACGGACTTGTGCGGTCGGCCGGTCGAGCCCGTGCCGGCCTGGAAGAGGCGCTCGCGTGGGAGGCGTCAATTCGGGGGCCAAGGAGGCGACGGAGGGTGAGGCGGCGGAGGTTCGCGGCGCGAAGGAGACGGCTCGGCCAAAGCCGAAGAAGCCGCCTCCGCGGTGGAGAAGGTCAAGGAAATGCTCTAAGCGGAGCGTGAGCTGAGGCGAAGGCCGAGGCCTCGGCTGAAGCCTCCCTTCATGCTGCATCGAACTACCTCAAGGAGCTCCAAGAGCAGCGAGCCGAGAAGGAAGGCAAGGGTCTCGAATTTCCTTGTCTTGACCTTCTAGATGCCTTCGTCGTTCTTTTGAGCTTTTCAAACTCGAGCCTCCGATGTTCAACATTCTCGATGATGCAGGATGGAGCGGAGGCTAGTCGCGGTGGAGGCGTCCCAAAGGGAGCTCGATGCCGTCCTAGGGCGCGCCTTTGCGGAGGTCGAGGTCGAGCGACGCGCCGGGCCGCCCTGCCGGAGCAGGTTGGCACGGTGATTCGAGGAGTGAGACGCTCCAGTGTGCGCTCGACCTTCACGGTGCCGGCGTCGCACTATGAGGGCCTCGACTTCGAGGCTGTCGGCTCCGGCCTTGTCCTTGGCTTCACCGGCGCCGAGCTGGAGGCGCCGCCGATGGAGACCCGCGCGCACGCCGACTCCTTCGCTGCAAAGCTCGAGGAGGAGCCCCTCCCCAAGGTGAAGACAGTCTAGGGCATTAGTCTTTTTTGCTTTGTTATGAAAAATGGGGTGTCGTTCCCCTCGCATGTAAATAACTTTTAAATTTTGTAACTTGTTTCTGCGCTCGACCTCCGGAGGTCTTGCTCTTCGTTAATATTTTAAGTTCGCCATAAATTCGTTTTGGCCTTTTCATTTATCCCTTCCACTCGCGAAGTTTGAGCCCTCGAGCCTTGTTGGACTTAGTCTGTTTTGGTGGGCGTCCGCTAGGACCGCTGGGGTGCTCGAGCTTCGACCTTCCGACCAACTAGACTCGTGAGTCCATTTGCTCGTGACTTACTTCGTTCGTCATTCCGATTCGAATCCAAGGGCAAAAAGGACTTAGCAAATTTCATTCGCAAAAAGGAGCTAAGTAGCTTGTGTGTTAGCGATTTTTGTTTTGAAAATCTTTGGTATCGCTCGCCTTCCAGCCCGGAGTGAGGATCGACCTCCAAGCGGAGGTCGAGGATCACCGTACCGAGCGGGCGATCGTTTGAAACTAATGGAACGAACGCAAGTTTAGGGGTAGAATTTACGTAATCGTGTGATGTTCCGGGCGTTAGTGAGCTCTCGACCTTCCACCGTCTTGAACTTGTAGGAGCCGGGGCGGATGACGCGTGCGACGATGTAGGGTCCTTCCCAAGGCGGAGAGAGCTTATGACGGTCCTTGCTACTCTACACTCTGCACAACACCATGTCTCCGACATTGAAGCCTCGACTCTTGACGTTGCGATCGTGATATCGTCGAAGTGCCCGTTGGTATTTGGCGGAGTGTAGGAGCGTAGCATCGCACGCTTCATCGAGCTAGTCGGCGGCGTGCTCGAGCGTTGTTTTGTTCCCTTGTTCGTCGAAGGCGCGAACTGCGGGAGCGCCGTAGTCGAGGTCGGTTGGCAAGATTGCTTTCGTGCCGTAGACCATGAAGAATGGCGTGTAGCCGGTCGCCCGGCTCGTGGTCGTTCGAAGACTCCGGGCGGCCGACAACTCGCCGCCCATCGACCGCTGAAACGCTTCAAGCGATCGTAGATGCGGGGCTTGAGCCCTGTAGGACCATGTCGTTAGCTCGCTCCACTTGACCGTTAGTCTCGTGGTGAGCTACAGCTGCCCGATCCACTCGAATGTGGTAGTCGTCGCAGAACCCGAGGAATTTCTTCCCCGTAAACTGCGTACCGTTGTCGGTGATTATCGCGTTGGGGACACCGAACCGATGAACGATGTCGAGGAAGAACTCGACCCCTTCTTCAGACCGGATCTTGCTGATAGCTCGAGCTTCGATCCATTTGGTGAACTTGTCGATCGCCACGAGCAAGTGGGTGAAGCCCCGGGTGCTTTCTTTAGCGACCCGACCAAGTCCAAACCCCGGACCGGGAAAGGCCAGGTGATGGGTATGGTTTGGAGAGCTTGGGCGGGCTGATGTGTATGTCGGGCGTAGTATCGGCAGCCTTTGCACGTGCGTACGACGCGAGTCGCATCAACCACTCGCGGTTGGCCGGTAAAAGCCTTATCGAAAGGCATTGCCTACGAGGGTTCGTGGCGCCGCATGATGTCCACACACCCGCGTGAATGTCGTCGAGGAGCTTCACACCTTCCTCGATGGTGATGCAGCATTGCACGATCCCGGAAACGCTGTGCTTATATTGCTTGCCGTCGACTAGGACGAAAGACTTGGAGCGCTCGTGCAGGCGCCTTGCTTCGGTCCGGTCGGTCCGGAGCTTGCCATGGAGAAGGTACTCGATGTACCGTGTCCTCCGACCGGATGGTGGTGCCTCGCCGGCAGCCGGAGCATCGATCTCCATAACCTCTCCGTCCGCTAATGGAAGATCAGCCCCGAGCCCTCGCCCGGGCTCGAGTGTTCCGTGGAGTCAAGGTTGGGACTCGGGGCAGCCCCCGAGCCTCGCCTTGATGGGCCCTCCATCTTCTTTGGGAGGGTCGGGAGGTCGGACGGACGGTTGGAACCGGTTGTTGCTGAAGACACCGGCGGGATCGATTCCCGATCGGATGCCATTTTAGCCAACGAGTCCGCCGCCTCGTTAAGCCGTCGTGGAATGTGTTTAAGCTCGAGGCCATCGAACTTTTCCTCGAGCTTTCGCACTTCCCGGTGATAGAGTATCGGTGTATCGTTCCGACGGCTTGACTCTTTCATCACCCGATCGATGACGAGCCGAGAGTCCCCGCGGACCTCGAGTCGTCCGATCCGGAGTTCGACAGACAATTTTGAGGCCGTTGACGAGAGCCTCATACTCGGCTACGTTACTCGAAGCTGCAAAGTGTAACCGAATAGCATACCTCATGCGCACTCCGTGGGGGAAACGAAGACGAGCCCGACGTCGGCTCTGCTGCGCATCATCGACCCGTCGAAGTACATGACCCAGTACTCCTGGTCCACCGGTGCGGGTGGCAACCGGGTCTCCGTCCACTCCGCGATGAATTCGACGAGCACGCTTGACTTTATCGTCGTTTGAGGCACGTAGGTGATGTCGGGTCCCATTAGCTCGAGAGCCCACTTGGCGACCTTGCCCGCCGACTCCTGTTCTCGATGATGTCACGTAAAGGAAACGAGCTTACCACCGTGATCGAGTGCACATCGAAGTAGTGGCGTAGCTTACACCTAGCGACCGCATAGAGGATCTTGAGGACTTGCGGATACCGCGTCTTTGAATCGGAGAGTACCTCGCCGACTTAGTAGACGGGATGTTGCACCTTGAGCACGTGTCCTTCCTTCTCGCGTTCGACTCCGACGGCGGCGCCGACGACTTGGGTGGTTGCCACGACATAGAGGAGGAGGCGCTCGCCCGACGATGGCGGGGTTAAGATTGGCGGATTGGCCGGAATGCGCTTCACGTCATCAAGCGCGGCTTGGGCCTCCGGCGTCCACTCAAAGCACTCGGACTTCTTGAGGAGCTTGTAGAGCGGAAGAGCCCTCTCCCCATGGTACGAGATGAAGCGGCTCGGCGCGGCTAGGCACCCCGTGAGTCGCCGCACGCCCTTGAAGTTCCGGATTGGACCCATGCACTCGTTGGCGGAGATCTTCTCCGGATTTGCCTCGATGCCTCGCTCCGAGACGATGACGCCCAATAGCATCCCCCGCGGGACCCCGAAGACGCACTTCTCGCGGTTGAGCTTGACACCGTTCTCGCGTAGCCCGGCGAACACGCGCTCGAGGTCGACCACGAGTTGGTCGGCCTTTTGGACTTGACGACGATGTCGTCTACGTAGGCCTCGACGATGTCTCCGATGAGATAGTCGAAGCATTTCTGTATGAACCTCCGGTACGTGGTACCGGCGTTCTTGAGACCGAACGACATCATGGTGTAACGAGTAGGAGCCGAACGGCGTGATGAAGGAGGTCGCGAGTTGGTCGGATTCGTCGAGCGCTATCGGATGGTACCGAGAGTACGCATCTAGAAAGCAAAGGGTTTCACATCCGGAGGTCGAGTCTACTATTTGGTCGATGCATGATAAAGGAAAAGGATCCTTCGGACGGACCTTATTCAGAGCTAGTATAATCAACACACATTCTCTATTTCCCATTCTTTTTCGCACAAGAACAGGATTAGCTAACCACTCCGGATGATACACCTCCTTGATGAATCCGGCCGCCGAAGCTTCGTGATCTCCTCACCAATTGCCTTACGCTTCTCCTCGTCGAAGCGGCACAAGCGTTTCTTCACCGGCTTGGAGCCCGGCCTAATGTGCAAGGAGTGCTCGGCGACTTCCCTCGGTATTCCTAGCGTGTCCGAGGGTTTCCACGCGAAGACGTCGGCGTTTGTCCGGAGGAAGTCGACGAGCACGCTTTCCTATTTGGGGGAGAGCGAGGTGCCGATGCGCACCGTCTTCTTCTCGTCTCCCTCAAGGTCGAGGACGACCTCCTTGGTTCCCTCCGCCGCCTCGAACGAGGCTGCCTTGCGGCTCGCTCGCGGAGGATCTTCGACGACCTGCTCCCCGATGACCGCCGGCTCGGTGGTCGAGGCCAGGTGGGCCGACGCCGGGTCGCGGTTGTCGACGTCGCAATGTAGGCATGCTTGGAAGGACGCGCCTACGGTGATGACTCCCTTCGGCCCGGGCATCTCGAGCTTCGGGTAGACATAATTTGGGACGGCCATGAACTTCGCATAACACAGCCACCCGAGGATGGCGTGGTAGACTCCTAGGAATCCAACCACTTCGAATGTGAGGGTCTCCGTTCGGAAGTTTGAAGGAGTCCCGAACGTGACGAGCGAGTCGATCCGCCCGATGGGAACAGCTTGCGTTCCGGGACGACGCCGTGGAACGGCGAACCGTTGGGGCGAATGCGTGAGGATGTTGAGGCCGCTACCTCCATCCATGAGCACCTTAGTGAGGCGCGCCTTGGTGACGATGGGGTCGACCACGAGCGTTCATCGGATGATCGGCGCGATCGAAAGTGATCGGCAACTCCGACCATCTAAGGTATGTCGGGGTCGCAGGCTCCGCGGCAAAGATGTCACGGCGCTCGAGCTTGACGGAGCGCCGGCCGGACGAGCGTCCGAGCTCGCGAATATCATCAAGCACTCAACTCCGGCGTTCTCCTCGTGTTCCGGCTTGGGGCGCTGTAACAACTCTCGGAAATAAATGCATTTCATGTCATCATGAGCATTTCATCATATTACATTTATGAAGTTATCAAATTTTGTGTTAAGAAAATGCACATAAAATATTAAACTAGCTAAAAGATTAAAGGAAATACTTAAAAAGAATTTAAATAAGAGGAAATAATGTGTTTAACATTTTCTATTGCTCAAACATCATAAATAAAGATTTATAAAAGTTCCCTGAAATTATTTTGCTTGGTAAAAATAATTACAAGAAATTAATAAGGCTTCTTTTGTTAATTTATCTATGAATTTTTAATCCGAAAATAATTTGGAATCTTAACCTGGACTTAATAGGAAAAATGCCTAAAATACTTCCTTTTACACCCCTGAATTTTTGGGGAATTTTCTGAGCACGGGAAACTTAGTTTTTAATTACACGAAAGGCCGGGGGTGTTTTTGCAAAAATTACCGAGGCCGGTCTCTCTTCTTTCTCTCCTCTCTCTCCCGTGCTCGGCGCCGCCCGCGGCAGGAACCGCCTCCGACCGGGGCTGCCACGCCTCCGCCACGCAGCTGCTTGCGCAGCTGCACGGCTCCTTGCTCGCACCGCCTCTCCGGCGGGATAACCCCCCCCCCCGCCACACTTATCTCCCCCTCTCTCTCATTTCCTCTCCCACCTCCGCCATTGCCGTGCCCTCTCGTTCTCCACGTCGGCAGCACACCCCAGCCACTCCCCGTCCAAACCAACACCATCCAGAGTTCCGCAACGACCTTGTGAAGCTTCCCAAACCGTTCATTCGCACTGAGCCGTCTTGCTCCGTCGTGGCAAGCTCATCCTCTCCAACGGCACCTCACCGTCGTTCTTCCGCCGCGACCGGGAATTCGTGCTGTCTAGTGAGCCGCTCAACCAACTCCTTGTTCTCGTTGGTGCGCAATTCATTGCTCTAGTTTTCTCGCTTGCTTATCATCGCATTTGTTCCACAGAAACCGTGACATCGACGATCTTCTCCAGGTCCGGTCGTCGCCATCCGTCGCGCTCACGGTGAGCCCCACCTTCCAACCATGCTCATGCTTCTAGGGCCGCGTGACGAGCTTGCGCATGTTCCGTAGATGCTGCCCATAGTTTTTCCCCAATTTTTGGGTGCTCGGTCGAGCTCCCAGCCGTACGGAGCCTCTGCCATGGCCGCATCTCGCCGCCGGCAAGCTTCCGGTCGAGCTCATGCTCGTTTTGTCACCGTGGTTGAGTTCGCCGGGTCGAGTAGATCTTGTAGGTGGTCTCGCGGCGAGGTTTAGCGCACCGGCGGCCAACTCCGGTGACCGCGCCGCCGTGTCGTCGCCGTCGCGGTGGAGCCACACCGCGGGCCACACGAGCGTTGGATCGCGTGTGCCTACACGGGATCTCGTGTGGCCCAGGCGTGTGGCACGTAACGTATTTCAATTTTTTGAAAATTCGTATAAAATTCAATAAAAATCGGAAAAATGTGAAACCAATTTTGTTAGACTCGAGAAAAATAAGAACTATTTGTTTATGAAATAAAATATCTATTTTGAGTATTTTTATTTCGTAGATAGTATTTAATCACATTATTTGTTTAAAGAAAAGCTATTATTCTATGATAGATAAATGTTTAATGTAAGAAAATAATTTAATTAAATGAAGGAGATACTGTAGATGAAAATAATTATGAAAATTATTTTCCAAAATTAAACTTAAACACTATCATTTCATGTGGTTCCAATTTATTATCCTATTATCACATGTCATTTAAGTAATGATTATTATTGTTTAATAAACATAATTAATTATTAATTAGTGAATCAAAGTAGTTAGTAACTAATGAACATAATTAATTAATTAATTAGGGACCATGATTAATTAATAATCACTAACCAGGATTAAGCATTTCTTAATAAGCATAAACAATCGTTAATTATTGATTCATGAACATGCTTAATTATAATTTATTAATTAACAAATATAATGAATGATTAAGTGTTAATTATTAACTATTAATTTTTAATATAATTAATCACTAATTATTAGTGGAGGAACATAATTAATAAAACCTTTGCATAATCATATCATGATCATTCATGCATACATGGTTGTGATTCGCGAGGCATTGTTGGTCGACCTAGGTGCCGAGGTGATCGAGGTTCCACCGTAGGTCGAGTCGGAGACGGGAATCTCGAAGCCGACCCACACGCCGAGGAAACTAACCCCGACTCGTATCAAGGCAAGCCCCGGTGCATCCTACCTATGTTTTTAATTATTTTATTTTATCACATAGTTCGGTTATGTTTGTGCATTAGGTGTTAGGGAATGACTGATACCCTAGTTGCATTATGGTAGGTTTCCGTTTGTTTATACTATACTTGGTACAGGTAGCTCAATAGAAGCTAGGCTTAATTCATAGTCGCAACGGTAGATGTTTAGGGAATCTTAAAGCATGGAGGCTTTAAGGGTTATTGTGTTGGCACTAAGATGAAGAGAGTGTTAATGAAGTTGAGACCGGACGGGCCCCGTAGGAGAAAGGGCAAGACGGAGGTGAGGTCTTGCAAGGTGGTAGCCTCGTCCGAGTCGGTCAAGGACCGTACCGTTGTCGGCTTCGTTGAACAAGTTTGAACGTACCGTACTACATGCTGATATCATGGGCCCGACAAGCTGATGTACCCTACCACCCCGAGAGATCTAGCATAGCCAACTCTCTTTTATCGGCTGTTAGTGAGAGGTTAGTCTCACGGGAGGGAGATGGGTCGGCCACGAAGGAAGTCGTGGAGTCGCCATACTCCCGGGGAGTTGGAAATGGCTAGTCTTCTGTCAGGTGTTAGAGGGAAAGTTGTCGTATACGATCGGTGTGGTGCGTATACGTCGTGTAGTCGGGTTTTGCCAGCTGGTATAAATCGATTCGAATCGCTGTCCCTCGCAGTAATGAGTACCGCTTGTTTAGCTCGTCACATCGTAGTAAACAATATGGAAGATGAAGATGAGAGAGGAAAGGAATAATTGATCTATTTTATCTTGTCTTGCAAACTTAATTGCAATAGTGATAATCTGCAAATGCCATGGTTAATGAACTTAATGTGAGCTGGAATATTGAAAGTAAGGACCCACCCTTTAATGCTGTTTTCGTAAAGGAGTAAACCCCACAGCCGGAAAGCCTTTGCATACTAGGCGTCGGCCTTAGCGTGCCATGTTGACGGGTCGGTCTTGTCTGAGTATTAGAATACTTAGGGTTTGTTCGTTATCTTTTAAGGAATGAGTCGTACTACCACGACTTGTATGGTAGCTTCCGGAAGAGGAGCAGTGTCTCGAGAGAGGTTCCCTTCAATGGGAACGTATCCCCACGCCGTGAAGAGGAGGACCGTGATGTACGAAGGGCTCGGTACATCACGTTGATCGTTTAGAAGTCTTTTGGTTGTATAAAGTACAAGCTTCCGCTGAAATACTCGTAGAATGTTAAACTTCAATAATGTTATGTTTACGCTGCACGAATGTTTGTATTTCAAAAACCCGGTTGTATTATACCATGATGTATATATTCCGGCTTGTATGAGATGATGTTTCGTTGTAACTCGCTTCGTGGAGTGTCCCTCTGTACCGATTCCCGGGTATCCCGGAGGGATGTCACGAGCGCCCCTTCCTCCCCTGCTGCGTGACGAACTTCTTCATCAACGAGCGGTCTTTCATTAGGTGCTTGACGGGGAACTCGTGGTTGGGGCACGGTCCTTTCCACCTCTTCTCGACGTGGTTCGGTAGGTCTTTGTTGTGCTGCTTGCCGCCCTTCTTCTCGGTCGCGGCCACCATGGGACCGTCATTCGACCGCGACTTGTTCTTCTTGTTGGGCTTGGAGCCGGAGGGGCCTCCGTCGGTGTTGCCGTCCGCCCGCTTGCCTTTCCCCTTCTCGGGGGTGTCGCGGTGGAGGAGGGCTCCAACCGCCTCCTCGCCCGAAGCGTGGCTGGTGGCGCCGTCGAGGAGCTCCCTAGCCATTCGCGGGCAACTTCGCCCCAACTCGTGGACGAGAGCCTCGCAGCTTGGTTCCGAAAGGAACGTGCCCACGACGTCCGCGTCGACGACGTGGGGAGTTCATTGCAGCACCGGGAAAAGCGTCGAATGTAATCTCGGAGCGGCTTGTTTGGCTTCGCCGACGGTTCTTCAACTCCCAAGGATTGCCCGGGCGGGCACACATGGCCTGGAAGTTGCCCACGAATACCTCTCGCGAGATCAGCCCACGAAAGTATCTTGTTCGTGGGTAAATACTCTAGCCAAGTTCGCGTCGAGTCGGCGAGATACGGTGGCAAGTTTTGAATGATGGCGAGGTCATCATTCACGCCGCCTGCTCGACGGACAATGCGATAGTCCTCTAGCCGGAGGGAGGGATTTGACTCCCCGCGTACTTAGTGACCATCGTCGGGGGATGGAAACGCGGTGGGAAGGTCGCACCTCGAATGGCGGAACCGAAGACCCTAGGCCCCGGGGGCGGGGCTCCGGCTCCGATCTTGCTCGACGTCGTACCGGCCACCACGTCGAGAGTGGCGGACGAGTTGTTGGCCCTCGTAATTGTGGGAGCGTCGTCGCGCGTTGAGGGTTGAGCGCGCATCGCGCGCTACGCCGATGCGAGAAGGCACCAACTGCCCGGCCTCGGATTGGCCCTGGCTGTGCGGGTTGCCGCACGGATGCGTGTACTTGAGCCTCCCACCGGAGAAACGTGGCGGCTGGCGCTGGCGCGCTGGTTCGACAGCGTAGCGCGCCGCTGTGAACTCTTCGTGTGCTGCTCCGCCACCTTGGCGAGAAGCACGACCATCTCCCTCTACACTCGTTGTGCTTCCGGAGTTGGCTGCAAGGGGAGGGTTTGCAGCAACGCCGCTGCTGCGGTGACATTCCGCCTAGCACGGAAGAAATATCGGGGCGTGCCGCCTTCGTCGTTGGCGATCCGTTAATTGACACGGCGAGCTCTCCGCCGCGCGTTGCACTCCGCGTGCTGGCGCTGCTGCTCCAACTCCCGTTCCACCGGCGCCGCCTCCTCCGCGAGGCCGCGGCGAGCTTCCTCCAGCTCCGGTCTCCGGCCCGAAGGCGAGCTTGCAAGTCGTCACCGCCCGGTGGCGCGGTGTGTGCGCGCCGAGCCGCCGGAGTTCCGGGAGCGCCGGGCTCCGGCGCAGCTGGTCCTCCGTCGCTCTACACACCCGCTCCTGCAGCATGCACCATGTTGCATTCGCGGGCGGGGCCGTGATTCTCATCACTCGCTGCCCTGGTCCGAGGCTTCCTCCTCCCCTACGTCAAGGAGGTCAAAGAAAGACTCGGAAGGATGGATGACCATCCCGACGAACTCTCCAACCGTGGGGCCGGCTAACCCTCGGGGCGCTTGATGGGCACCGTGGCTGCATGAAAGCACAACCCGGTGTCACGCCCGCAGCTACTAGCCGCCGCGGGACCGTCACCTCGGCAGCGACGGGGGTGGCCGGAGGGGCCAACGGCGCTGCAGGCTCGGCGCGCACCGGCGTCCGCTCGGCGGTGGCAACAAAATCTAGACTCCCAAAGCTCGGAGCTAGCCATCCGTGCCATGGGAGAGGAGAAAAAATGGCGAAAACGCTCAACAGCCCCCTACTTGGCGCGGAAGCGTCGGTGTTCAAACCACCGGCTAGTAAAATTTTGTTACGGGGCCGCGCGTTTTAGGCCGGATGGTACACAAGGGAAGACATAAGGGATTAGAGTGGTTCGGGAAAGCTCCCTACGTCCGGTTGGGGTGTGTCGCGGCGCTCGTGTTCCTTGCATCAAGTAACAATGGTGTACGAGAGGGGCGGGAGAGGAGCGTGCTCCAAATCCCCGATTGTGTGCGATGTGTGGGTGAGTGAGCTGTGTAACCGAGTGTATGAGGATGTCTCGAAAAAGGTGTGTCTAGAGAGTGAAAGACTCTCCCCCTTTATAGCTGCAGGGGTGGAGCTCGAGTTACAAGAGAGAGTCTACGAGTCATGGACTTGTCCAAATACTTGCGTTGTCCCGTCAATCTTCCTCCCCACGCGTGTGCTTGAGTAGGTTGACCGGGCCGCCGTGTCGTTCCCGTAGCTTGCCGTGTCGGGGTGGGAGTGTTTCGCATCCGGCGGAGCCATGGATGGCGTCATGAGGGAGCGGCTGCAAGGGACATGCCATACCGGTCCTTCCTTGTCGGGCGCATTGATGGCGAGCCCAAGGTCGAGGTCGCGGGGTAACCCGTCGAGCTTCGAGCTTGTTGGTGAAGGTCGTGCGGGACGGAGGGTAGCTCGAGCCCGACCCCGAGCTCCATCCGTCGACGGGTATAACGGGGAGGCCATGCGGCATACGTCGGGCGATGATGGTCATGCCCGGAGTCTCCGGTCCATGCCAACTCGTCGAGGCTATAGGGACGGCGCAGCATGGCTCGACGGGAGGAGGTGACGGTGGCGGGAGGGATGGAGCGCGAGTCTGCGTCAATGATTGCCGAGGAGCACCCACGTGGGCGCCGGGTCGGGTGGAGTTAATGCGGTGGGTGGTCGAGCTCGGAGGTCGAGCGAGGCAAGGTCGTGCTAGGCGGAGCCTCCTCGAGCTCGGCGAGCAAGGTCGTGCGAGGCGGGGCACTCCCGGGCTTAGCGGGCAAGGTCGAGCTTGCTACCTCTTGGCCTATTCCTCGGTGGCGTCGTACGGGAGTGGGCCCGGCCTCATCCGTTGACGTGGTTTTGCGTGCCAAGGGCTGATCCTTCACTAAGTGGGTCCGGAGGGCGCCACGTGGCGGCGCTAATCTTTCTCCCCAACACTAGAGTGTTCCTAGTGGTCTTTGTTGCATTCACCAATCCATTGTACCATTGTTTAGGACACCCAACTAGAGAAAATGGGAACAGATGCAAGTGCGCAGCCTCGGGAGTCAATCCGAGCAATTTTGAATGTGCTGCAAACCTCCAAGAAGTGCTGCAAATGCTGATTAGGATCTTTCGAACCGGTGAACGGCTCCTATGCTATTATCCCAATATCTCTCTCTAGCTGATAAGGCAATTGATTTTGTCCTTCAAAAATCTGTCTTGATGACATCAGCCAATTGTGGCCTCGAAGTGATCAACCAATGGTGTCTCTCGTAGTTGTTCGGCATTTCTTCCTCTTCTTGATCTTCAATCACAAACAACCTTCGTGGATCAAAGTGAGCTCCTTCTCCGACTAGATCCCCAAGTGACTTGCTTCTCTTCCTAATGCTCCTCTTCTTGCAAAAAAGCCTTTCCGGTTCATTGATGTAATTAGAGTGTTTATTTGACTTAGGACCATCAATACCGTTAAGCTGCACTCAACAAACTATATGCACAAAGGAAACAAGAAAAAGCGGCTTGTTGGTCGTAATTACGCACCCACTTATGTACCTCAAGAGGACAGTGTACAATTGTAGAACTTTTTCCCTTACAGCATTCCAAGATTTATTCGAATCCACAAGGATCAATGGGAATTGAATTTTATTAACGAGTAAAAGATCTAACCGAACTACTGTTGGTTGTTGAGGTGAACGATGTTGTTGGTCGGCGTGCCGATCGGTACTCCGAGTGAGTCGATCAGCGTAAGGTCGATGGTGTGCTGATCAGCGTGGGGCCTATGCCGATCGGCGCGTTGCGTGATCTGAAAGCTAACAACTTCAAAGACTTGATTAGCTAAGTAAGCTTATGTGAGTAACCAAATATCTACAAGTTGAGATTGTAACCAGGAAGTCTAATTAGATAGCATCATAATGGATAAATTATATAGATCAACTGCAAACCTTAGATGAATCGGAACATCCCGCCTTTCGAGAGACCACCGATTTATCGCTGCCGATTGCAATCCTTTAATCGGTTGAGTGTCTTACCACTGCTTGACTATCTAGGAGTGTTGCACAATCTTAGCACTTTCAATACTAAACCACACTGATCGCATCAACCGTAATCATATAAGATTCGAGTACTAGTCAAATCACCACGATTAAGATAATAGCTCAATACTTAGCACTGGAACTAAGCAATTTGAAAAAGCATATGCATGATTATAGAAGCAAGATCAACAATTCACTAAAATCATCATCAACATGTAATGTTCCTTGAGATACTTCACCATCCGGAGATCCGGAAGGCCTACCTTGATGGATCAACTCTAATCACCAAAGGTTCTTGAAACTCAACTAGAGATCTATTCTAATGAGGCGAAGCCCGGTGGCTCTAACTCACGAATCTGGTGTCCCTCTCTATTGTCTCTCGCCATTCTAGGGTTTTAGAAGTATTTAGAGAGACCAAGCACGTAAAGGAGTAGGAGTATAGCAAATTCCATAATGAGCCGATCGGTGCACAAGACGCGCCGATTGGCGTGAGCCATGTTGTCGTAGATCTCCTCTCCGAGTCATTTCTCTTGTCGTCCGGAGCTTCCATGTGGGCCTTCTATGCCATGTTCTTCGAGATAATGTCTTGCATTGCACGTTTTAGTCTTGAAGTTTCCTAAACCTCTTTTAGATGAATATCTTCAAGTATCTTGTGCAATTAACCTTCCATATTGGTGGAATGGACCTTGGGCTGCCCGTCATGGGCCAAACTTCTCCTGCACCGATTAGGACACGTCCGCATCCATCGGCGCGATAGGCCTTCTGCGCCATCTCTATCCCTTGTCCTCCATATAGCCTTCATTTATGCCAAGTTGTCCTATATCCGCAATAAAGCTCTAAACACGTATATACAAATATATAGCTATTTTCATAGGTAAATGGCCTATATTAGTGTCAATTATATTCTAATCGGGGTAATATTCATATATAAAACGGGTACCTAGTGAGTGCCAACAGCACTACGTGAAGCAGCACCTCCTTGCGGTATCCACACGTACAGGTGAAGATGCAACTAGGCCCTCTAGTGAGTTTTGGTAGTAAATGACAAAGAATTAAAAATGTCTAATGTGTTTTTAAGTTTATCAACCCACATTGTGAAATTGTTAGCCCTCGTATAAAATACAAAAGTTGGACTCAAATGGAAGCATATAAGATAGATTTATATCTTTCATGAAGGGAACATATGCTCAAGAACCTTTACCTAAGCTTGGATGGTAGCCAAATACATCAAAAAGAGAAAAGTCCAAATAGCCTAAAGTTCCGTCACACGATGGAACATCCACCAAAAGCAGAAGCTTTCAAATAGAACTTCCATCTCCGGTGGAAGTTACAACCTAACAAGTGAACCGTGCCTATTTTGACTTGACGGAAGTACCGTGGGCTATGACGAAAGTTCCGTCAAGTCCAGAGAGTTTCGATAGAAGTTTCATCCCAAACAAAACTTCCGAACTCACAATACCAATACCTATTTCGAGGGGATGACGGAAGTTCCATCACCAACGGAATTTCTGTCATTTCCCATCCGACACTAGCAACGACTCTTTTGACCGGCTCCTATATATACCCTATCCCAACTCGGTTGGAAGCAAGCTGGTGCTTTTTGAACTCTCCCATCTTCCTCAATCTCTAGCTCTCACCTCCCTCCACTCATCTTGAGATCCAAGACCATTTATGAGAGCCCCGAGCTCAAATCCAAGCTTGAGAGCATCAACCCAACCTTGAGCACATCTTCCCCTTGTAAGAAATCTCGATTTCACTTGTTACTCTTGAAGATTCATTCACCTAGATTGGCTAGGTGTCAACCCTAGAGCTCCCAAGTTTGTGGTGAGCCTTTGAAAGTTTGTGATTCGCCTCCGGAAGGAAAGGAATCAAGAAGAAGAAGAAAACCAAGTTTGATCTTTGTGGTCATTTAGGGAGGATTAGGGTTGAGAGAGACCCGACTCTTTGTGAGCTCCTCAAAACGGAGACGTAGGAACCTCTTTGTGAGGGGTCCGAACTTCGATGAAAAATCCTCATGTCTCTTTTTGTTTGTTGCTTGTTCTTTCTTCTTTGTATATATTGCCTCGATCTACTCGTGTGTTGTGAGTCCATCAAATTCCTACAGGTATAACACTCCTAGGAGGTCAAGAGAAGTTTCCATTCAAGCAAAATTGTGAGAATCACCTTCCATCTCTTTTCCCTTTGGTCTTTCCCCTCAAGCCTTGACAGAAGTTTTGTCTTGGCTGTTTTGAGTTGTGTCTCGTTGTGATTTTTAGGAATTATTTGTATTTCCTATTCACCCCACCCCGCCCCCCCCCACCCCGCCCCTATTTAGGCAACTTTCAATTGGTATCGGAGTAGGTCTTCTCATCAAGAGTTTAACCACTTGAGAAGAAAAGATGTCGGGAGAATTGCTATAAGAGGAGGAGAATGATCCATCCAAGAAGAATGTGACCGACGTGGTCCATGAGGAAGAGAATCCTTTTGGAGCTGATGGAAAGAAGAAGTTAAGAACTCAATACAACTTCAACTATAGTGACATGGCAAACATCAATGGAACTGGTAGTGGAAGATTGCCATGGTGTGATGGGAAAGATTTTAGTTGGTACAAGCATAGGATGAAGATGTGCTTGATGTCCATTGGTCCACCAATTTTGGAAATTGTGGAAAACGACAGGGTTAAGCCCACCGTTATGAATAATGTATACCTACACCATAATGCTCAAGCGGTGTCAGCAATACTCTCCTCCTTGTGTCCCAAGGAGTACTCTAGAGTGTCTCTACTAGAGAACGCTCAAGCTATATGGGAGAAGCTTGTTGTGGCGCATGAGGGAGCTGATGTGGTCAAGAAATCAAGGCTACAAGTGTTGAAGAATCAATCAACTTCTTCATGATTAAGAAAGGAGAGGAGCGTCAACAAACGCATGATAGGCTCATGGATATAGTGAATAAGACAAGGTCATTTGGTGTAAGGTGACCGATGAGTGTGGAACTCATGTCACTTAGAGTGTGGAACTCCACACTTTGTACAATTATTGAGGAAAAGGAAGGATTTGAGAGATTCTCTACGGATCAGGTTATTGGAAGGATTCTTCCTCACAAGAATCGTGGTGACGAAGGAAAGAGACAGAGTGTGCTCATAGGTGATGAGAGCACAAGCAAGAATGATGTGGCACTCAAAGCCAAAAGAAGGAAGTTGTGGATGTTGATCAAATTGAGATTGAGGAAGACAATGAAGATCTTGATTTATTTATGAAGAAATTTAGCAAATTCATGATCAATGGCTTCACCAAGAAAAGTTTTGACAAGGACAAAGCAAGAAGAACATCAAGGAAATGCTACCATTGTCATGATCTAGAAACCTCGTAGAGGAATGACCCCAACTCAATAGGACGAGAAGAAAAGAAGGAGAAGTTCATCAAGAAGAAGAACTTTGAGAAGCCATTGAAGGGACAAGCGCATATTGCTCAACAATGTCTCCGATGATGATGAAGAAGAAGATGATGATGAAGAAGAAGAAGGAAGCATTGCCAACCTTGCCTATGGGCTCACCCCTCCAAGCAACCTCACCGATGATGAAGATGATGCACTTAAGTGCCTCATGGCCAAAGAAAGCAAGGTACAATCTAAACCTCTTATCAACTCTTGTAACATTGATGAGGAGGAGTTGGTCCCCTCTTTGCAAGAAATGGTGAAAATGTTAGGAAAAATGCAAGAGAAGGTTGATGAAAGTGAGGAGATGGTGGATAAGCAAGAGAACATGCTTATCAAGAAACTCAAAGCACTCCTTAAAAAACAGAAAGACAAGAATGAGGAGTTGACTAGGTGTCTCGCTGATGAGGACATCACTCCTTTGGATACAAATGACACTCCTCCGCTGAACATTCAAGGACCAATCACTAGAGCCGGGGCCGTCCCCAGTGCAGGTGCTTTGAGGCAATAAAAAATGCTTGGGGCCTCCATATCTAACCAACACATATATAAATACGCTACAAATACGCAGCTTGCCGCAATAAAAAAATATTTAGAAGCCTAAGCAGCACACACGTAGAAGCTGAACCGAAAAGACTCACAACACAAGCCTCGTATACTTCCTCCATTAAAACTTGTGTCTCTCCAAGCACCCTGGTCTCTCTCTCTCGATCTGTCTCAAGTCTCGTACGGTTAGCACAAGAGCCTCCCCGTTTCAACATCCTCTCTATCTCTCGTATAATCTCGATCGGGATGCCGCATGCCTAGGCTAGGGCATATCCAAGTCTTGCTCTTGGAAACTTCATTTGATTAAGGTAAGGTGTGAAACACTTTGATCCCATGTTCTTGTTGATTTTTTCTCGATCCAGTGAACAACAAGTTTTGTTCAAATTTAATTTAAATCATTCAGCGAGATGTCTTCATCAAATCAGATTAGAAAATTTCAATCTGGTATTGAAAAGCTTAGGAAGAAAAAGAGGATTGAAAATCTAGTTCAATCTCAAAAAGGAGCTATGGATAGATTTATTTTGAAAGAACCACAAGGTCCTGCTTCGGTTCTAGTAATCATACAACCGATGATCCTCCTAATGTTGAAATAGAAGCACAAAATATTAGCGAGGAAGAACTTATTGATGAGACAAATGTTGAACCGGTCAATCATTGTGATAATCATACCAGTGATGATAACAATAATGTTAACAAAGGAAACTTTTAGATATAAATCCTAGAGCTTTCTATTCTACCTGTGGTTGACATAGCCTTAATTTAACACTTTATGATATGGCAACAAAAACCTGTGGTAGAGCAAAAGATTTTTTTGGTATTATACAACGCATCTACAAGGATTTTGCAAATTATACTAAGAAATGGCAGGTCCTAAAAGATAATATAACAGGATGGACACTCAAGTCAGTTTCAGCTACTCGTTGGGAGAGTCGCGTTTATAGTGTAAAAGCTATTCGTTTTCAATGTGCGGAGATCCGAGAGGCTCTACTTCAAATATCTGATTTTGATAATGATCCTGCAACAAGTAGTGAAGCTAATGGTTTAGCAAAAAAAATGAACTTGGAGAGTATGAATTTATATTGGCAATCGTCATTTGGTATGATGTACTGCAAATGGTTAATGTAGTAAGCAAGAGTTTGCAAGCAAAGGATATGATTATTGATGTTGCTATTGAGAAAGTGCAAGGGCTTATTTCTTTCTTCAAAGGGTATTGGGAAACTGGTTTCTTAGCTGCTTTGGAGACGGCCAAACAAATTGCACTTGAGATGGATATTGATGCAACATTTCATAAGAAGCATGAAATTAAAAGAAAGAAGCATTTTGATGAGAGCCCGAATGATGCAAGTGATGCCTCACGATCCGCGAAGGATGCATTTAGAATCTACTATTTTATACCTCCTGTTGATCAAGTTATTTCATCTCTTACAACAAGATTCGAGCAATATCAAAGTTATCAAAAGATTTTTGGTTTTCTATTTACTTCTAACACATTGCAATTGTTGGATCATGAGAGCTTGAAATCTTCTTGTGAACGCCTAGAAGAGGCACTTAGAAAAGATGGACAATCTGATATTGATGCTAAAGATCTATATGTGGAGTTGATTCTTCTCCAAAACTTCCTTCCAAAAGAAAATATGGGCCCTGCTGAAATTTTGAAGTTCATAAAATGACATGGTTCTTTTCCCACCTGCAGCTATCGCCTATAGAATTATGTTGACCATTCCTATAACTGTTGCATCGGCGAACGTAGCTTTTCTAAGCTAAAGTTATTGAAGTCATACATGCGTTCAACAATGACACAAGAAAGACTCAATGATTTAGCTACAATAGCATTGGAGGGCAATATATTGTATAAAATTGCTTATCAAGGTCATTGAAGATTTTATTTCAAAAAATACCAAGAGAATAATGCACTTCAAGTGAAGGTCACATGAAAGATGTAATTTTATTTTGTTTTAATATATAACATATATTATGTACTTATATAAACTATTTATCATAATATTTTGTAAAGAGCCTCCAAAATTCTCCAGACGGTGCTGCTAGAGCTCGTGCCCGACAATTGAATTTAGAGGTGAGCTCGTTCCTAAGTCTTTCCTTTCATAATTTTGAGAATAGTTTGCTACCTAATGATTTTATTATGATTAGGAATCAAGGAGAGGACTATAATATGAATAAAAGAGGGCTTGGAGGCGTGGAGGTCCAGCAAGAGGGTGCAAGGCATTATGGAGGCCCAAATCAAGTCGACTTCGAGTCTGTTTCGGAGTCCAGGAATAGTCTGAATTAAAATAGACGTACAGATAGCATACGATGTCGGGTTTGGATGTTCTACATATGGATGGAAAGATAACTTCATAACCTTTCCAGTGGATCTGGTATCATGTCAAAATTCATCTAGAGTCGCCGGAAATCATCGAAATAGTGGGTCGTCCAAAATCTGTTTTGGTGCTGCGTCACCGTTTTTTGGCCTTTGGGCCGTGTATCTCGTTTGAGCCCATTAGGGGAGCGTCCAGGACGTTCTTGCACGTCCCCAAGTCTTTATTAGCAGCAGCCGCTGCCCATGTTAGGGTTGGGTTTTGCTTAGATTATTCTGCTTAGACAATTTCGCCGTTCATCGGTTTGTGAGACCCCAACTCGTGAGATTAATCATACATCTGCAAATTTGGTTACGTTCTTTCTTGTTCTTGCTTATGTTCTTGATTCGCAGACAATGATTAGCCTTCTTGGCGAGGTCAACCGTGTAACGCCGGTTGATAACCATAGAGGACGTGGTGCTATGATTGCGGGGTTCGAACGTGTTGTTCAGAGTCGGATCGACATGTGTCACATCTTCGCCAAATCAAGAGTTATCCGAACCTTTCGGAAGATCGGGACCCTAGTCCACATCACTCACCAAAGTTAACAAGTCAAGTACTAAACTTAAGAACTCCAACCTCTCTCTCCAAAAGAAGTGTGACTCCTTGGAAAAAGGATCACAAGTCCTTGGTAGGAGAGATTGAAGCTCTCAAGGTTAGCACATTGAGTTGGAAGAACAAAACCGAGTCAACTCAAGCCTTATCAAGCAAAGGTTGTGCAAGATGACACAATGTTGGTATTGACAACATTGCTACCGACAAGGTGACAATCAAGGAGCACACTAACAAGGTCAAGGATCTTGAAAGAGCGGCTCAAGTTGAGTTGGCTAGAAAGGTTGTTAGTGAGCAAAGGAAGTTCAATGGAAACAAAAGCATTAGGTACAACAAAGAGGAGCCCAAGAAGAAGTATAACAAGAGGAGCCCAAACAAGGGCAAGCAAGTTGCTCAAGACAAGTACACCAAGAAGGCGAAGATAACTCATGAGCTCAACAAGAAGAGCTCATTCATATCCTTCTATATGTATGATCATGCAACCTATGAGCTAACCCATGATGCTAACGGGAAAGTGGTTCCAAGATTTATTGGGCCACACCATGCAAGGCGGAATCCTTGTGTGCGGGTGCCCAAGAGTGTTGTTCTAGTGTTAAGGGATCCAAGCAAGTTTGGGTGCCTAAATCAAATGCTTGATTTGTTTTGTAGGAATAGTCCTCGGGCGGTTCAATATGGGTGCTTGATAGCGGGTTGTAAAATCATATGACCGGGGAGAAGAATATGTTCTCCACACTTGACAAAGACAACCAACCAAGTGGGAGCATATCTTTTGAAAATGATGGACAAGGAAAGGTAATGGGTCATGGTCGGATCACAATCATCCATGACCTTTCAATTAGTAATGTATTTCATGTGGAAGGTTTAGGGTACAACTTGATATCGGTATCACAATTTTGTGGTATGAGATCTAGTTGTCTCTTTACCGATGAGGGTGTGATCGTCTTTAGAAAGGAGTATTCCTCAATAGCATTCAAAGGGTATTTGTAGGATAAGATCTACATTATTGATTTCACCAACAAAGAATGTCCAAATCTAAGTGCTAGTTTGATAGCTAAAACCACATTGGGTTAGTTATGGCATCGCCGACTAGCTCATGTTGGGATGAAGAATCTTCACAAACTTCGAAGGGTGGCCACATTGTTGGACTGAAAGATATTGCTTTTGAGAAGGATAAGGTGTGTAGCACGTCCCAAGCCGGAAAGCAAGTTGGAGCCAACCATCCATCCAAGACTATGATGACAACGACAAGACCATTAGGTTCACATGGGCCTATTTGGACCGGTCACCTACATAAGCATTGGCAGTAACAAATATGGCCTTGTGATTGTTGATAATTATTCCCGTTTAACTTGGGTATTCTTTTTGAAGGATAAAAGTGAGACACATGGTGTTCTAAAGAACTTCTCGAGAAGAGCAAAAAATGAATATGATGCGAAGATCAAAAATATAAGAAGTGACAACAGCATCAAGTTCAAGAACACTCAAGTCGAGGAATACCTAGATGAACAAGTCATCAAGCATGAGTTTTTAGCACCATATACACCAGAACAAAATGGTGTAGCCGAAAGGAAGAACCGCACACTCATGGCGTGAACCATGCTTGTTGAATACAAGACTCCTGACACATTTTGGGCCGAAGCCATCAACATCGCTTGCCATGCAACCAACCGGTTGTATCTTCACAAGAGTTTCAAAAAGACACCATATGAGCTTCTAAACGGTAAACTTCCTAATGTGTCATACTTCTATGTCTTTGGAAGCAAGTTCTTTATACTTAACAAGAAGCCAAGGTTTTCTAAGTTTTCTCCAAAGATCAATGAAGGTTTCTTGCTTGGATATGGATCAAATGTGTATGCATATTGAGGTTTCAACAAAGCCACCAACATTGTTGAGATCACCCGTGATGTAACATTTGATGAATCTAATGGTTCTCAAGTAGAGCAAGTTGATCCAAGTGATGTAGGTGATGAAGCTCCTTATGAAGCAATAAAGAATTTGGTAATTGGTGAAATAAGACCACAAGACCCAACTCAAGCACAAGGCGATCCATCTTCTTCCGATCGAGATCAAGAACCTCTACAAGATCCACCGAGTGAACAAGATCAAGGTGGTGGCCAAGATCGGGGTGACGACCATGATCAAGGCAACAAACAAGATTAGATCAAGATGGTGGAGGTGATGATCAAAAAAATGAACCACAAGAAGAAGAAGCACCTAGGACACAACAACCCCAAGTTCACAAAAAGATCATCCCGTCGACGACATACTTGGTGATATGCAAAAAGGGGTAACCACTAGATCTCGAGTCACTACCTTTTGCCATCATTACTCGTATGTTTCTTCGTTGGAACCTGTGTAACAAGCATTACAAGACTCGGATTGGGTGGTGGCCATGCAAGAGGAGATGAAAAACTTTGAAAGAAAAAAGATGTGGACTTTGGTGGAAAGGCCCAAACAAAATGTTGTGGGAACCAAATGGGTGTTCCGCAACAAGCAAGATAAACACGGTGTGGTGGTGAGGAACAAGGCAAGACTTGTTGCAAAGGGTTACTCTCAAGTTAATGGCTTGGACTTTGGGGAGACCTATGTACCGGTAGCGAGGCTTGAGTCAATTCGTATATTGCTGGCCTATGATACACTTCACAGCTTCAAGATTTATTGAATGGACGTGAAGAGTGCATTCTGCAATGACCCAATTCAGGAAGAAGTCTATGTGAAACAACCATCAAGGTTTAAAGACCCAAAGAAGCATCACCATGTGTACGAGGCTTCACAAAGCTCTCTATGAGCTCAAGCAAGCCCCAAGACCTTAGTATGAACGCCTCAAGGGATACCTCATCGACAAGGGCTTCACAATGGGCAAGGCCAATCCTACCCTCTTCACAAGAAAAGTTGAAGGTGATTTATTTTTGTGCCAAATATATGTCGATGACATAATATTTAGTTCTCCTAACCAATCTTTTTGTGATGAGTTTGCCAAGATTATGACTAGGAAATTTGAGATGTCCATGATGAGGGAGTTGAAGTTCTTTCTAGGTTCTCATGTCAAGCAACAGAAGAAGGAACCTTCATAAGTCAAACCAAGTACACACATGACATCCGCAAAACGTTTGACATGGAAAAGGCAAAGCCAAGCAAGACTCGAATGAAGACTACTGGTCATCTAGGATTGGATGCGTATAGCAAGGCGATCGACCAAAAGGTATATCGCTCTATGATCGGCTCTTTGCTTTACCTTAGTGCATTTAGGCCCGATGTCATTCTTAGTGTCCATGTGTGCAAGATTTTAACCCGCTCCAAAAGAGAGCCACTTGGTGGCCGTTAAAAGAATCTTGAGATATTTAATTCACACCGCAAACATAGGGTTGTGGTATCCTAAGGGCGCCAAGTTCAAGCTAGTTGGCTATTTCGATGCCGACTATGCCGGATGTAAAGTGAATAGGAAGAGTACCTCCAGGACTTGCCAATTCTTGGGTAGGTCCCTTGTGTCATGGTCATCAAAGAAACAAAATTATGTTGTCATATCCACCGTCGAAGCGAAGTAGGTTGCGGTCGGTAGTTGTTGTGCACAACTATTGTAGATGTGACAAACTCTAAAGGACTTTGGATACAATTTGACCAAACTTCCCCTCCTATGTGATAATGAGAGTGCCATCATGATTGCATATAACCCTGTTGATCACAATAGGACTAAGCATATTGACACCCGGCGCCACTTCTTGAGAGACCACTCAATCAAGGGGGGACATTGAGATTAGCTATGTGAGAACCGATAACCAATTAGCCAATATCTTCACCAAGCCCCTAGATGAGAAAAGGTTTTGTGACCTTAGGAGTGAAGTGAATATCCTTGACTCTTCTAAATGTGGAATGAAATTTTTTGCATCTTTGTGAATTTAGTTTTTTTTTTTGTTTATACATTGAAAAGGATTTGAAAAAATGTTGAATGTTTTCGCTCTGCAAAAGTTTATGTTGAGCCTATGATCATGTTGTGTATCCTGTGAATATAGTTTCCAGCGGTTGATTGTTGGCTATTCACAAGAGAACATAACTCCAAGTACGAACCTATCCTCTACTTCTCTATCCTCACAGAACTTCCGTCCGTAACGGAACTTCCGTGCAAATCTTTCCGTTCTTTACGGAACTTTCGTGATTCTACACGGAACTTCCATCATGACTTAGCACTTCAAAACCTTCAAAACAAGAGTCGACGGAACTTCGTCACCAACTAAACTTCTTTCATAATCTCTCTAGTTTTGACGGAACTTCCATCACCCCGACAGAATTTCCGTCGTAACCGGGCTTAACCCCATCCGCAGCCCATCCTTATCCTCTTTCTCTTCATTATATTCTCCACTTTCTCTCACCTCTCAAACCCTAGCAAGGTGGTTTCATGGAGATCCATCACTTCGATTGGGGAAGAGCTCAAGCATTCCGTTGGGAAGGTTCTCCACGCTATGGAAGTTCCGCTTCCCGACTTTTCCCGCTGTTTCCCACGCTCATTTGCTCGGATTTGGTATGAACCTTGACCTTCGATCAAATGCTAGAGCTTCTTTGCTTTCATTTGAGTAGACTAGTTCATAGGTAGCTAGTTGACATCACCTTGTCGAGTTCTAGTAGATGAATGGGTGGATTCATCGGATTGCGCACCTCCATGGGCAAGCTCCTATCAGCATGAAAGTTTGATTCGTCGTTGATGAAAGTTCCGTCCTGATAGAAACTTCCCATGGAGGGGCACTAGTCATTGAATTTATTCATTCATCACATTGATTCTCATTGATACCTATCCTTTCTACCTTGGAAGAGGAATGGTGAGAACCAAGACCTCCGGCAAAATGAACAAGGGGCCATACATGGCCAATCCTCCTCCGGTGAGGACTTTGAAATTGGGGAGGAAAGTGAGGAGAACGAGGAGGAACAACCTCACTCATTGGTCAAGAGAAAGAGAGTTGACATGACAAGGGAAAAGGGTCGGCTGCTAGATCACACATGTGACGAGTTGAAGTGATTAGGGGTTTGCGTGAGTAGGAGCCGGTGTACATTGGTCCATACATGAAGACCAACTACAAGAAGAATCCTCGGGCTTTAGAGGAGGACAGGAGGATCAATCCTCGCGAGTGTCGGGGAGAAGGAAGCCATTGATCTTTGCTTCCACTTGTGGTGTCGGCAGGACTACTACTACAAATTCTTCATTGACATGAACAAGATGTCTCACAGATTGCACAGGCATCGGTGGATAGATTGGAAATATACAGAAGATAAGAATGATGTTGTGTTTGATAGTGTCATCGGTGTGTGCAAGGCCTGTGATGTGTATGACTTTATGGCTTTCGGGTATGACTGGAATGAGGTTCTAAGCTACAATGTACATTGCCTAGCAAGCAAGGTCCTTTGGATGATCGAGGGGGTCCAATATGATCGCGGCTATAGGAAGTTTGCTTCCTACTTTTAGCTTCCCAAGTCAAACGGGGACAAGGACAAGGAAGATATCACCAATGAGCAACCGTTGCTTGAGTCCGAGCTAGCATTCATGTATGAGGATGGGCCTTACATCTATGGATAGACCAAGGGACTCCATCCATACAACTTATACCTCAATTGCATCCTAAGATAGACAATTGTGCCTAAGGATGGGTACAATGAGCAGATTTCCTCTTACTCTCGGAATGTGTTGGTTAGG
The DNA here is from genome assembly GCA_031894775.1 of Chloris gayana. Classification (NCBI taxonomy): domain Eukaryota; kingdom Viridiplantae; phylum Streptophyta; class Magnoliopsida; order Poales; family Poaceae; genus Chloris; species Chloris gayana. Next base: position 396,193 of record JAUNZO010000876.1, on the reverse strand, counting down.
TTTGCTCCGGATGCCACACCGTTCTGTTTTATGGCTAGGATGACTTAATGTTTCTTTGGATGAGAAGATTATCTTTGAGGAGATAAGCAAGCGGTCGATGAACACTAGGATGACTCTCCCATATGCTCCATTCATCATGGCTATGATTGAGGGGGAGACCAGGCTTGTCTTTAAGAAGGAGTGCAAGCACATGCCACTTCAACTAAAACTCAAGAAGCCATCTAAGAAGAGCATCACCTCACTCGTCGGCAGCCCCATCCGGTGCATCTTCCTATGCTCCCCATCGTGGCCCTTCACCAACTTCCCGCATCATGAAGGGACTCAAGTCGATCTTCAACATTTGCACATCAACGGCAATGAAGGTCCACGAAAATGAGCAGCGCACAAAAAGGAACATAGAACGCCTCAAGGCAATCATGAGAGCACAGGGCCTTAATGTTCCTCTAGATGGATCCGAGGTCGAGGAGTAGGAAACCCTCCCGTGTATGTGTGGCAGCATGATGACTACCCCATAGGAGGAACCGATGATGATGAGGAGGACGATCAGGAGGACTTTGGTGGTGCCAAGGAGGGCGACGAGTGAATTCCTTCCTTTCTTCTTTCATTCCTTTTTGGTGCCTTGATTCCAAAGGGGGAGAGAAAAGGGAAAAAGGGATCACTTCTATCTATCTTTTATCTGTCTATCTTAGTGTTGGCACTTATGGAACAATACTTGTATGAGTGTAAAAAAATATGTGGTGTGCCTTTTATTGTAATAGGGCTAGTTTAAATACTTTGCACGTTTATGCCCTTGGATGATGAATGGTGAATGTTTATCACTTTAATGTGTGATTCATATCTATGATCATAAATTTGTGCCTTGCTTTATGTGGCGTGTCACTTTTGTGCTTTGTTTCTTAATCTTTGCACGCTTATCATGGTCACTAGTGCACTTTGTTTTGTAACCCCACGAGCACAAAATATAGGGGAGCTCTCTCGCATGTTTGTCCGAAACATGCATCTATTTAAGGGGAGCTCCCCGCTATCGTTGCTCCGAAAATAAAATATTTCGAGACAAAACTTCCGTCTCCAGTGGAAGTTCCCACCGACTAGTGAACCCTACCTATTTTGACCTGACGGAAGTTCCGTCGAGTCCGGAGAGTTTCTCACAGAAGTTCCGTCCAAACGAAACTTCGGACCTCACAATTCCAATACCTATTTCGAAGGGATGACGGAAGTTCTGTCACCAACGGAAGTTCCATCATTTCCGTCTAACCTTACCAACAGACTCTTTCCGACCGACTCCTATATATGCCCTATCCCATCTCCGTTGGAAACATGCGGTGCTTTTTTAACTCTCCCATCTTCCTCAAGATATAGCTCTCACCTCCCTCCACGCATCTTGAGATCCAAGACCATTTGTGAGAATCCCAACCTCAAATTCAAGCTCGAGAGCATCAACCCAACCTTGAGCGCATCTTTCCCTTGCAAGTAATCTCGATTTCACTTGTTACTCTTGAAGATTAGTTCTCCTAGATTGTCTAGGTGTCAATCCTACTTTTGGCACTCCCTAGGTGCCCGTTTTATATGTGAATATTACCCCAATTAGAGTATGACTGACACTAATATAGGCCATATACCTATGAAAATAGCCATATATTTAATTCTTTTTGTGTGAGACATAGAAGTTGGTCATACCTTTGTATACTTTCTAGCCTTGATTTACTCATGCGGTGCTAATTTCCACCTTGGGGATTATGCACACTTCACTCGAGTATCCAACATAATCCAAACATCTTGTTGAGAATTACCAATCCTTCACCACATCCCAAATTATTGGCTATACAATATATTGCATCAACAATGGAGCAAGAATGAAGAAGATCCATAGCAGCATGTGTGTGCAAGGCCCCTGCACAGATCAGTGCTTGTAACAACCCTAATTAATAAACATACATTTCATGTCATTCATCATCATGTCATCATGTGCATTTGTGAACCTATCTATTTTTGGTGAGGAGAAATGCACATAAAATATCAAATCAGCTACGGAGTAAAGGAAATGCTTAAAAAGAAATAAAATAAGCAGTAAATTTATGTTTAATATTTTCTATGGCTTAAAGGTCGTAAATAAAGATTTATGAAAATTTCCTGGAATTATTTTGCTTTGTGAAAATATTTGCAAGAAATAAACAAAACTTCTTTTGTTAATTTATCTTGGAATTTTTAATTCGAAAACAGTTTGGAATCTCAACCTGGTCTTAAAATGAAGAATGTTCAAAATAATTTCAAATACCTTCCTGATTTTTCGTGGAATTTTTCGAGTGCTAGAAATGTGATTTTTAATTAAACCAAAACGCGAGGGTGTTTTTGTAAAATGATCGAAGCCCAAATCCATCTCTTCTTCCTCCTCTCTCCCGCGCGGCACCGCCTCTCCATGCAGCCACGCTGGCCGCTCCTGGTCGCGTGCCCTCCGTTGACGGTCCTTATGGTCCAATTTTACCGTCAACATGTTGCATCTTTTTGAATCAAACACCATCACCAAGAATAGACATAGGGATTATTTCTAACAAATTCCACTAGTCTTGGTGAAATTATGAATGCGAGTGCAATTCATATGAAAACAGGGGAAAACATGCACGAAACATGGACTTTGCAATCGACGGATTTTCCCCGGACTAAAGAATATAGTCCAAAAGCCCAAAACCACAAAACAGAGCCTCAACATCAAACCAAGCAAGTGGATTGGGCCAGTACACAGCCAGGGGAAGGCACCGAGAGAAGAATCAAGCCCGGGGAGTCCAGGCCGGTTCGGCCGAACCACCCTAGTGGGTTCGGCCGAACAGACAGGTGGGCCCCCCGGCCCATCTTTCTCCGGCGGTTTGTCACCGACGTCCGGAGGTCGGTTCCACCTGCAATTAATGCCACCGACGTCCGGAACCGCCTCCAAGTTGCCGACCTTCCAAGGCTATAAATAAAGGGCTACACCCCCTCTCTCAACACACCACCAACATCAAGATACAAGACAAAACTCTCATCCTTAGGACAAGGGCCTCTTGTATTTTAGTAGAATAGGAGAGAGGGCAAGGAAGAGGAAGGAGTATTCCTCCCTTTTGTAAAGTGGAGTAGTATTTCCTTTTCTTTTACCTTGGCGTATAAACACTCTTTTTGGTGATTTATACGTGGTGATCTACTTATCTATCGTGACATATCTTTGTGTTAGACGTAATTCTTGTTATACTTGTTTACGGGATCATCGCTCGCAAGAAGTACTCTAGCTTTCCGAACTCGGTTCTAAGGCCGAGGCTAGAGTAGTGGTCAATAGCATAGACGTGGTGTCTAGGCTGGAGATCGCCTTTGTTTGCTGTGTGCCCCACGGTTTGTAGAGGTAGGTGGCGGGAAGTGACAGCCCTGTCATCCAAAGGAACCCTCCACGTTCGGGTACATAGTAGAGCTTTCGTAGACCGGAGTGGCTTGGCGGACCAAGCCTAAGACGGTGCCCGAAGTAAACAAGTCTAGCTTGCGTTCGTCTACCTTTAAAGGATAAATAGATAAGAGTCACCCTCTCGACCCTATTTTGCTTCGTTGTCTTGGTTGTCCTTGGGTAAACTAACCTTGTTGCAGAAATACTCCGTTCCTCGCGGATATAAATACGATACCTTGGAATACTCCCGGGTGAAGTGCTACAACGGTATTCCGTGCGCTTGCGGATTTATTCGTGACGTAAGAAATACCAACAAGCATTTCTGGCGCCGTTGCCGGGAACGGTTGTTATCTTTGTAACGAATCAGGTTTGCCCTCGTAATCTATCTTACTTACCGTTCTGTTTTTATTTTTTTCCTTACATTCAAAATTTCACAAAAACATATCATGGAGTCACACCCAACCATCCAATCTTTCTCCACTCCACGGGGTGAACTCTTAGAGCCACCATCATCATCACAACCTATTTCTTCACCTGGCTATGAGTTCTCCCCGATTACATTTCGATGATTAGAGGTTTATCCTTTTCGGGTTTTAAACATGAAAATCCTTATGAACACTTGCGAGAGTTTGAACATTTGTGTTCATGCCGATTGATCCATGGCATGACACAAGAAACATTGAAGTGGAAGTTGTTTCCCTTCTCTCTCAATGAGAAGGCGAAGCAATGGTACACTTACACCGCTAAGAGAGTGAACGGTGATTGGAAAGAATTGCGAGACAAATTTTGTCTAGCATTCTTCCCCGTATCTCGTATCACTTCTCTACGAGCGGAAATAATAGGCTTTCGACAAGAAGAAAAGGAAACCTTAAGTGCGTCATGGATTCGGTTCTGTTCTCTAACGGACTCCGGACCAGAATTATTGCTCCCCGAACCCGTTTTATTACAACACTTTTATTCGGGATTGAGCAACGATACCGCACTTTATCTTGACACGGCCGCGGGTGGATCTTTTTCTCATAAGACCATAGCGGAAGCACACGAACTTTTGGATCGAATTGTGGAAAACACACCTTTTTCCGCTGACTTACTCGTAGAGCCGGAGTCGAAGATGAGGAACTCGTTGTGCAAGAGACACAACACTTGGTGCCCATGATGGAGCACCTAGCACTCGAGTCCTCATCTAACACAAGAACAATGATAGAGGAAGATGAACCTCTTGATTTCCCATTTGAGTTCAAGGAAGAAATTTTTGAAGATTTTGGAAACACCTTGAACTACTCCTATCAAAAGAAACCAGCACTCCCGCACCAACCCCGAACCTATTGAAAAATCTCTTCTCTCAAAAATTGTTCGGAAGTTGACAGCAATTATGAGCGATGAATGGTTGATGGAAAACGAACTTTCTTCGGAAGTTCTTCAACTTGATCATCCTAGATCAACCATTCGTGGCTCAATTCGGGGAGTAATGGTAGATGTTCTCTATAATCCTCTAGTAGGTGCCAACATCATGTCCGAATCTTTTGCTTCAACTTTATTTGGAAACGAGACATGGGCACCTTCCGACAAACTCCTTAAAACCCCACCGGGGCAATTTTTTGAGAGTTTGGGGATCATTAGAGATGTTTGCATTAAGCGTAATGAAGCAGTAGGTTTCCTTGGACTTTCACGTTTTCGGAATCCTGGATTTCGATGTTTTGGTCGGTCATCCCATAGAAAAGCTTTTCTTAGGGATATCACCTTCAGGAACCTTAGACTTCACCCTCGGCAAGAAAACTTTTTCTCTTCCTATCATTCATGCACAAAACTCTTTTGCCGAGGAGCCGCTTGTGGAAGAAGAATGCATGGAGGAGGTTATGGCAATTTTTCCTCATGAAAACCCCGAATCATCCTTGGATGAAGATGCTCTTGATTTCATTTTAGAAGAGGATGATTCGGCGGAAACTTTTGAGCTGCCCGAAACTTTTACACCTACGCCACCTCCCGTAGAGCTCAAAACTCTTCCACCAGGCTTGCGCTACGTTTTTCTTCACGGAAATCCCGAAACCCCTGTCATCATAAGTGACAAGCTTTCGGAGGAGGAAACTGCAAAACTCTTAGCCGTGCTAGAAAAACATCACTCCGTTTTTGGGTACTCGCTTGGAGACCTCAAGGGAATCAGCCTCGCTCTTTGCGCCCATCGCATTCCCATAGACCCCGATAGTACACCATCTAGGGAACCTCAAAGGAGGTTGAACAATGCGATGCGGGAGGTCGTTAAAAAGGAGGTCTTAAAACTTTTACATGCTGGCATTATCTATCCTGTTCCACACAGCGAGTGGGTGAGTCCAAGTGCAGGTTGTACCCAAGAAAGGAGGAATGACGGTCGTCCATAATGACAAAAATGAGTTGATCCCTCAACGCACCGTCACGGGATGGAGGATGTGCATAGATTACCGAAAACTTAACAAGGCTACAAAGAAGGATCATTTTCCGCTGCCCTTCATCGATGAGATGTTGGAACGGCCGGCAAATAATTCTTTCTTTTGTTTCCTTGATGGGTATTCGGGATATCATCAAATCCCCATCCATCCCGACGATCAAATGAGGGACTCACATCCATGGTACGCCGACATTGTGAACTTCATGGCAACGGGGTACGTACCACCCGGAAAGAGCAAGAAACGACTCATCTATGAGAGTCGCCGTCACTTATGGGAAGAGCCCTTCCTTTACCGTGTCTGCGCCGATGGATTGCTAAGGCGATGTGTGCCCATACCCGAGAGCACACGAATCATTGAGAAGTGCCATGCATCGCCATACGGGGGACACTACGGCGTGTTTCGTACACAGGCCAAGATATGGCAAAGTGGCTTCTTTTGGCCAGCCATGTACGAAGACACAAAGGAATTTGTCGAGCGATGCCCGGAATGTCAAAAAGTTGGAGGCATCACGGCAAGAGATGCAATGCCCCTCAACTACAATTTACAAGTCGAGCTCTTCGACGTATGGGGCATTGACTTCATGGGACCGTTCACCAAGTCACATGACTGCGAATACATCTTGGTGGCGGTAGACTACGTGTCTAAGTGGGTGGAAGCAATGCCTTGCAGGGCCGCAAATGCCAAGCATGCTCGCCGGATGTTCCACGAAATTATCTTCCCAAGGTTTGGAACACCGAAGCTAGTGATAAGCGACGGAGGGTCTCACTTCATTGATAAGACCTTCCGAAGCTTCCTAAGAGAACTTGGATCAAGGCATAATATCGCTACTCCATACCACCCTCAAACCAATGGGCAGGCCGAGACCTCAAACAAGCAAATCAAGCGGATCCCGCAAAAGACCGTAACAGAAATGGGGAAGGGATGGAAGGACAAGCTACCCGATGCACTATGGGCATACCGTACAGCATACAAGACACCCATAGGCATGTCCCCATACCAGCTCGTGTACGGGAAAACATGTCATTTACCCGTCGAGATGGAACACCGAGCGTATTGGGCCATCCGGAAATGGAACATGGACTTTAATGGTGCCGGACGCAAAAGAAAAATGGAGATAGCTGAGTTAGAAGAATGGAGAGACAAAGCTTACCACAACTCAGCTATATACAAAGAAAGGACGAAAAGGTGGCACGACAAAAAGATAAAGATAAAGGTATTTAAGGTTGGAGATAAGGTCTTGCTATTCAATTCACGGGTGAAACTCTTCGGGCATGGAAAATTAAGAAGTAAATGGGATGGACCATACACGGTTATTGACACCTCGTCACATGGAGCAATCACACTTCAAGACGACGAAGGTAAAATATTTAAGGTAAATGGTCAGCGCCTTAAAATTTATTTCGAGCCCGATAAAGATAAAGAATTTGATGTCATGCACTTGATTAATTTAAATTTTCTCTCATGATAGCTCTTTCTTATCTATATCCCGTAGTAGCTCTTTCCCCGAAATAATTTTAGCAAGCAATCAACCGAAAAAGAAGGGGACCGAGAGGGGCCCACTACAGCTCGGCCGAACCCCCTTGCTGGTTCGGCCGAACCAGATACAGACCCCAAACGGTCACTTTTTTCTTTCATCTTTTGTCTCCAACGGTCACAAGATCAAATCTCCCCGCTTAGTGCCTTCCATGCTGCGGGAAAAATCAAATTAATTCTTTCCATGCTTTTATCTATAAATGAAGGTGTTTTCTTTCATTTTTCCCTTGCACCTTTCTTCCACCTTGTCCATTTCGCAAAAAAAAAAAAAGCTTTTGCCCAGCACCATGGACAGCAGCATCCCAAGCCTCGACGTCTCCGTCACCACCAGCGAGCTTTGCCGCCAAGTCGGCCTCGAAGACATCCTTGATCATGTCTCCATTCCCAGCGAGCAAGCCTTGATGATCCATGATCTACCGCTCGCTATTGAACCTCCACCCACAGCAGCAAGAACACCCTCCAAGAGCTCTCCCGCTGCTGTGGCACCTCGCCAAAAGAAGGGGAAATCTACCCCCAAGAAGAAGAGCGCCGACGCCACCGACAACGCTCTCCCTCCCGGAGAGAAGTACGTCGGCACCCTCGCTACCAAGAGCGGGCAGGTGGTGCACCATCAATATGAGGGCGCAACCTGCCTAGCCCCATCAAGAAGCCCGGCGAGAGGTTCAAGATCAAGGGAATCCGCGGTGGCGGAAAGCAGCTCATCCCGCCGCTCACCTCGGCGGAAAGAGAGACGCCCGCGAATCCGTGGGCGACACTCCTCCTAAGAGGATAAGGAGGCGTCTCTCTCCCTCTCCCATCAAGAGGGCAGGGGGAATGTACGAAAGCGAGGAGGAGAAAACTCCTAAAAAAGCCCCTACCAAATCCTCCTCGCTAAACACGTTGATCTCCGCGAAGCCCATGAACGCCTACGTGACAATGTCGCGGAGATCAAAGACGCTATTGAAGACTTGAAGGATGCCCAGGCGAGCCATCGCCGCAGCACCAACTCCAAGATCAAGCGTCTCTTCAAGGACGCGGGGAAGGAGGACGAATACGACGTTTAAAATGAACCTTCCCGCGTTCATCATTTCCCGCAGCGCATTTAGTTTAATTTCCTTTTTTTTCATTTTTTCAATTCCTCAAAATTATAATGCGCCTGCTCTTTTAAATTTTTAATCATATTAGTGCTCCCCGGTCTTCCCTTACCGGTAGAGCAAGTTTTGTTTCGAAATATCTTTGTCTATTTTGAAGAAAACAGGCAAAAAGGCAAGTGTGGGGGGACATCGCGGAAAGCAAAGACAAACACACGCGTAGCGCGTGAAACATCACGAGGAAAACAACACAAACACAACCTGCGAAACAGAGCACCGGTGGGGCCCAGGCCGTTCGGCCGAACCCACAAGGGTGGTTCGGCCGAACCCTGGTTGGTCCCACTCAGCCCTCGCTTCCTCGTGGCACTTGAGTTTGTTTCCCACACTTCCTTTTCGCCTACTTTATTTGTCAAGTTCATTCCGAGACGCGAAAAACAATTACTAAAACTTGACCAACTAAAACTTGGGAAGATTTCTTTTGAATACCTTTTCCCAAGTCTCTCCCTAATGCTCTCATGATGATCTTGCACACTTTTTATTACTCGCTTCATCACCACTTGCCCGTGAACAAATAATCAAATCCATAGGACCCATGTTTCTCTAGATTATTGACAAGTGTGATATGGCTCGACGAAATGATCTTATGCTTAGCTTACCGAGTCCTTGGGAATTTTATTTCACAAAACAAAAATACCATGGCTTCATGCTCCTCTCTTGATACAAAAATGCCTACCAATGCCATATGATGATCATACCTTGCAAAACTTACATACATATGCTGCTTGTGATTGCAATGAGCTTTACCAAAATCGAGTGACCCTAGAGAGAAACTTGTCATGCTCTCTTGATCAAGATCACGTACACTCCACCAAAAAAAAAAAAAAAAAAAAAAAAAAAGGGGCTAAACTCCTACACCGGGAGCTAGCACCCCACCAAAATAAAGACACTCCTCGTTTGCACCTCTTTTTACCTCTCTCTCTCTCAATCACGCATAAACGAGACATGGCTACGTAAAAAAAAAAAAAGAAAAGAAAAGCTCACACAGATGAGCAATGAAAAGAAAGCTCACAAAGATGAGCAATGAAAAAGAGAGAAGAAAAGAGATGCTCAAGCATAGAGCAAGAAAAGAAAAGAAAGAAAATAAAAAGATAGCCATGTCTCGAAAATGCAAAATAAAGAGAGGTCAATTGCAATAGGAGTTGTCACTTTTTCATATCCATACACACACGCACTTCTTGATCAAGGTTACATGACTTGGCTTCTCCATGGATGCTTTCTTTTGGCTTAGCAATATTTGTGATACAAGTATGCCTCTCTCATTCCCTACCGAGCTCCACATACAAGCCTAAGAAGTAGGAAAAAGAGAGGCAACACAATGCCTTGGTGAGGAAAACACTTTTTGAGCGATTCAAGAGAATCGAAGAGGAGCGGGAGTCATGTTGTTTATTTTCAAAACTTTCAAAAACCCAAGGTGCTTAGTGAGCAAAAGTATAGTGACTTGAGTCATGAGCTGTTCCACTTATCAATCATCCAAGAATGCATGTTAGCCACCGTCATGTTCACAAGTAAAACGGTGTGGCTTGTAATAACATGTGTGCGGGACTCTAAGGGAGAGATCTCTCAACTTACGCTCCCACCTTTACTCGAGGACGAGCAAAGAGCTAAGTGTGGGGGTCTTGTTGACGGTCCTTATGGTCCAATTTTACCGTCAACATGTTGCATCTTTTTGAATCAAACACCATCACCAAGAATAGACATAGGGATTATTTCTAACAAATTCCACTAGTCTTGGTGAAATTATGAATGCGAGTGCAATTCATATGAAAACAGGGGAAAACATGCACGAAACATGGACTTTGCAATCGACGGATTTTTCCCGGACTAAAGAATATAGTCCAAAAGCCCAAAACCACAAAACAGAGCCTCAACATCAAACCAAGCAAGTGGATTGGGCCAAGTACACAGCCGGGGGAAGGCACCGAGAGAAGAATCAAGCCCAGGGGAGTCCAGGCCGGTTCGGCCGAACCACCCTAGTGGGTTCGGCCGAACCGACAGTGGGCCCCCCGGCCCATCTTTCTCTCGGCGGTTTGTCACCGACGTCCGGAGGTCGGTTCCACCTGCAATTAATGCCACCGACGTCCTGGAACCGCCTCCAAGTTGCCGACCTTCCAAGGCTATAAATAAAGGGCTACACCCCCTCTCTCAACACACCACCAACATCAAGATACAAGACAAAACTCTCATCCTTAGGCCAAGGGCCTCTTGTATTTTAGTAGAATAGGAGAGAGGGCAAGGAAGAGGAAGGAGTATTCCTCCCTTTTGTAAAGTGGAGTAGTATTTCCTTTTCTTTTACCTTGGCGTATAAACACTCTTTTTGGTGATTTATACGTGGTGATCTACTTATCTATCGTGACATATCTTTGTGTTAGACGTAATTCTTGTTATACTTGTTTACGGGATCATCGCTTCGCAAGAAGTACTCTAGCTTTCCGAACTCGGTTCTAAGGCCGAGGCTAGAGTAGTGGTCAATAGCATAGACGTGGTGTCTAGGCTGGAGATCGCCTTTGTTTGCTGTGTGCCCCACGGTTTGTAGAGGTAGGTGGCAGGAAGTGACAGCCCTGTCATCCAAAGGAACCCTCCACGTTCGGGTACATAGTAGAGCTTTCGTAGACCGGAGTGGCTTGGCGGACCAAGCCTAAGACGGTGCCCGAAGTAAACAAGTCTAGCTTGCGTTCGTCTACCTTTAAAGGATAAATAGATAAGAGTCACCCTCTCGACCCTATTTTGCTTCGTTGTCTTGGTTGTCCTTGGGTAAACTAACCTTGTTGCAGAAATACTCCGTTCCCTGCGGATATAAATACGATACCTTGAAATACTCCCGGGTGAAGTGCTACAACGGTATTCCGTGCGCTTGCGGATTTATTCGTGACGTAAGAAATACCAACACCCTCCCTCTCCTAGCGCCACACGAGCCTCCCCTCACCGCCTCATCCTCTACCGTTGGGGATAAAAGCCGGGGCCGGGCTCCTTTTTCTTCTTCCCGACTCGCACCGTAGGACCCTTGCTCGGCCGCCTCTCCCGGTTCCCCATCTCCGGCCGTCTCCGGCCGTCTCCGTGCGAGACATCGCCACCAGCAAGCCCGCCACCTCGCACTCCCTCTTCCCACGGCCATCAATCGGACCCCTTCATCCTAGTGTGCCGGATCGAGGCCCTTCTTCCCCGGGGAGCTAAACCGGGTAGCCCCGGCCGCGATCCCGAATTCGTCCCCCACGGTGAGCAATGTCTTCCCCTTCCGCTTTCCCAGGCTGTGCAACCTTCTCCTCCATCCTCTCGCAGCTTAGCACCCCTTAGCATCCACGGTCCCGACCGGAATTTAACCAATTTCATGAGCTTTTATGCCGCCGCCTATGCTTCCGCGATGAACCTTGGTTTCCGGCGATCCTCCAAGTCAACCGTGTTGACGCCGGTGTAGTCCACACTCCCGTGATGCTGTAGGAAGAAACGGGAGGAGATTTGGTGCACCGTAGGCCGCGTGCGACCTCGCCGAACGTCCGGCTGAGCCGCACCTCGCCGCCGGTACCGCTCCGGTCATCTTCCGGTGCCGGTGCTCCCACCCACGTGATTCTCATGTTGAGCTGGCCCTATGGTTCTTTTCCCGTCGTGGATGGCCGCCGTCCGGTCAACTCCGGCCAAGCGCCGCCGCGCTCCGGCCACCGTGGCCATGGCCGCGGTGCCCGGCACGAGTTGGGCCGCGCGCACGGGCTGCTTGGGCCGGATTGGGCCGCTGGGTCACCGGGCGCCAGATGGGCCTGGCCTTTCAGCCCAATAGCTCATTAATCTTCTTTTCGACTTTATCCATTTTCGAGTCAATTCAAACTTCAAAAATTCGTAGAAAATTCAGGAAAAATCAGAAAAATGCCAAACAAAGTTCTTTGGATTCATAAAATTATTCTCTATTTATTTATGAATTCAAATACCTATTTTGAGAAGTTATAATTTCATAGTTTAAATTAATTATCTTTCTTTGTTTAAGATAACCTATTATTTTATGCTAATTATTAATTGTTTTTGAAAAATAAATTTCTTTAAAAATTAGAGATACTGCAGACGAAAGTGTTTGTGAAAACGGTTTTCCAAAATTCAACATAAACACCGTCATTTCATGTGATCCCAAATTAATAGCTTAAGTGTTATCACATGTCGTTAAGCACTTATTATTGTTGTTTAAAAACATGATTAATTATTAATGAAGGAACCTGATTAATTATTAATTAATGAACAAGATTAATGATTAACTTTTAATGACCTTGGGTAAGCAATAATTAATGAGCATGATCAACTATTACTTATTGCTTAACGAACATGATTAACTCGTTAATTAATAATTGCAAAGTAATAAGCTTAAGTAATGATTAATGGCTAATTAACGACCTTGGTTAATCATTGCACATCATCTCATGAACATTCATGCATGCATGGTTGTGATTCGCAACGTCATTGTTGGTCGACCTAGGTTATGGCGTGATCGAAGTTTCGTCAGAGGTCGAGAAAGAAGACGGAAGCTTCAAAGCCGACCAAGCACATCGAGGAAGTTAACCCCGACTCGAATCAAGGCAAGCCCCGGTGCATCCCACCTATGTTTTTAAAGTCTTTTCTTTTATCACGAGTAATTGTGTCGTGATTGTGCATTAGGTTATAGGAGTTGCTTGATACCCTAGATGCATGAGATAGGTTTCCATTTGTTTTGCTATACTTGGTATAGGTAGCTCAATCTAGTTCGATAACTGCTAAGCTTATGTCTTAGGGCATCGGTAGAAGTCGAGTGGTGGTGACACTACTCGCGAGATATAGGGTAATGGCTGGTTTATTATTACTAAGAAGAATGATAAGAGAAAGATGAGAGTGGAAGTGAAGATGTTAATAACCCGAGACCGAACGGGCCCCGTAGGAGAAAGGGCAAGACGGGATGAGGTCTTGCAAGGTGGTAGCCCCGTCCGAGTCGGTCAAGGACCGTACCGTTGTCGGCCTAGTTGAACAAGTTTGAACGTACCGTACTACATGTTGGTATCATGGGCCCGACAAGTCGATGTACCCTATCGCCCCGGAGATGTAGCGTAGCCAACTCTCTTTATCGGCTCGTTAGTGAGAGGATAGTCTCACGGGAGGGAGATGGGTCGACCTCGAGGGCGGTCGTGGCGTCGCCATACTCCCGGGGGAGTTGGAAATGGCTAGTCTTCGTCAGGTGCTAGCGGGAAAGGTTGTCGTATATGATCGGGGTGATGCGTATACGTCGTGTAGTCGGGTTTTCCCAGCTGGTATAAAATCGATTCGAATCGTCTGTCCCTCGCAGTAATGAGTACCGCTTGTTTAGCTCGTCACATCGTAGTAATCAACTGAAAGAAGAGGTTGAGAGATGAAAGAATTGTTGGTCGAAAAGTGATCTTTTCTTGCAAACATGATTGCAATAGTCGTAGACCGCAAACATAGATGTTAATGAATCTTAATGTTGAGCTAAAACACCGAAAGTAAGGATCAACCCCGACAGACTGTTTCGCAAGCGAGTCAACTCCATAGCCGGAAAGCCTTTGCATACTAGGCGTCGGCCTTAGCGTGTCTGTTGACGGGTCGGTCTTGCTGAGTATTAGAATACTCAAGGTTTGCTCGTTATAATTTCAGGGCAAGCGTCGTTCTTCCATGACTGTTGCGGTAGCTGTCCGGAAGAGGAGCCGTGTTCCGAGGGTGGTCCCCTCAAGTGGGAACAGATCCCGACGCCCGAGCGAGGAGGATCGTGGTGTACGACGGGCTCGGTACATCACACTAGTGGTCTTTTGTCATAAAGTACAAGTTTCCGCTGCAAGACTCGTAGGTTGTTAAACTTCATTAATGTATTATGCTTCCAGCTGTACAATGTTTGTATTTCAAAAACTTGGTTGTATTATACCATGATGTATATATTCTGGCTTGTATGAGATGATGAACTGTTGTAACACGTTGCGTCGAGTGTCCCCCTGTACCGAGTCTTGGGTATCCCGGAGGGATGTCACAGCGCTCTCCGGTGTTGATAGGCACAAAGTGAAGATTCAAACAGAAAAATGAAGGAAAATATAAAATAAATCAAATAAAGGGTGCACAACTGAAATGAGAGGTTTGCTCGAGGACTAGCAAATTTTAAGTGTGGGGGAGAGGATACCCTCAACGATGCTCAAGAAGTTCAAGAAATTCATTGCAACATAGCCAAGAATTATTCCAAACATGTGCAATCCGATAGTGGGAAATTTCTTTCTTCCCAAGATCAATTTTTGTTGTGTACATGTCCAATTATCTAAAAGGTGTGAGTTTCTTTCGACAAATTTTAACTTCTAATGGGCTTTTCGACAAGTCTCCATAAATCTAATCAAGAATTATTTCCTAGATTTACAATATGTTATTGATTTATGTATACATTCCTTGAATTATCTTATCTAGCTACTAATACAAGCCTTACGCAAATATTGATAATTATATTACAGTTGATTATGATGTAGATTATAGGTTGAGTGATTTGAAAGATGAATTGTTGCCTTAGATCATTGATAGATGATTCCTTATGTTCACAACAATTTTTGTGTGATTCACACATGAGGAAAGGCTATGAATTTTAATTTGGATGTGAATTGACTTGCTTTGGGTGCGATTTCAAGCTAATGCTCATATTTTAGTACTTTGTTGAATATTAATACAACTTAATCCACAAAGAAACAATGCTCAACATTTGATTATTTGAGATGCTTTTATTATGGAAGGAAGGATGTGCTTTTTCTTTCTTTTACTTTACTCGGGACGAGCAATGGTCCCTAGGTGCCCGTTTTATATGTGAATATTACCCAATTAGAGTATATTTGACACTAGTATAGGCCATATACCTATAAATATAGTCATATATTTTTACATTTGTGGTTTTGGAGCTTTATTGCAGATACATGTCAAATTGGCATAAATGAAGGCTATATGGAGGACAAGGGACAAAGATGGTGCAGAAGGCCCATCTGCGTCGATCTACGCAGATGTGTGCTGATTGGCGCAGGAGATGATTTGGCCCATCAAGGGCAGCCCAAGGTCCATTCTACCAATATGGAAGATTAATTGCACAAGATACTTGAAGATATCTATATGGAAGAGATTTAGGAAACTTCAAGATCCAAACGTGCAATACAAGACATTATCTCGAAGAACATGACGTAGAAGACCCACATGAAAGCTATGGAAGATAAGAGAACCGACTCGGAGAGAAGATCGACGACAACACGGCTCACGTCGATCAGCACGTCCTTTGCGCCAATCGGCGCATTATGGAAATTACCAGTCTCCTACTCCTTTACACGTGCTTAGTATCTATAAATACTTGTAAACTCTTAGAACGACGAAGAGACAACGAGAGAGGGACACCAGATTCATGAGTTAGAGCCACGGGGCTTCGCCCCGTTAGAATAGATCTCTAGTTGAGTTTCAAGAACCATGGGTGATTAGAGTTGATCCATTAAGGTATGCCTTCTCGATGGTGACGTATCTTACACAACGTATCTCAAGGATGATTAATATTGATGATGGTTTTAGTGATCTATTGATCTTGATTCCATAATCATGCATATGTTTGCTCCAGTTGCTTAGTTCTAGGCTAAGTATTCATATGCTATCTTGATCGTGGTGATTAGGATAGTACTCGGATCTTGCACTTGTGTATAGTCGCTTGATGATGCTATTGGTGTGGTTTAATAGTGACAGTACTAAGCTTGCGCAACACCCATAGATAGTCAAGTAGAGTTAGACGCTCGATCGATTGAGGGTTTGCCACCGGCAATGATAAATTGGTAGTCACCCCAAAGGAGGGATGTTCTTATTAATCTAAGGTTTGTAGTTGATCCGTGTAATTAAACTTTTAGGTTACGATCTCAACTAGTAGATATCTCGGTTACTCACATAAGCTTACTCGGCTAATCAAGACTCGAAGTTGTTATCTTTCGGATTACAAAGCGCATAGATTGGCACACCCCTGCGCCGACCGGCTCACCACGGAACTTCATACCGATAGGCTCATCTAGAGCGTCAATCGGCACAATAGCCAACAACACCCCTCACCTCAACAACCAATAGTAGTTCGGTCAGATTTTTTATCGTTAATAATATTCAATTCCCATTGGTCCTTGTGGATTCGATTAAACCTTGGAATACTCTATGGGAAAAGGTGTTACAACCGTACACCGTCCTCTTACGGTATATAAATGGGTGCGTAGTTACGACCAACACCTAGCTCCCAAGTTTATGGTGAGCCTTGAAAAGTTTATGAAGGTTGTGATTCGCCACCGGAAGGAAAGGAATCAAGAAGAAGAAGAAAACTAAGTTTGATCTATGTGGTCACTTAGGGAGGATTAGGGTTGAGAGTCCCGACTCTTTGCAAGCTGCTCAACGGAGACGTAGGAACCTCTTTTGTGAGGGGCCTGAACTTCGGTGAAAAGTCTTTGTGTCTCTCTTTATGTTTGTTGCTTGTTCTTGCTTCGTGCATATATTGCCCGATCTACTCGTGTGTTGTGTGTTTATCGAATTCCTGCAGATATAACACTCCTAGGATGTCAACGAAGTTTCCACTCAAGCAAAATTGTGAGAATCGCCTTCCATCTCTTTTCCCTTTGGTCTTTCCCCTCGAGCCCCAACGGAAATTCCGTCCTCGCTGGTTTGAATTGTGTGTTCATTTTGATTTTCAGGAATTATTTGTATTGCCTATTCACCCCCCCTAGGCAACTTTCTTTTAATTGGTATCGGAGCAGGTCTTCTCATTAAGAGTTTAACCACTTGAGAAGAAAAGATGTCGGGAGAATTGCCACAAGGGGCAGAGAATGATCCACCCAAGAAGGATGTGACCGATGTGGTCAATGAGGATGAGAATCCTTTTGGAGCTGATGGATTGAAGAAGTAGAGCACTCAATACAACTTCAATTAGAGTGACATCACTACGTCAGGTCAACTCTCTAGTAACACATATATGTGTTATGGAAGAAGAGAAAAGTGTTACTGAGACCTATAGTATAACACATTTAATAAGTGATCTAGGTTGCGCCGTTACTAGAGCAAGTTTTATTGTAACACATTTATGCGTTACTCCTTATGAGAAAATGTGAAACAAGAAAATCAAATTGTAACACATATATCTGTTACTCATTACGAGAAAATGTGAAACAAGAAGATCCTATTGCAACACATGTATGTGTTACTCTAAGGGAGATAAAGTGTTACAGTCATGTTAGCAACACATGTAAATGTGCTCTTATATGAAACATAAAGTGTTACAATCATGATTTTGTAACACATGATGTGTGCTTTTAGTCAGAAAAATTTGTTACAATAATGATTTAGCAACACATTTTATAGTACGCTCGTTGGAAAAAAGTGTTACAATAATAATATAATAACACATGCATATGATCGAGTTGCCTCTAGTAACACAATTTTATTTCGCTTCCATATATAATTTTGCGCGCATATATCCAACATAATATCATGACAAACTTCGGGTTACAAACATTACATTGCACGCAATAACAGAATTAGAATCCACATTTTTCTTGCAGCACACTTCATTGAATGTCATGAGAAACATAGCGATAGAGAAACAATATCCTTTAGCTAGGAATAAGGGTACAACTGTTTACTTCCATAGTTCATAATGTAAAATCTAAATATCTAATATCTACATCTTTCAAAGTCTTTGGCTCCTTGATCCTTTCTTCTTATAAGCATCCAATAATGTCAACTGTTGATCATTTCAACCTGTAGAGGAAAAAGAAAAAGAAAATTAAGAGGTGAAACAACATATATAATACATACATACTGCTATACTTTTAGAAAAGATGCGTGACATACACAAATAGATGGCCAAGCAATTGGTACTCTTTTGGCATAGACATCAGCAAGTATCCTGTAGCCACTCAGTGGCCTTACCAACTGCTCATTTTCTGAAATAGCATGATTGAGACGCACTTTGTAGAATTGCTTTCCTATCTTAACACCATCAACTTCTGCTTCCGGACTAGAGCTCAAAGTAGTAGCATATGCCACAATATCTTTGTTTGGATACTTTGCAGTCTTGAGCAATACAACAGACCCATCCTTCATTGCAGTTGTTTAATGATGAAAAACAACAGTACAACAAACATTATTTGTGCAGGTAAAATATATTATATTCATCTACCTTGATTCGAGGGTGAACGTTCTTTGATGAACCATGGTTTGTAGTCTTATTCCTAGGGATCTCCTTTTGTGTCATGGTTCTGGTATGCTCGAAGCCCCCGCCATGCCTCTTACTCATCTAAACAAGGTTTACCATCTTAGTTTTTTTGGGAGCTAATATTAGGTGTGACATACAAAAAGGATTACTTCTTACCATTCTTGTCTTGTGCTTTTGAACTCCACGTGATATCATACTAACACAAAAAGTACCATATCTAGACAATATAATATGAAATGGCTACAATAATCAGCTAATCTAAATCTTTTTATTTGAACTAAAATCTGATATAATGAAAATTCCTAAGTATTCTATTTGCTGTAATATTTAATTAAAAGAACTCGAGATATAACAAAATAGTTCATGAATAATGCATGTTGGCCAAAATTGTGCTTCTATACAAATTATCATTGCAGACCAATTCACCATCATAGTACTATGATATATAATTCTTGATTGCCACTATTGTTGTATATCCTTCTATATCCCACTAATTCTCATATGAAATTACAATTAACATACCAGTATGGTATTTACGGAAGTGACTTATATGAAAATATGTACCTCCTGATGTTCACCATCATCGGCAGGGAATGGTGGTGATGATGATTCTCGTTCTTCAGGTGGTACTTCCTTGCAATTAGTTTCATCATAGCACTGAGTACAATAATGTTCACAAAAATAAATATTTGACAAAAATATGGATTTTACACTTCCATAGGAAAGACAGATATATGAAAATTGGATAACCTTTTCAGCTGACAAAAATGGGTCAACATCATTACTCGTGTTCACTTGAGCCTCAGATCTTTCTTTGTTCTATTTGATTAGTGGAATATATCATTAGTTATTATGTACATAGGTATGCAAAATATAGTTGGAAATATATATCAAAGTATCCATTTCTCACATGATTGAGGATACAAGAACTTTGTCTAAATTTAATTTTTGAACAAATCAGAACTATCAGTTAGGACACATGATTGAATGTAGCAAATAAATTTAACAATGATAACTAGCCAAAAAAGGACCAGACAATATGACGTGTTTTAGCAAACCTATACAAACTGGATTATCGTTTGATCTCCTCCATCCTTCTTGACCTTTCTCCAATCATTCATATCAAGAGGACAATAACCCCCATTCCGTGCCACTGTGCCTAGAAATTGTCCTAAGAGACCACCTTCTTTTCCAATGGGTTGCCCAAGTGGGTTGCATCTTACTACAATCTTTCTTCCCTCTGGAAGATCCCAAATATGTTTCAAAATGGTCCTCCGACGCTTCTTCCCTCCATCATTATCACCTAAAAAAAGTAGTAGAAATCTATGTGAATATATGCAGCCTACATATATATTTTTTGGACAAAGATGCAGCCTACATATTTTGAATACTTGTAACTGTTTTTAGCTCTACTTCACTATATATGTACCTGGCATGTCTTGTATATAATCATCATTCTGCTCAAGTTCATCGGCATATTGTGCATCAGTTTGTGTAACATTTAAATTTCTCTTTCCACCTCTATTGCCTGTGAAAAAAATACATGGTCCACAATAGTTAATGTCGGAGACAGATCTAAAACAATTCAAGAGAAGAGTATACTATACTAATTGTATTACCTTTAGATTTATTTGCAGATTTGGTAGGTTCTTCATTCGACTCCATAGTTGATATACTGACTAAATTTTGCTCAGTTATTTTTTCCCTTGTCACTAACAAATAAACCGTCTTTTCTTTCTCATGCTCTTTAATCATTTTTGTCACATCAGTATCAACAATTATTGGTACTAAACTAGCCCTGGAGGCCCTCTGTTTTCTTTTGTAGTACAGGTAATCAATAGATCTGTACCCATATTCCCCAATCAAAGCAATCAGGTCGAAAAAGGATATGTAGTCCCTGTCCATTTTCCTCTGCACATACTTGTCTCCTACATCTGCTCCATCGCATTCAAGATTTATGGTCCAGCTATCCTCAGCCATGCTAACACATAATAAAATAGTATCAACAATGGGAAGGAGTCTGATTGGGAAAACTAAATAGAAAGGATGCAAGTAAAAACAAAATTAATAAAATAGAGAAAAGTACAATATGCATAGATTTATGGTCCAGCTATCATCATCCACCCAATCCAAAAATGTGTAATACGATAACATCCGATGATTCACAAAAAAAAAACCGTGTCCAGTGAAATAAAGGCATCTTGGTGAGGTGAACCAAAGATTCACTAAAAGAATGAAGTACTGTTATTCATGTTATGATGTTCTCCTATGGCCAGATATCTTTATAATATAATTCTTAATCTACTAAACATCTCTAGAGATATTTGACCACAAAGAAAATAGTATGCATAAGAAAGAAATCTGACGAATGAAAGTTTCAGAACTGTACCATGTGCATTGAATTTTTCAGAACCTCTCTTCCTCGTTCCTACCTTTGGTTTATTCCTCAGTTGTGATTTTTAGAGTCCAATGAAATAGTCTGGATGTAAGTGCAGACGTCAATTAATGATTTCTTAGGGAAAAAGATCTGCAGAACACATAAAAACAAAATCAGAGGCACCCAAAAATAACCAAATCATGCATCACGCGAATCAAATTGCGGGGTTTACTATCTAATTAACCAATACCTTGAACGCAAACCAACCATTCAATCGGGCAGAATGTGAAGAGAACTCGAGGGCCGCGGTACAACTCAGCGGAGGGGTCGCCGATGTGGTTCCGAGGCCGTCCCCGAGGTGATGCACAAGGGGGATGCGGAAGAAATACCGGGATGCGGAAGGATTACCGACTCGCTCCGGGATCCTGGGCAAGGCTATCCTAGAGGAGGTTGCGATCGAGGAAAAACGACCTAGGCTGCTCTATTATTTTTTTTTCCGAGAAGATCTGTTTGTGAGCGGTGGTGGGGAGTTAATCCATCAGCTAACCTCCTACCAATAAATCCGGACGTGACCAGGTTAATTAGCGCCAAAGGAAATTAAGGTCGAGGGCAGGTTCCCCGTCTGATATTAATGAGGATTATGACTTTGCATCTTTTTATTCTTCTATTTTTCAAAATAAGAATGTGTATCTGAACTAGCTCCTTGCTGACAATCTTAATAGAATATAACAATAATATTTAGTAAAGATTTATTATTGGACTCACATGATCAACCGAGGTAATTACCCAAATTATTCTTCAAAGATAATTAAAATCCATTAGGTTTCCATGGACGTGCAGATCAAAATAATTTATGTGCGTCACCTAGTAAGATATATAGACTACAGAGTCAAAAATCCAATACCTTATCATGAGATCCAAAATAAAAATCGAGCAATTACTCAATGGAGAAAAATGCGGTCGCTGCTACACCCTTGCTTCTTATTCCAATGCGCCAAGACCTACAGAATAGACGAGTTAATTTAGCTATCTCTGAGGGTCCTTCATAGACCAAAATTGATACATGGATGAACTTGCAGCGTCAACACTGTTTTGAGATCTCCGGAGTCAAGAATCCAGAGGAGGATATCAGATTAGAAAGAAGCACGCCGCCATGGGATTAATCTTAGTGAGATGGAACCTAAGGAAAGGGGAGGAGGCGTGGGGAATCAGATCACGGGAGGTTTCCCTTCAATTTTTTATTTATCTCCCTATTTCTTTTTTATCGGGATGCGGTTGAAGAGATCCTGGTGAGCCTCTCAGCATTTGGGAGTGCACACGTGTTTTCCTGGCCAACTGAGCCCGACTAAACATTTTGGAACGAGGCACTGTTTTTTTGGCCCGTCACGAACAAAGTCTCCGGTCGGCTGACCCGATAGCACAACCTGGCTTTGCTTTGCATTTGAATTTGAATGCAAGAAAACTTTAAATAAACTGATGTGAAAAGAATTAAATAACCCATAATACAAGATCATATCCATATATACTTTTAAAAAATATTTTAAAATATACAACATCTCATGATTTTTAGATTAAAATGTATATCATTTATTTATTAGGAAGAAGTCCAAACTTGACCCCTCGGCTATGGTCGGAGCTCGGTCTACAGGCAATGACTGGATTTATTATTATAGAATTACTGTAGATCCATCCTGAATGTTCAACTTTGTTTGGACTGGACGAATATATGATAATTTTTAGAAGATGTGATGGTGCACCGAGACCAAGATGGTATCCACCATGTTGCTATAATAAATAACTAGAAATGAATTTTATAGAAAATCAGAACATGCAGCATGTTTTGAGGAGACGGTATGTTTTATGAGTCGAAAAGTTGAACAAATCTTTAATGATAGTATTAAAGGATACGCTAAGTGTTGGCAGCCCGTATTGCTAAAATTTTAGAATTATCTGAAAAGTTTAATTAATTCATGTTGCTTGAAAGGTTGATATAGGCCTGGCATTGAATCCCATTCTGTTTTCGTTGTAAAAAAAAAGCATATAATGCAATAACCAGGAATTGAACTCAGGTGCCTAGTTTTCAAACTGGTGGCATTTGCACCTAGTCTAAAGACAATTTTGATTGGTATGAGCACGTAGTCCTTTATATCAATAAGGTATATACAGTATAAATCCAATGGTCGAGTCAATACCACGTGACTTGGAATTCATTTTTTGCATCTTAAAGCTAACGACGGTAAAAGATATAAAATTAAAGGTATTAGAGAAGTAGCAAGGAAGAGACTAAGAGCCTAGTAACACTTAACTTTTTGGTTGCAACACTGTGTGCTACAAGAAATGTGCTACAACAAGATTTTTTCTTGTAACACATTATTGAATATGTTACAACCAATCACATTTTGGTAACACTTTTACTGTAACATTAGATTTCTGTTACTGAAACTATTTCTTGCAACACATTTTTTGTGAATAGGAACAATGTGTTATAAATTTATTTGTAACACATAATTTTGTGTTTCTATAAAATCTCTTGTAACACAAAAGTCCAAGTGTTACAAGAATGTGTTACTATATGCATGTTTTGTGGTAGTGCATGGCCAACTTCAATGGAAGTGGTAGTGGAAGATTGCTATGGTTTGATGGGAAAGATTTTAGTTAGTACAAGTATAGGATGAAGATGTACTTGATGTCCATTGGCCTACTAATGGGCTATTAGCTTAAAGCCCAATAGTGCTCTAATCCCTCATGGATCAATATCCATATGTAGCCCACGACCACATGTTGATCCAATCGCATTGTCTCTTGGGCACATATCCAATAGGTATTCCCCTTGATCCATTGTCTTTGTCAAAGGGTATTTTTAGTACAGCTTTTGCAACAACTTTAGTTTAAGATTATGGTACAAGTTGTACCAAAAAGCAAGTTTGTAGATGTGTTCATAGGTAGAAGCCGCTATAAGTTGTTTTCACTTTCGTCTTGGAAGGGCCTAGCGGCAAAAGCCGCTTTTCACTGCTCACGGTCGTAGGCAACATCCAAAATTACTGTGCGTACCCTTAAAAAGTGAATCATCTTTCACCCTTTTCTGCCTGAGCAACCGGTGGTAGGCAGGATGAAACTCCTCCGGTGGTAGCCGTCCGGAGGGGAGATTCAAGGCTAGAGGGCGCAAATCGATCGTGAAATCGAAGAGACAGCAGGCGCAAGCGTGTCTGGAGACTCGGGTGTGGCTGGCGCAGGAGCCGCTCTGGGCGGGGGCACAGCGGACGACCCGAGCGAGGTCACGGCGAGCGCTAGCGCACGTGCGACGGGGGATCACTCATTGCGCACCCATTCACTCTTCTTCTGCTCCCTTTACCACATAACAGTCTCACTAAATCCACTTGTGCCCTCTCCCTCTCCCTGCTCACCTGCTCTTTTTCTCAAAATGTTCTACTTCTCTCCTTTGTTCCCTTAGATTAGAAAGACTATGTCGGGTGGCGCACCCTGTTGCGCCTGATGTCTGGGTTCCCGCTTTTGTGGGCCGGGATCCGAGGCTTTGTGAGATCTTACAAAGCATGTCAAAAAAACGTGTTTATCGTATTATTTACGTTAAAGCATCTCTTAGATCATGTCATGTTGACACATTCTCAAAATCGTGTCAAAAAGTGTCTCTAGTTACTGATGTAGACACGCTTACAAAAATATAGCAACATAAACATACCTAGAGGCTATTTTTCTTGTAGTGTGTGTGCCGTGTTCTATGGATTTGACACAAAAGTTGGTCTTTCCCGTAGTGGTGCGCAGCGAGGAGCTCCAGACAGCGCTTGCAGCCTCGGGTGGCGATGCCGGTAGGAGCTTCGACAGATACGGGCGAAATCTTCGCTTCGACGCTGCACCAGGTCCATGGGAACTCCGCGCCGCGTCTATGGGCCTTGATGCCAGGTAGCGACTGCTGGGCGATGCGACCATGGGAACTCGCCCTGCCATGGCGCTCGTCGAGCTCGGACCTGGTAAGTCGTTTCTCGTGCCGTTGTCATTGTGACGACCAATACTGGGCACGTTGGATCATGGTGGTGTCGAACGCTGGGCAGGGACGGGCAGGGAAACGGAAAGTTAACACTAGTACTGGGATTACGGAGTTGGGGTGAGGTGGGTCCGAAGTGAGATATAGAAACCAATAAGAATCCGACACCTAGCGGGAGTATATATGGCCATATGGGAGGAGGCTTTGGAAGGAGAGAAGCCGCATCAGCATATCCAAGAGTTCTATAAACCTCCCATAAATTAAATTAATGAGGT
The DNA here is from genome assembly GCA_031894775.1 of Chloris gayana. NCBI lineage: Eukaryota > Viridiplantae > Streptophyta > Magnoliopsida > Poales > Poaceae > Chloris > Chloris gayana. The sequence continues at coordinate 370,854 of JAUNZO010000876.1, read as the reverse complement.
TTAATCCAAAAAATTGATCTCCAACATCTCTCCAAATAACTCACATATTTATTCTTCCCCTAAATTCAGCCCATAAAAATAGTATTTTGTGATCAATTTATTGGGGGAAGTTTTGAAGATGCTCTAATGATAGCAAAACATTAAAGCCAGCTATTTTGGTACTAAAAATTCGGCCAAATTGAATATGCATAATAATATTTGTTTTATGTGAAATTTCGATGATGCATATGAGCGGTTTGTGCATGCGTTTTCTATTTGGTAATTGTAAGCACCAAGTTAAACCTTAATTGATATGTATTTCCTGTCGTAATCCATACAATAGTTATTGATGGCAGAAATTTATACCTTACGTTGGCGGTTAAAATAAGTAGCTAATTAAAGCCAGCTATGTATTAATGATATATACATATATGTGGTGGTAAAGTTAGGAAAGATATTGTGAGGTTAACAAAGAATAGATAGGAAAAAGAACACATATAAGAAACAATATGAAGGACGTCGACGGAGCTAACATGCTCGTTTTGATGCTTCTGATTGGAAGCTACGCCAATGTGGCGCAATGTAAGTATGTATGCACATAACATTGTTAAATTAAGTCATTTCCTTTTATCTTGATTCAAAATATCTTCAAAATATAAATAATGCTCATGTTGATTTCTGTTGTTATACTCTAACTAATGCTTGTCATTTCTGGAAACTACATAGGTGGCAGGATAGAAGAAATACCGGTTGGAAAACACAACAAAAGTTATCAACCTAGCTTGCGGTGCAGGCTCCAAAACTGTCCCGACAATAATCTTCGATACTGTTTCCAGTGTTTCTTCAATGGTCGATTTGTTGGGCCCATCACGCATTCAGTAACCGATTGTAACAAAACTTGCCCTCTTAAGCCTCTCCGTAGAACTAACATTAATTATAGTTGAACTTGTTAGTATAATTACCTCTGAAAAAGGTTCGAGAATAAACGAAAAAGGAAATTGAGAAATGACGCTGTTAATAAATTTGGTCCGTTCCATAAGAAACAAGAGTCTTTTCCACGGAATTTGTTTTTTTAGGAAAACACGGAAATTCTTGAGTATCACAATTGCACTCCAGCAGTCCAGCTCTTCTGTGCAAACTAAGGTGACAGTCGAGAACTCTAGTGAGTTGTCATATGCCATGGAACCTTAGCTGTAGCTCACATTCATGGAGAAAATATATAGCTGTGAATCTTATATTAACTAGTTGATTACCCCGGCGTTGCAGCGGGACTAAAAGATATTGATTTTAGAATTATAATCTAAGTGACTAAGAAAAACATAATCATATGCGTCATAGAAAGAATTCACATTTATGTCTCACTTAAGTGTTGAATCTTCTATATACAATTGTTCATTGAAAAGTAAAAGGCAATGGAATATCAAATAGTTGTAATGTATACATATATGGAAATGATAGAGGAAAAACAATTTTGTATCAAATAGTTGTAACGTATACATATAAGGAAATGATAGAGGAAAAACAATTTTGTATTAATGCTAGAACACAAAATCTGTATAAAAGTGAATCAGATCAAGAACATAAAAACATCCGTGATAGCGGTTTTATTAAGCTATTTTAAGTTGCAACATAACCCAAATAAATTTGATGGATAATAGAATGATGCGTATAGTCTAGACAGACCTTGAGATAGAGCCAAATTGGTTCATTGTCCTATGACCTTAAAGAGATTTGAGAGGAAGTACATTAATAAAATATTATAAAGACCAAGCACTGTGTAAGACAACATGTTGTGTTATATGCTCCAACACAACAGCTATAGCGATAAAAAAAATTATAATTACTTCTGCTAAATAAGATGATGATCGTATGGCTACAAATAGCCAAGAAAATCATATAAATGGTATTAATCTTTAAGACCCTTCTTTATGTAATGGTTGAAATTAATTGAGATGATGTGGTGCAACGTGGATTGAAAGAAATAGTCATTAAAGCCTCCTAGTGGGTTGCGTCTTTTATATATAAGTAGATAAGGAACTGCAGTACCTAGAAGGACTACTAAGTACTAACAATACATAAAACTTCTTCCGGCATTTCTTTTTTTTTCTGCGAAACCCAGCGCACATATTCTTATAAATATGTGCCCCTCTATACATGCACTCTTTTTCTTTGAGCATCTCCGAAAGACTAGATCATATGATCCTAAGATTCACAAGCTTATATCAATGAGGCAGACGCAGACAAAATAAGGGGTGTGCTTTAGGAGGGTTTAAGCCGGGACCTCAATGATGATTGGTCACTGGGAGTCGTGTGCGAGATCAGCCCACTATGCCCAATACACCAGACTCGATACCAAGGCCACTTAACCCACAACTTAAGCAAGAATTCGAATTAGGGCCCATGTAAGAGAAAAAGGTCTAGGAAAGGCCATAGGCGCAGTGACTTAAAGCGCAAACGAGGCTACGAATCAAGGATACAAAATCGTTCGGCTTCGACCACCAGGGGTCGGGAGCCACGACGAAACTCCGCCTCGCTCAACCTTGTCAGCAGGTGATCTAGCAAGCCGTTGGGCGGATAAGATCTGGAGCGCTCCACCGTACAACCAAATTGTAACGCTCTTAAAATATAAAACCTTAGTTAATTTTTGGGGCCTTTGGGGCTTAGTGGACAGTAATTAAGGCCTTTAGAGACTATTGAAGGGGGAGAAGAAAACACTTGCACTTATTTTCCCGTACCCAACTCTTAGGCCATGTCATTATGTTACCCACATTTTACCCACATCAATCTTTGGGAGGAGGCAGCAGATCTGACGTCTCCATTCTCGGGTGAGTGCTGCCGTGGGTGTTTTTTCTTCCTGGGCAAGAATGATGGAAGTTGATTCACCGGTGGATCAATGGTTACCCTTGGTAGGGACGGAGGCAAGCAGGCAACACAAGGTGATTTGATTAGGATCCTTGCAGAATAGACAGATGGTGATTTGATTAGGATCCTTGCAGAATAGACAGATGAGAGATCTGAGTTGTTTTAGGTAAGAAAATACCTTTTCTTTTTCTCCGGTAGAAGTCACAACGCTAGATTAGCTCTGGCAATTAGGGCTTTAATCCTACCAATAGCCACGTGGGATCTCTGGTTTCACTATAACAACACGGTCTTATAGCCACGGTGGAAAAGGCTCTATAGCCGCGGATATCCCACCCGTGGCTATGAGCCCGAGACTAATGATCGATGGCTATAGAGACGAAAATAACATCAACCGTGGCTACAGCTTGACTTGAGGAAAAAAAGTGGGTCCAACAATGTCGGCCGCCCACGTGGCGGACCACCGTCGCGCCGCCGGAGACGGGGGCTCCGACCCCTGGTGGTCGAAGCCGAACGATTTTGTATCCTCGATTCATAGCCTCGTTTGCGCTTTAAGTCACTGCACCTATGGCCTTTCCTAGGCCTTTTCTCTTACATGGGCCCTAATTCGAATTCTTGCTTAAGTTGTGGGTTAAGTCGCCTTGGTATCTAGTCTTCCGTATTGGGCATAGTGGGCCGATCTCGCACACGACTCCCGGTGACCAATCATCATTGAGGTCCCGGCTCAAACCCTCCTAAAGCACACCCCCTTATTATGTCCGCGTCCGCCTCATTGATGTAAGTTGTCCCCAAGCCGCCGCCGCCATACCCCTGCACGCCGCCACCGCCGTCTAGAGAAGAGGGGCCCCCTCCCTCCGCGCCGCCCGCCGGAGAATAGGGGCGGCCAGATCCGGCCGCCCCGACCCGCGTCGCCCGTCGGAGGGAGAGGGCCGCCGCCGTGCATCGAGGGAGGGGGCTGCCACCACACAAGCCGGAGGAAGAGGGAGAGGGCCGCCGCCACGCGCTGGAGGGAGGGGGCCGCCGCGTGTGTGCCGGAGGGAGGGGGCTGCCGCCGCGCGAGCCGAAGGGAGGGGCCGCCGTCGCGTGAGCCGGAGGGAGAGGGCCGCCGCAGCGCGAGCCGAAGGGAGAGGGCTGCCGCCGCGCGCCGGAGGGAGGGGGCCGCCGCGCAGCTTGCCGAGAGGGAGGCTGGAGGGAGGGGACGCGCATGCCACCGCGTGAGGGAGCCATCGTGGGCGGTTGGGGATTAGAGGATAGAGGGAGGCGGCTGGGAGAGGAATGAGTGAGTGGGCTAGGGTTTCTCTTATTTTTATATGAGATGGGCTGTGGTGGGCTGCAAAAATGAATCAATGGGAGGTGAACCATGGCTACGAGATGGAGCCTCATTTGTAGCCACGGCCCACTTTGTCAACCGTGGCTACGAGATGAGGCTTCATCCGTAGCCACGGGTTATTTCTTTGTCGTGTCTATTGTATTTTGGTTGTCGTGTCTATTATAAGTTTTTGTTATAGTGTTTCACGATTCATTTATTCCCGTTTTGGAGGCTTTCTGGTTTCAATATGATCAATGTGCTTTTAAAAATTTGTAGATTATTTTACAACGTTTCCTAGGACTATTTATTTGTAATTTTTGGTGTAGTAGAACTGGAGATATGAATTTTCTTAGTTAGTTGTCTTCAGTTCGAGGACAGATTGCAATGTTTCTTTGTAGTCTGCGTTACGGCTAGTAGACTTCAATAATAATTTTTTGTTACAATACCAAACTTGTATCTTTCTTTGTGTACATGGTTTTAGAGTATTTATTTGTTAGTATATCAGTTGTAATTTAAAAATTATGAAAATGTGAAATAAGTTGAAACCGACTTTATGATTGTTTTGTTTTTTCCTTTGTTTAGGGGGGTGGGTGACAGGCGTAGGACCGCTGTATATGTGTTTTAATTTTTGTTTATAGTTGAATTTGTGTTGAGAACCATTTGTGATTAGGTGGCACTTCCTTCGGAACGTGTAGCGCTCTGATCATGCTTTAACTATATTATTTAAATTGCCTCCATTAAATTTAAACAATTCATACTAGCAAGGTAAATTGCTAAAATGAGAATTTATCTTTATGCTATGAAGTATATTTATCATATTATGGATTCTATATTTATCATGATGTTTATTTGAATTGAAGTGGAAGTATATGATGAAGTAGATTCATGATGATTTCGTATTTTTGCACTTTTCATTAGATGCATAAGAAGACACCGTAGTCTGATATTAGTGTGGTAAGTACCGGTATAGCAACTCACTTTGAATTAAGCAATGTGGTTGCAACCCTCACTTGTTTTATTCGAATTTGAGGGTAGAAGAGAAGTCATACATCACATTGCATCATTTGCATTTGCATTTGCATTTGCATGAAAGTTCATATTATATGGTTATTATTATTACATCTCACCTATTAAAATTATATTTCAACTAATACTATATTTTGGTGCTACTATTTAAATTGTTGTCTGACTAAACTTTAGTTCAAATAATATTGTTAAAGCTGTTTACTTGTTGAGATTTTTTCATAAACTTCATACACTTTCTTTTTCTCCCTCGGGTGCTTGATTGTGAAGAACATGGACATGGGATGGGGAGTAGTAGCACGTCACTTCATATTCTACATGTCCGTAGTCTTCTCCATACTATATTAATAAAGAACTTAAAATTACCTTGGTTGGAGTCTAATACTTGGGCTGTGGAGTTTTTTAAAAGTTATTACTCACTTGAGATGTTGAACTCTTGAGGGTTATTTTGTTGATTCTATTGGTGTGTCTTTTTCTTCCGCATAGTTTACAATTGTTAAATTCTATATTGATTCAATACCTTGCTGTATGGTGAGATTTAAGTACCATTCCTTTTTATGTTTATTTTTGGGATTTTACACAAATAAATGAGCCAAACATGCAAACTCCCATCATTTACCTATCCACAGTGACAACTAGAATGACCCAACCTAACCGGGTGTGACGGGAGTGCTTGTATGGGTTCAACGGATTCAGATCCTCTGTATTGACAACTAGTCAATGTAGAGGGAACTGTAGCTGTATTAGGCACCTCTTCTAACCACTCGATCTGCAACCAACAGCCCGGATGCACTGCTATAAGAAAAGGTGGAAAAAATAAAATATACGAACAGTAGCAATATTTACTATAGCTGGCTGAAACGTGTACTGTTTCTGGCATTGATTTACTGTAGCCCTCTCAGATTCCTGTAGCTCCTCTGTATTGACTGAAGCAATGCAGAGGATACGCATCCGGGTTCAACCCCTCGCATGTTAACTGACGATATCCGCAAGGATGGATGGACCCATGATCAACCAAGGTCAACCATCGAGGCCGTAGGACTCCGGATCGCTCGACATCACCTATAGAGGGTTGGGTGAAATAATATGATGACCTAGTGCACAAGGGTCGAGTAGAGTGGAGCGAGGTACGGATCATAAATACGACCGTCTCACACGCAAGCATGCGCCCGGTCTCACACGCAAGCATGCGCCCGATCCCACCACGTACCTAAACCTGCCAAGGCTCGTCACTTGGACACCCTCGAATGATTTGGCGTGACAAGGAGCACATGGCCCCACACTACTTTGACCGACCACAAGGACCAAGAACTCAAGATTTTCTTTATTCTTTTTCCCATTCTTATAACTTGACCTTCCATGACTATAAAGGGAGAGGACTCGGTCGTGGTACAGCTCACCCAACTCTTACACGGCCTACTCGACACTCACCTAACATCACTCACACTCAAGCACTAAAGACTTGGGCCACGGTTCTATCTCGCCCCACTTCGTAGCTCCCCTCTACAATACACACAAGTAAAGAAACACGAGTACTCTGATACTAGACGTAGGGACATTCAGCCCAAATCAGTATAAATTCTTGTGTCGTCTTGCTAACCATCCGGATCCCTAACGCGTATATCACAATGAGCCAAATCAGATTTTTCCGTTTACTTCGGGAACTGTCTGGTTTCGGGTAGGTTTTGTCAACCATGATTCCGTTGACATGCATTCTTGCATTATTCTTTTTCTCAAAGGAACTGGGATCCTCTATACAGCGAGAGAGATCTTTTTAAAGCTATAATTACTACTGGTTCTGATTAAGCAGCCAAAATCACTTATCCTAACTAAACTAAATTCAGTGTTCCATCTAGAACGACGATCGGGCTGCGAACGGAGTGTTTGTCGGAGACCCAGCGGAGGCTACCTTCCACCGTACCATCCATGGCGCCGCCTCTCCTAAACCTCACCCTGAACTCCATCCTCTGATTCATAGAGCCGAATTGTAGCCTGTTGGGAAGCACCTCGACGTCAACGCCCTTGGGCGCAACAACCTCCGCCGCGTACATTGAGGACGCTTCCCCGACGTTGGTCACCGCACGCCTCACCTCCACCTCCGGCGCGGCGGCCGTGAGGGTCACCATGAATGACGGGTAGTTGAGGTCCTTGCCTGCGACCTTGGTGACCGCGGCGCAGCTCACGTTCCGCATCGGCTGCGCGATGATCTCGTTGACGAAGTTGTCGTCGTAGCCGAGGCCGCAGACGTAGGAGACGTAGTCCTGTGCGGTGAGGTCGTAGACCAGCCCCGGGTCAAGCGCCTTGGTCGGGTTCACGAGCCCGGCGCCCATCAGGAAGTAACTCGCCGGCAACCCGGTCGTGTCGTCGGCCATCGGCGATCCGTCCGGGTGCGTGACGTCAGCCGTCGTCATCATTGCCGACTTGATCGCCGACGGCGACCACTCCGGACGCGCTTTTTTCAGCACGGCGGCGATCCCGGAGAGGTGTGGCGCGGCCATGGACGTGCCGCTGTACATCCCGAAGGTCCGGCTGTGCGCGCTGGCGTTGCCACGTGGCGGCGCGCCCGGGACGGCCGCGATGATGCTGGTGCCTGGCCCCGTGATGTCCGGCTTGAGCACCCCGAGGCTTGACATGTTGCAGGGCCCGCGCGAGGAGTACTCGGCTACGGCCGGGCGCGGGGTGGCGTCCATCTCGACGCCGGTGAACTGGAGGCTGACGGTGGGGTTGGAGGTGGAGTTGATGTACGCTATGATCCTGTCCCCGTCGGCCTGGCTGACCCGGGCAGCCGGGATGGTCATGTTGTCCCGTGGCGCGGTGGCGCGGCTGCGGAACACGTTGTTGAAGCTGATCATGCCCACGCCGCCGGCGGCGCGGACCATCTCGCCGCGCGTGCGTGGGGACTCGGACCGGTCGCACAACACGATCTTGTCGCGGACGTCGAGGGATTTGAGGACCTCGTCCGTGAACTCGCCGGCCACGTAGACGAGGGGCCGATACTTGACGGCCTTGTACCGGCCCATGGTCTGGCCGTGGAGGACCACCCCGTTGCCGAGCTTGACGCGGGAGACCACGCGGCGGCCCATGGTGCTCGCGGCCACGGTGAGCACCCACGGCGCGCAGTTGGTGACGGTAGCGGCGTCGGGCCCGCCGTTCCCCGCGCTGGTGCTGACGAACACGCCGCCGGATGCCACCGCCGAGAAGCTCCCCACGGCGGTGAGGTCCTGGTAGAAGGGCTTCTGCGTGTCGTCGCCGGCGGAGATGGAGATGACGTCGACGCCGTCCACGAACGCGCCGCGCTCGATGGCGACGAGCTGCTTCGTGGAGGGGCACGCGTCGTCGAAGCAGACCTCGTAGAAGGCGAGGTGCGCGCGCGGGGCCATCCCGGAGGCCGTGCCGACGTTGGTGCGGAGCAGCCTGACGTCGCGCACGACGGCGCCCACGGCCGTGCTCGCGGTGTGGGTGCCGTGGTCCCCGGGCGTCAGCGACCGCCCGCCGACGAGCTTGTTGTTGCACGGCGCGCCGCCGGCGAACTCGCACCCGCCGCGCCACGTGGCGGGCGGGGGCGGCATGCCCGCGCCGCTGAAGGACGCGTGCCGCGGGTCCACGCCGTTGTCGAGCACGCCCACCACGATGCCCTCGCCCATGCTGTGCCCCGTGGCCCACGCGCCGGTCACCGGGGCGTTCACGCCGAGCAGGGTGGGCGTGTACGTGGTCATGAGGCGGAGACTGACGCAGGGGATGGCGTCCACGCACCACTGCAGCCGCCGGAGCTCGCCGAGCTGTGGGGCCGTCAGGCGAGCCGCGAACCCGCTCACCACGTGCTCGTACGAGTACACGAGCGGCCCGCCGGACGGGGTGGTGGACGCGTGGAGGACCGCGTCCGTGCTGGTGTTGAGCACGGTGGCGAGGAGCGAGGCGTGCCACCTGCGCAGCGCCTCGCCGCCCTCTTTCGGCCCGTCGGCGCGGCAGACCACGACCAGGTACGTCCCCACCACCGCGTCGCTGCTGCCATCTTTAGTTTTTGCTGTGTCGTTCCCGACCACGACGGCTTCCGAGGTGACATTGATGATGCAGAGGACGGCGAGGAGGAGGAGACGGAGGGGTACAACTGGAGTCCGCATGGCGGTGATCCAGTGCGGCGAGAACGTGAGGTGATGCTGGGTTTTAGCTGCGTCATATCCTATTTTTGGTGTCAACTTGGAGTAGAGGAGCATGCGGCGGTGCGGGAAATGTGAAACTTCCCAGTGTGAGCCGTCGATCACAGCCTCGATCCAGTGTGGAGGATTATGGCCCAACCTAATGAAAAGGTCTGGTTGCTTCCGGCTACAAATGTCACCTCGGAAGGTTCCTAAATTGAAGCCAACTGGGCTTTAAAATGATGCTTAGATAGCCTTTCTCCGATCATCATCCACGCTGCGACTGAGACACTGCACAGATTCCCCATAGAGGGTAGCAGTGGGGAATCTTGGACAATAAGTGAAATTCGTGTTCCTATATAGCACCACTCGGTTTCATCGCTCTCTCTCAAACACACACACGTGCGCGATTTTATTGTCGGAGCTTCATATCGTCAAAATATTTGCAATGGTGCAACCACGTGAATAGTTTCACATTGTTCGAAAATGCAACTCTAAAAATTTCAACAAATCCTACATACTGCGGTATGGATGGGCTGTAAAACCGGATTCTCTTAAATACGTCATGAAAAATTTAAACACCTGACTCGACACACAAAATTTCAAAACAAACATGGTGCTCCTTCATCCTCGCAAAATTCCAAGTCATTAAATGTTAAGAAAAGGATCAAGTCACGAAAATTTTCAATTCAATATACTAATTTTTAACTTGTAAAGTTTATAATTATATCCACAAGGGAAAGAGAAACCTATGGGATAAGAGCAAGCCTTCTCGGGTTGGGCTAGTCTTCTTTCTACTATGTTCAATCTTGAGTAAGCATCATAACAATATGGGATGGCTAAAGAATAATGATGACATGTAGTCCAACACATTTTCCTTGAAACCTACTTTTGCATCAAGATAATTTTTTGGAACCTAAAATAAAATAAGTTATAAATCACATGAACAATATATCAATTGTCCTGGAAAATTGTCCACCGCTTTTATAAACCACGTTTTTGACTTGCTTGCAAGATTGAAATCAGCACATGCATTGATAATATAATCATTTCCTTACTATCATGGAATTTTGTATTGACTTCTTGGAGAATACATTAGTATGAAATGCCACTAGAAAATAAGCTTATGAAGGAAAATATTTATTGTTTCGGTTTATCCACCACCTTTTATGCACCCATACTCTTGATAACCTCTCTTGTTTTTGGGACCCTTGCCTTTTTATAATCCTTTGTTGTTGAGTCAAGGCACTGCTTATCTGTACATTTCACGTACGATGGCATCACAAGGCAACAAAGGACCGCCGGGTGGGGGTGGGGGGGATGGGGGGCTATTTACCACCTTCTTGTGAGCCCTTCTTCCTAAAAAAAAAATAACAACCCCTTCACTTTCCTTCTTACTCACCCATGTCTTACCTTGGCCACTAAGAAGCAGGTCGAACCGGTAAAAATTCCAGTGTCAAAAACATACTACACGACTCGAGTTCCTAACTCTTTGTTCCAAGGGAGGGTTGAGCAACAAAATGGCCAAGATGTTGTTAGCAACGATGGTTCGGTAAGCACTAGGTAGGGCTAGACAGAGGATTTTCAATGAAAGGTTTAGTGGTGGTGGGATTGGAGGGGGAGGGGGGAGGGTTGGTTTTGTGAGGGACGATGAAATTAGGAGACGTTGGAACCTTAAGAACTATGATTTGTGCTAGTGGGATCAATGTGGGTGGTGGAGTGAACAAAGAACCAAAGGTTAAAGAAGATCTAGACTTTTAGAATTTCCCGTTAGCCAAGGCCTAAAATGTCAAATGAGAAAATAATTACTATATATTTACTCGTGGGATCAATGAGGGTGGTTGAGTGAACAAATAACCAATGGTTAAAGAAGATCTAGACTAGTGGAATTTCCAATTAGCCAAGTCCTAAAATGTGAAATGAAAAAAAGTAATATATTCGTGTTTATGCATATGTGGTTACTTTTTATTAAATTTAAAATATAACATAAAAACCCATCTTAGTCAAGTTGAAGTGAAAAGTAGCAGCACTTTCAAACATATCATTTCACGTCAACAAGTCATTCTTTTTTGATAACGACATCAACGAGTTTTAAAAAAGGGTGGCCGGTGGACGATGCAGTGGCGGTGGCAAAACGCCACACCCACACGATAGCTGCAGAGTTCATCCAGCGACAACGACTCTGCGGCAATTTGCTGTCGTCAGAAAAAAAGGAAAGAAAAAAATTCCCTCGTTCACGGCGTTGGTCAATGAGACGGGAGCGGAAGCGAAGCGAAGCGCCGCAGTATCCAGCCAGCCCAACAGTGTGGCGTGGACTCATCTCGTGCTGCTGCCGCGGGCCCCGCTCACAGCTGGCCGTCATCCTTCTCTCTCTCCCCTCGAGGGCAGGCAGTAGTAGCAGCAGCAACAAGCACACTCTGCTTCGCCTTCCTCGTCAGTCATCACCCCTTCTCCCTGATCCTTTTCCACTGCACACGCGCGCTAGGGCTTAGAGATCCTTCGATTCGCTTCCGAGATCCGTGCTGATCCGACCCCGCGTCCTCCTCCGGTGGCCGGGGGCGCCGCCGCCATTCGATCCGGTTCCATTCAATCCGAGGCGATTGGGGTGCGCAGCGGGCGCTGGTGTTACCTCTCTTCTGCACCGGAGTGAGCTATGATCCGGAGCGACGGGCTGCGTTGGCGGCGAGGATGAGGTGCGTCACCTGGTGGGCAGTGCTCCTGCTCGCTGCAGTCAGCTTGATTGGCGCCCGAGCCGACCACCTCCCTCTTCGGCGCTGCCGCTGTGGGACCCTGATCGGTTCGCGCTTGTTCCCGTTGAGTCCTTGGGCGGCGGCGGTGGCAGCGATGGAGATGGAGGCGACAGTGCGGACTTCCCTTGCCAGACCTACTCGGCGACCTCGAGGTCCTGCGAGGAGTTGAACGGCTCCGGCTCGTTCAACACCACCTGCGTCATAAGTTCCAGCTCCTCGCTGGACGGTGATCTGTGCGTGTATGGCGCCGGGAGCGTGGAGATTCAGCCCCACGTCAAGATCATCTGCCCCGTCAGGGGTTGCTACATCACGTTCAATGTCTCCGGGAGCATCAGGATTGGAGAGCATGTCGAGGTGATTGCAGGGTCGGTTGGCCTGGACGCAGCCAATGTATCCTTGGGTCAACATTCCACCATTAACACCACTGCGCTGGCTGGCGAGCCGCCTCCCCAGACTAGTGGGACGCCGCACAGCCTGGAAGGGGCTGGCGGGGGACATGGTGGGAGGGGTGCCTCGTGTAAAGTGTCCAATGACACCAACTGGGGAGGTGATGTGTACGCGTGGTCAACGCTGGCATGGCCCTGGAGCTACGGCAGCATGGGTGGCAGCATGTCAGCTGACCAGTTTGGCGGTTACGGTGGAGGCCGCATTATGCTACGGGCGAGTGACTTTCTTTATGTTGATGGACAAGTGCTCGCCGAAGGTGGTGTCGGCAGTTTCAAAGGAGGCGGTGGGTCTGGTGGAAGCATTATAATACATTCTTTCAAGCTGTAAGATCCTCAGAACTCAAATTTTTGCCTGTTTTTTTTTTGCCGTTACTGCATGCTACGTTTGCACCTTGTATTCCTTGGGGGTGTTAGAACCGAAGTCCTAATTAGTATTCAAATACGTAAATAAATGATTCTGCTCACATAACCAATGAGAGAAACGTCACTTCAATCGTTAGGCGATAAAATGTCCTTGCAAACATTGGGGTGTCTGCCAAAATTCCGCTCTCTTACATATTCAGCTACCATTGGACCAAAATGCTTGAATCTGTTTTCTTGACCATGCTTTTCTGGGCCTGTTATGAGATCTCAATAGTGACGATTGCTTTGGCTTGTTTTGCGCGTTATGTGCCCTTGCCTTTTTGGAAGCTTTCCAGCATCAGGCCAGAATTTAGAAACTATTTGGAGTTATTAGCGACGAAGAAAAAACCGGTTGCTTTGTTTCTGACTGGAAGGAGAAAACACGTACTGCATAGATATGAATTTGTGTGTTGCAATTTAGAAGAGGTATAAAAGTTCAACACAGAAAAGTCTACCTTACTCTGTACATGACATTGTTTTTGAGGCGTTCTGGCGTCCTGTGGTGTCTGACCCCCTTCACAGCGCCTAGACGTTGACTAGGCGACGCCTAGGCGTTGTGGGGAAACTAAAACCGTGTGGCGTCCTGTGGCGTGTGACCCCCTTCACAACGCCTAGGCGTTGATTAAGCAACGCTACAAAAACAATGGTACATGATCACAATTTAGACCAGAACCTTGTGAGGTTACCATGTCATGACCTTAAGTTGGTCTCAGGTCAGCTTATCACACAGTGCAACAACAGTGTGGAACAGAAAAACCAACATATAGTGGATATAAGGAAGCAATGTAACGCTGCTGTACAATGGTCTCTGCAGCTGCATAAGATGATACTGGCAGTAGCATTGAAGCTACACAAGGATCACAGTCAGTGATGAATCAATCTGCACTCTAAAGCTTCAAGGAGATGGCGTCTCTGTTGTCACAGAAGCAACAAACATTCTCAGCTCCATGGTACACATCCATGATGCTGCTCTTAGCAATGCATCAAATCAAAGAGAAGAACCTCTCTTGGTGCTTATTTTCTTTTGACACCTGTTCACTTAAAGGTCCGGTAAGAGAGAGAAGATGGTAAGGGTAATTTTGTTCAACGTCAGGGATGCAATGGGAGCGGCATGGAATTGTCGTGTCTCCAGATTTAGTCATGTGACTGTAACTTTTCTAAGCCTCATGATTGCAGTGGCATTTCTCAAACCAGTGATGGCTAGTGGCATTGACCAAGATACTCTAATGTTTATGTAACTACATTATTTTGTGTTGGCTTTTCCATTGGCACTGACTAACCTAGATCATATATCACCGAAAAATAAACATCACAATTATGCTAAGCGTTCTTATAACTTAGTTCCTTTCCTTCCGTAAACATTATGATCTGGTGTCTGCTAAGACAATTTTATTGAATCGGTATGAATTACCATGTCTATATCTGGCCGTATAATGGAAGTGCACCCCTCAGATTTGGTTGCAACTGCACGTTCTTTAGGAAATGCATAAGAAAATGTAAGAAGTAAAAACGGGAAAATGATGTGGAAAAAGGAGTTTCTTTGACAGCGAGGGGTAGAGTTTGATTAGCCAGGGCCCATAACAAGCTCAGTAAATTATGTTAAACCATCAGTAGTTGACACATTCATCAATATTGTTATTTTCATATTTTTAAACCTGTAACAAGCCAAAGTATTCCTGTACTCTATGCCATTCTCTTATTGTTATTTTGAAGATGAAAATTTCTTCATTGTATGTCTTGTAGATATGGAAATGGTACAATAAGTGCTGCTGGTGGTAATGGATGGGGTGGTGGTGGTGGTGGGAGGATATCCTTTGATTGTTACAGCATTCAACAAGATTTGGAAATTACAGTCCACGGTTGGCATTTTTCTGGCTTTAGTTTTATGTAAACTACTTTTATAGAAAAGAGTAACTGTTATTAGCTTATGGTTGTATCAATAGTTATAGTTTTGCTAAAGGAATTAGAGCTTTTCCATGCAGGTTCTGTTTACAGAAGTACGTCCAATAAGACATTTAATTTAGTTTCAATTTTCTTTCCTTTCCGGTTTAGATTATTTATGCTTAAATGCACCATCAAGACACCCCAAACTAGCATTTATAGCATGGTTCTGATGCTGCAACTATGAAATATCAATTAATTACTTTTTAAGACTGATATGAACATAGGATTTTATGGTGTCAGATGCGTGCACATTTATATTACAAAATATTGTTCTATGCATGCTATCAATATCTAGATTAAAGTAGAATATCACATACTATGCAATTAGTAAAAATAATTGAGATAAATTTTTTGAATACATGCAATGTTCTAATATCATTTCATAGATATTATCACTTTTACTTGCACTTCGGAATATATGCAAACCCTAATGTAAGTTAGCTAATATTATTAATTCTGTTTCCCCCTTTTTTGGAAACTTCTGTACAGTTACCAAACAAATTATTTTCTGTCCAACCTTATATTAAGATCGAAGACGATTGCTGTATATCTGTGGAACTGCAACCATCCATAGTAGGCCTTGTTTGGATTGGAAGGGGATTGTTTGCAACCTGTTCCTGTTTGGTCTTGAAACTAGTGCAACTTTTTGCCTCCCCAAAAGGAGTAAGGATGTAACTAGTACAGTTTTATTGTCCATTCTGAGTGTGTAGTACTCTGATACGTGTTTTCTTAGTTTGGATGCGTCCCTGTATGTAATGTAATTCCTCTCTCCTCTCTTTCCATGACAAATATTCTTTTTGAATACAACAGGTGGACAGAGTTTTGGTTGTGCACAGAATGCTGGTGCAGCAGGTACAATATATGATAGTTCATTGCAGACTCTAAAGGTCAGCAATGGGAATTTCACCACACATACAGAAACTCCATTGCTTGGTTTCCCAACCATTAGACTTTGGTCCAATGTTCTTGTCGAGTCCAATGCAAAAGTGCTGGTTCCATTGTTATGGTCCAGAGTACAGGTTTGCTACTAATGCCCTGTAACATTGTTATGATGATTGCTTGTTTTGAATACGTTTCTAAATTGGTTTGTGGGCTTCTGTTACATTTATATCATGCTAATATTCGGATTCTCCTGAGTACCTTTTTTGCCTACAGGTTTTGCAATAATTCCTCCACCTATCTAATTATAGAACTTTGCTGATTTGTACAGTAACAAGTTGGCAATAGAATATTTGGAACAAATATTATTTTCTTTGGTACTTCAATGATATTTCAATAGCTGCTAAGATTTAAAAGAGCCACATGCTACTGCCGTTTCAAATTATCAACTGTTTCAATCTTTTTGATCATTAAGTTTGTTTCATTTAACAATGCATGAATTACATTTATGAAAGTATTTCTTATGGTGAATATCAAAGAATGAATCTTATGTTGTTAAACTGTAGGAATTCTAGAAATTGATGGCCAAACTAAAAATATTTGACTTAACACCAAAGCTAGAATAACAAATCATTATGAAATAGAGGGAATATAATATGAATATGAAAAACGTAAATGGTAAACCCTAGATGGGCAGTGAGGCCTCGTTTAGCGTTTAGACTGTTTAGCCGGTGTTCAAACACCATCTAAATGGATTAGACAATTTGTCTACATTGCTAATGAGTCTACGAATATCTGATATTTTGACATTATTTAATTTGGAAATTATGGTGATTAAAAATCTTATTTCTTTGCCAATCCTTTCCTTTTAATTGGTCGCTATTCTTATGTACCGGTGTTAAGCGTTTGAGCTAGTATGTTCACTACTCTTATTTGGTTATATTTTCTGTTTGTCAGGTTACAGGACAAATTAGATTACTTAGTAAGAGTAGCATATGCTTTGGATTGTCAGAAAATCCAATATCAGAATTTGAGTTAGTTGCAGAAGAGCTTCTAATGAGTGACTCTGTTATCAAGGTACGTCTCACGTCTTGAATATTTTCTTTTGCTGATGCCTTTCACAATTACTTCATATGGATAATCATGATGAGGTACAGTGGTGTGCTGTGTCCAATGTCTGAACAATATTGTTAATGTACATATTTAGTTGGGTTTTGGGCGAGGGTGAGGATGAGTCCGGTGACGAGGGCTTGGATAAAAACTGAAGAGTAAAATTTGTTGAGATTCTGTGGTGAACTTATGTGGCACAGATACTACAAAGGATATTGCTTTGTTTTCTGTTCTGCTGAAAAAAAAACAAATTGGAGATGTGGCAGTAACATGTAAAAAATGTACATTCCTCCTCTAGACATTAATGCAACATATATCACCTTATATACTAACTTGCATTTGTATGATGCTTCACTAGTGATACTCTCTCCAGTCTTAATTTTTTGTCATTTTGGGCATCAAAACAATCACTAGTACGCTACTTTGACCATTTGTTTTTGGCATAATGTGAGTTAGCGTGGAATCCATCATGAGATTGTCAAATGACTGCTAAGGAGCTGGTTGGCTAGCACTAATTTGCAAGTTAGTTTGAGCCATATCATTTTCATATCTTAAAGTGAAACATTCAAAGATGTATTGATGGCCAAAGTTCAAACACATACACTACAAACAGTTCAAAATAACACTTTTCTTAGGATTATGACATTTATTTCTGATCAGGAGTATATGAAATCAAAGGTTGATAGTTTTAATGTATTCATACTTGTACCTTTTACTCCTCCAGGTGCATGCATGAAGTTGTATTGCTAAAATATTACTCTATAGCTACATTATTATAATTTTTTGGGTCCCTAATTCTCCTCTTATTGAAGGTCTATGGTGCTTTCAGAATGTATGTCAAAGTGTTGTTGATGTGGGATTCAAAGATTCAGATAGATGGCGGGGCTAAGGATGTTGTTCTATCATCAATGCTTGAAGCAAGAAACCTTGTAGTCCTCAGGGTATGTTGTTTGAAACCGATATTGTCATCACCTTTTTTCTATGTGCAGGAGTTAATTTTCCCCCTAATTACTGTACAGCATGGGTCAGTTATATCTTCGAATGCGGATTTGGGAGTTTATGGACAAGGACGTCTTAATCTAAGTGGTCCTGGTGATGGAATCAAAGCACGACGATTATTTCTTTCTCTGTTTTACAACATTGAAGTAAGATGGCAGTATATCACCTTTTCTTATGTGATAGTACTATGGTCACTATGTTTTTCCTGTTTAATACACCTTCATGAAGACTCAACATGAACTTATGCATCATTACCTAGGTCACTCGGTATGTTTTATCTGTACTACTAGTAAGATTTGCTTGTGTCTGGATTTCTAAAAGAGTATAATTAGTTGGACTATGCATGCAAATTAGTAATAGAGTGACACTGGCTAGATCTTATTTGGTTTGACCCCAAGTTTCAATACTTACTATTATTTTAGTCTGTTGGCTGACTTGCCTAGAGCCTAAAATGTAAATTAATGTTCCATTGGTCGTTTCTCGATCATCTATGTTATTATACTTTTTGGCTTTTACTTAGGCTGTGTTTAATCGTTCAGCTGTAGTTCACTTTGGTACTTAATCATCTCCCTGCTATATGAGCAGGTTGGTCCTGGCTCCCTTGTTCAAGCTCCGCTTGATGAGGCTGTTCAAAGCAGCTTGTAAGCTCTTATATACTGTTAATTTATTATCTATAATTCCTTCTAAGCAATGAATTCATTGGATTTTTGTTCATCAGGGATGCACTGTCACGTTGTGATAGTAAAACATGCCCTAGTGAGCTTATTACCCCACCTGATGATTGCCATGTCAACAGCTCCTTATCATATACTCTGCAAGTAAGGATCACTTATTGTGATGTTATTTTCTTCTGAAGGACGCTATATTTCACTCACTTGTATTTTGATATACTGGTAACATGCTTATTTTATGTTACTCACATATCCAAGCTTTTGTTGGGTCATACAACTCTTAGGGTATGAACAATGAACATGGTTCATCCCAAAATTTTTAGTGTGCCTCTCCTGGAAATATGTTCTTTGTTGTCCCAGTTTTCTTTATAAACACTTAAGTGACTTCAAACATCAACTCCAATACAACATCAGAACAGTAAAGAAAAAATAGTTCCAAAGGCATGGAGCACAATAAATGAAATTGGAATCTGTGTCTTGTGAAAATTACGACATAACATGTAATTAGCAACTAGCCAAGCCAAACTCCCATTTCCAGTAAAGTTTCTCCCTGCAGTAAAAGAAATTAAGTTTAGAAAACAAGGGGAAAACGTCCTGAGCAAAATAATATGGCAGCTAAGACAAATTTGTCTAATCCATCCGTCTTGCTAAAGAGAGACGAGCATCGGAACCTGTACCCTCACATTGCTGGTGTTGCCAGGCAGTGTCAGATGAATAATCTAGATCGAACAATTAAAACATGCAAAATCATAGATCGAACTGTGAATTGACAAAATTCGTTGCAATCATAGTACAGCGCTTCACTACAGGCTTTGAGTAAATTGTGTGAAAATAATGATTTAGGTTTTGATAGTTAGGTGTGGAAGCTGAAGGATTTTACATGGACTAGTTTAAGGGTTGAGTATTAGGATATTGTTTTTGTGAATGAAAATAATAGCACTGTACTGTAGCAGCGTATTGATGTTATTTTTTTCTCTCCTGCTGATTCAAATGGCATTGAAGTCACTTTGTATTCATTCTTGTTTGTTACAGTGTCAGCCTAAATTACTGTTCACTTGTATTCTAGTGATCTTGATAAGAACCTTTTACGTGTTACAGATTTGTCGTGTTGAAGACATAACTGTCAGAGGTTTAGTCAGAGGAAGCATAATTCATATTCATCGTGCAAGAACTGTGACCATTATGACAAATGGCACAATAAGTGCCTCAGAGTTAGGTGATTCTGTGTTTTGTGGTATAATCAGTAAAGGTGTTTTACTGTCAGTTTGATAGCTATGTTAACCCAGTAAATTGGATTCTCTGATAGGTTGCAAGGAAGGCATTGGAAAAGGAGAATTTCTGAAGTATGGAGCTGGTGGTGGTGCTGGGCATGGTGGCCAAGGTGGTGTAGGGATCTACAATGGAATGACAAGCACAGGTGGTCATGTATACGGCAATGCCGACCTTCCATGTGAGCTAGGAAGCGGTAGCGGTAGTTCTGCTGTGCCAGCTGATAACACTGCTGGTGGGGGTTGATCGGTATGCATTATCCTTATCCTTTCAAATCTTTGTTTTGTCGTCTTGTATACCACATGCTACTGTCATCTAACTCTTCTTTCTGCATGATGTTTCATTCTTTGTTCTATGCTTTCCAAGAATCATGCACTTGACAAATTCTTAACTTTACCGCTTGCATTCTGGAAATAAGTGCTCTTGGTTGACAAACTTTCGATTAAATTCTCGTTTCTAATGGCTGACCATATATCCCTACAGTCATTGGATCCATGAAATGGCCCCTTTCAAAGTTGCTAGTTCATGGTTCTCTGAGCTCTGATGGTGAAAGTTCTAGAGGCACTGTGAGTTCTAACACAACTTTCAAAGGTGGAGTTGGTGGTGGCTCTGGAGGATCAATTCTATTGTTTCTTCAAGGCCTTCTGCTACAGAAAAACTCATCAGTGTCAGCATCTGGCGGCAATGGAGGTGTACATGGTGGGGGAGGTGGTGGCGGTGGCAGAATTCACTTCCACTGGTCTAATATAGCTACTGGAGATGAATATGTTCAGATTGCTTCTGTCAATGGTGCTGTAGCATCGAGGTATGAAGCTCGCACAAAATGCAAGCATAGTTGCTCGTTTGTCCTGTTACTCTACATGAGCATGTGATGCTGAAATTGATTGCATCAGCTATCTGATAGTGGTGAACAAAATGGTTTCCTTTAGGAATTGTACTATATTCATTGGATTTCATCTTATGACATTGGCAGAAAGGGTTCATATAGATTTCCATTCACTAAAATAAAAAATCTAAATCCATATACAGTTCCATTCCTGCAAGAATACTATGTAATATGACGAAGGTCTACTGCTATACAGAAGTTTGTCAAAAATCTTTTAAGGGCTTCTTCTGCAGCCTTTCTACATTTCACATTTAGTATTTTGCATACAGTAATCAGTCTATTAAAATCCATTATACATTTGTCATGTGCACAATCAAACTTTTCAGACTGTGCCGATTAAAATCGTCGAGTTCAGCAAACAAATGAGTGGTTGGAGGATAAAATTGAATGGCTTTTGTCTTACAGCATCGCGCAGGCATGTGACCGTTCGACCTTGGCAGCCTAGCCCAAATAGTGTGGGCGGGCACCGGTGATTCGGGAGGGAACTGTTTACATGAGAGAATTGTTTAAAAATATTGATGCTCCAAGAACTATCAAGTTAATTGTGTGTGAGAATAGATTCTTCTGACAGTTTCTTGCTTTTCTTTTGTATAGTGGAGGAACTGGTAACGACGAAGGATACTTTGGAGAAGATGGAACCATAACCGGAAAGAAATGTCCTGTGGGACTATATGGAACATTTTGCACCGTATGGAAACTAAACACATGTCTTTCTTCAGCGAGACTACTTATATATCTAGAACATGTTACATATGCTTTTAGTACGATAACAAAATATAACATCCTCATCTAGTGCTTTTATAATCTTAAATTATGGGAAAATGACTGGTTGTTCTTTGGGATTTTCTGAATTTTTTTATGAGGAATGATATTTCTGAAGTTACCACCCTTAACAGTTCATTGTGCTCGAGACCGAATGAATTCTCTGACATTTGCTAATGAGTTTCATTTGGCGTTCTAGTAAAAGCTGGAAGATGTGCTTGTTATTCCCTGTTTATTTTACGTTTATGACAAGTATGAGATAAGTTTTATTTGGCATTCTAGTAAAAAACTGGCTAGGTGGATCAGTGACCGAGTTCTTCAGAATTGATGTGTCTTCAAGTACTTTATTTTTTATGTACATATGATTTCATATAAAGTCATACAGGATATTTTTTACTTGGTTAACATTTTTCAATCAAGTTCTGTTCCTTTTTATTTGTTTTTTTTGCCTGCAGATATTATTTGGTTGTTTGAAAATAATACTGATCATAATCCATTCCAGGAATGCCCAGTTGGTACATATAAAAATGTTGTTGGGTCTAACTCTTCTCTGTGCTACCCTTGTTCTGTGGATAGTCTCCCTAACCGTGCTGACTTCATATATGTAAGAGGTTGGTCCCTGTCCTTGGCCTTGAATGATATTTTATTATTAAATCCTGCTGTTACCTTCATATCCTTGGTGGGTTGTGTACCCAGTCCCCTGACTTAATATGATGTTGGTCCTTGCGCTCATACAAGAATGTTTTCTCTTCCTAGGTGGTGTTACCCAGCCACCATGCCCATACAAGTGCATATCTGACAAGTACAAGATGCCAAACTGTTACACACCACTTGAGGAACTTATGTATACTTTTGGTGGTCCTTGGTCTTTTGCAATCATCCTTTCTTTCACAATTATTCTTTTAGCACTTATTTTAAGTGCTATAAGAATTAAAATTGGTGAAAGTGATATCACCTACCGAGCGACAAATGTAATCCACAATGATGGCTGTTCTTCTTTCCCCTTTTTGCTCTCATTGGCTGAGGTATAATTTATATTCTTTTCGCATTTTTTCCCTGGCTAAAAGTATTACCTATCACTTAATCTGGGGCATTGAGCAAATTGCTCTTCAGACACTTAGATTCATATTTCAGTTTACCAAACATCATCTTCAAAAACCATTTGATCATGATAGGTGTTACTTGGACACGCTAAATGAAATAACATTCCCTCGGTCCCAGTTTATTTGTCATTCCGGAGATGTTTTTGGGTGTCCAGATTCATAGAATGTTCAACTAATCTGGACAGACGGTGTGTCCAGATTCATAGAATGTTCAACTAATCTGGACTGACGGTGTGTCCAGATTCATAGAATGTTCAATGAATCTGGTAGAAAGCCAGAATGACAAATATTTTGTGACACAGGGAGGGCCTTATATGAGACTATATAACTTACTGGAAACAAATAAGTTTACTCATCAAGAGTTTTGCTAGCCAAGTATGCAATTATGGAGAGGTCATGCTTTGAAAAAAGGGGTAAATTACCTGAATGGCAGAAGGAAATTATGAATGCATACACTTTATTTAAGAACTCGTTCATATTGTGTTTGTTCTGATAGAGTGTCACACTGTTTCATTTGTAGGTACCTGGGGCTAGCAGAGCAGAAGAAACCCAGAGCCATGTCCACAGAATGCATTTCATGGGGCCTAATACTTTTCGAGAGCCCTGGCATCTTCCTTACTCACCACCTGACGCAATAATCGGAATAGTGTAAGAATTTTCATCAAATTACTTAGTTTATATTGCCTTTTATTCATCTGGAAAAGGATCCATACAAGTTAATATCCAGTATATGTTCAAGAAAAAAAACGTTAATATGCAGTATAAGCATTGCATCAGTTTTTAATTGATCTTCATGTCCCGAATGTTGATTTAGCGTTTATACTAATTCTTTTTCTTTTACCTAATCAGTTACAAAATATTTCATCAAACTCTTGCTACTTTTATTCATGTAGCATGTTATTTAATGTCCTCAGAGTGTCCATCTTCCTGGTTTTAGGCATCATTCTAGTGCAACTGTTGAATTATTCAACAAGATTAACTAAACATTGTGGACCTTAAATTGAGCAAAATAGTGATAAGCCCACCAGATTTTTTTAAACATTTTTTCTGATGGTCAATGGGATTCATGTTGTATTATCGTAGACTACTTTTGAGCTGAGGACTGTTGGGTATTTGATATGGTAGATTATTTATTGGTGTTCAGGGGGGGGGGGGCAAACTATATTTTTTTTGCTACCTGTGTTTTATGCATACCTGACAAATGCAAGGCTTTTGTTGGTATTTTCTCTTTGCTTGTGATAAGAGAAGTATTTTTTTTGCATACCTGAAAAACATGTGATATTTTGCAACCATATTAATGCATTGACAAATGGTTTTCTTGAAAACTTAATATCCAAATTTCCACATGAGCTTTTACATTAATTGATATGGCTACAATATGGGAGCTCATCTAAAGGCCATATGTTAGTAGAATAATATTTCCTATCCCTACCTTTACTTGAAATGCATTTCTCCTGGCTGATACTTTTATGTGTGATTTCTCAGTTATGAAGACGCTTTCAACCGTTTTATTGATGAGATCAATCTAGTTGCTGCATATGAGTGGTGGGAAGGATCTATACATAGCATACTCTCTGTTCTAGCATATCCTTGTGCTTGGTCTTGGAAGCAATGGCGCAGAAGAAAAAAGATTCATCGCCTTCAAGAGTATGTTAAATCTGAATATGACCATTCATGTCTTCGCTCTTGCAGATCACGTGCTCTCTATAAAGGTTTGAAGGTCAGTAATCAGCGTACCAAAATGGGGTTGGGTTGTTTTTTATTCGAAATTGTCTCTTAATGCAATGACCTCTCGTGCTTATTCAAGAAGGAAAAAAGAAGTAATCACCTAACCTTTATGATATAGGAATGTCACTAGGCACTAGAACAATGGTAGTGTTGCCATCTTTTGCAAAACCAAGAAGCTGCAATCTGCTAACCCATAAGCTGCAATCTGCTAACCCATACTTATTGTTCGCTTTATATTGTTAAGTAATTAGTTTGATTAAACACCAAGGTATGTTAAGCAACATTGTTTTCAGGACTTAATAAAGGAAGAACTTGGAACTGGACCAAGTTTCAATTTTGTGAAATAATGCTATTGTACCAAGCTTTAGTCTGAGTAGTGGAGCCCAACAAATGGTTCTGGATGCTGTGGCGGTATAAAAGACTACAACTGTTTTGAACATGAACCTCAATAAAACAGTTTTGACCAAGAACCTTTTTGAGTTCTTCAACCTGAACTGCAAAAATAACTATCTTGGTGTGGCGCACAGATTTAATTGTTTGAGCTTGACAGGTCGGTTCAACTCCAGATTTGATGGTTGCATACATAGATTTCTTTCTTGGCGGTGATGAGAAACGTCTTGATGTAGCTTCCACCATCCAGAAGAGATTTCCAATGTGTCTAATTTTTGGTGGTGATGGAAGCTATATGTCCCCATATTATCTGCACAGTGATACATTGCTGTCAAATCTTCTTGGCCAGGTAATAACCATATCTGCTTTATGCTTAAGGGCATCCCTCTTCCCTTTTCCATTGTTCAAGAAAGGTGGTTCCTGTTCATGTAATAACTGCACTTATCTATTAGGATTTGGTTGCACATTCAGTTTTCCCATGTAATTTTGCTATATATCCATTTATTTATACAGGCCTCACTGCTGTGTGATAACGATGATATGAGTTTTTGGCATATATCCTAAAAAACATACTGCCATAACACAGTGGTGACATAATATTTAGTCGGCTTGGATCTCATGCTCCATAATTGTTTTTCAGTGTTTTGGTAGACTTGTCAATCACTCTTTGATTGTTTTCTTTTTTAGTATGTATCGACAGCAATCTGGAATCGATTAGTTGCTGGCTTGAATGCTCAATTGAGGACAGTAAGGCAAGGAAGTATTCGCTCAACATTGGGCCCTGTTGTTTCATGGATCGATAGTCATGGGAACCCCCAACTTGAGAGACATGGTGTTCGAGTGGAGCTAGGGTGGTTCCAGTCCACTGCTTCTGGATATTATCAGTTAGGCATTGTTGTTGCTGTGAATGAGAACTTCTACAAGAGTCTCCACCATCATGAGCATGTCTCAGAGTTTGGTGAACGCTCGAGGTTTGAGAATTATGGCATGCTATAATTCTGGAAGATTGCTTTCATTGCTGTGTATTTAACTGAAATTTTTTCTTTAATTCTACAGGAAGAAAATTGCAGCTCTACTTCAGAACTCACATGAGGTAAATCAAGATCAGCCTTGCACAAGCTATGGTATTTCAAGGAAGCGGTTGGTAGGTGGAGTAAATGGTGGGATCATAAATGAGGGAACACTAAACTCGTTAGATTATAAAAGAGACTATCTCTTCCCCTTCTCATTGTTATTACAAAACTTGAGGCCTATTGGCTACGCGGTAATTACTAAACTCATGTTCTCCATGATTTACTCTTGCTGGATATGGCAATCATTTTTGCTGAAAGCATGCTATAACATTTCAGGAAACATTACAGCTGCTGATTTGTATTCTACTACTGGGTGATTTTTCAATCACCCTGCTCATGCTTGTACAGTACTATTGGATATCTGTTGGAGCTTTTCTTGCTGTATTGCTTATTCCCCCTCTCGCATTGCTTTCACCTTTTCTTGCCGGCCTCAATTCACTTTTCAGCAGAGGACCAAAACGATCTTCTGTAACCCGTATTTTTGCACTTTGGAATACTACTTCTGTTGTAAACATTGTAAGTCTTCCTGCATGCTAGTTCTTTATATATATATTTTTTTTTTGTTTTATGTACGGCATATTTCCTGTTGAAATTAGTCAAATTATGTTGTGTTAGATTATAAAATTTATTACTTGCGTGCTGTCATCGCTTGCCGCCAAATGATGTTTTAATGTTCAATTCTATCCCCTTTTAGTATAAGCATGCTAGTCAGGAAGGCTTGTGAATTCTAATTATATTACGACTGTGCAGATGGTAGCCATCATATATGGGGCTTTGTACTTTTGGCTCTCGTCTTTAGTAGTGCCCTCTATTGGCCATGCATCCAACACAAAAAGGTAAGATCCCTTGTACTTAAGTGACATTTCAATTGAATCCAAGCATTTGCTCTCCAAACAAATGAGATTATGGGTCCGTTTGTGATGGCTATCTTACGTGATGCTATGCTGCAATATACCTCACCATTCTGGTCCAAGAATCTGGATTCTCCATTTGGATTCTGAATCCAATTAACATCGTTAGTGGAATCAAATCAACATAGGGTTGTGTATTGATCTTTATTCTACATTGGTATGCAGCTTCAAGAGTAGGGAAGACAATGAATGGTGGGTACTACCTGCTATCCTTTTTCTCGTCAAGTCACTGCAAGCTGGACTGGTCAACTTGCACGTAGCAAATTTGGAGATCCAGGACTACTCACTATTTAGCCCTGATCCAGATAGATTCTGGGCAATGTAATTACCTGCTGCAAGCTAAGAGTAGCTGAATTGTCAACTGGTTGATGCTGACAAGCTGCATTTTGTCCTCTGCATCTGTCAGCCTAATGCATTTTCTGAATCTGAGAAGTGGACTTGCTAGTCCTGGAACTTCCTCCTATTTCTGGGAGCTCTCCAGAGCAGTACAGATATTGTTAGATCCGTGTCAGTTTTGCATTTTGGTTGCGTGCTCAAAATAGGCCTGGTGTATTGAGGTAGCGTTTTATAACTTTTTTTATTGGTTTAGATAAAATTGGTGATTCGAGTGTATAGGAAGAAACCGGTAAAGATTGTGGGTCTAGTGGTGTACATTCTTGTAAGTAACAGTAATCTCAATCGATTCAATTGTTAATAGTTTCCAGAGGATACTGCATTGTCTTCTGTAGGGCTATTTCCTCGTCTCTATCCATCAGCGTAAGGATTGCAAGTTGATCCACCGCTTGGTCAGCGTGATGGTGATGTTGCCACCGTAGTTTATTGTAGTTTGATTAAAACTGTTACAACAACAAAGAGCATCTTAACTAAGCGTCATGTAGTTCAAGCTCATTTTCCTAAATATGTCTAACCATACAGATGCCTTGAGTATGTGAACAAAATCCATGTTTAGTGAAATTAGCATATGTATTGTCTGCAAATTGCAATTGTCCGTCAAAGGATTTGATCACATTTGGAAAGGCAGTGAATCCAATTGCATAACTGGTACTCTTTTGGAGTTGAATTGTATGTTTAATCTCATTTTTTACGTTTTACATATTTGACCCATTTTTTAATCAAACTACAATAAGAGAATTAGGATTTGAGAATTAAAAAAAAGAAAAAAAATGAATTCGTCTGACCCCATTTACCCCATCTTTGTAACACCGTTAAGAGGATTAGGATTTGAGAAATTAAAAAAAAGAAAAGAAAAATGAAAAGGCAAGGCAAAAGACCAAGTTACCCTCTCACTCTTTCTTTCTTCCCTTTAGTTCCAGTAGCGGGGGGGGGCTTGACCTTAATGCGGCGTGTGGGTGTGGAATTTTTTTAAATAATCGTTATTAATTTAATATTTTTAAAAAACCACCCTAAACTAAATTTTCAAGATCTAGACGTTTTTGTCACTCCATATTGTATGGCGTGATTTTTGAATAAATCATGACATATGACATGGCGTGATTGCGTCTACATCAACGTTGTCATATTCAATCTTCTCTCTCAAATGTCGCTTTCACGTGATGTTAGCTGACATCATCAAGCTATATTTTTTTAAAAAAATGCTATAGACACTATATATGATGTTTGATTTGAATTTCATTTTCACCCCATTGTGTTCTACGCGATGAGACGAACAAAACTAGATCTCACTTGCATATGTTTCGAATATATTTTTTTTAACCCCCAAATTACTACTACTCATATATGGAATTTAAGTTATAAATTTTTCGATTTGAATTCTGTTTTCATCGTTGTGTCTTACGTGATAATATGAACAAAACTAGATCTCACTTACATATGTTCTAGATATTTTTTTAGACTAAATTACTACTACATATAGGGAAATTTAAGTTATATTTTTTTCAAAACATATGCAAGTGGGATCTAGTTTTGTTCATCTTGTCGCGTAGAACATAATGGTAAAAGCGGAATTCAAATTGAACTACTCGTATAGATCTTTTTTTAAAAAATACAACTTGATGATGTCGACTCACATCACCCGAAAGTGATATTTGCGAAAGAGAAGAGTGAATCACCCTTGGCGTGATTCCTCTCTCAGTTGCCCTATCATGCCGGATGGTTTGACGTGATTGATAGTCCAATCACGCCATACAAATTGGCGTGATTCGGATCAACCTCGGCCTACACCCGGTTCCGACGTGACGATGAGACGCTGACGTGAACACAATCACGCCATGTCATATGACGTGATTTATTTAGGAATCACGTCATACAATATGGCGTGATTCATTCGTTTAGATCTTGAAAATTTAGTTTAAGTATTTTTTTTATTTTAGATTGATAACGATTATTTTTTAAAAAAAATTCAGGGGCGTGCGGCCTCGATATGGTGGGCGGGAGCGCTCTCGTGGCCCTGATGCAGCTCGCGGGCGTGCTGCCTCGGCACGGGGTATAGGCCTGACCCGATGCGGCCACGGCGTGGTGCGCGGGCATGCTGTCCCGACCTGGCGTAGCCTGCGGGCGCAACTCCAGCACAACCTCTGCCACGGCGGCTCCTGAACGGCATGCACAGCACGGATGAAGGCCGTTGGCTTCTCGAGATGGGATCCATGGCCGTCTAGGACCTTGTTTGTTTTGGCCTGAAAGGCCATGAAATCAAGCCCAAATCACATGGAACGTCTCATATGAAATCAGTCCATATCTAAAAGAAAAAACCTGTTCGGTTGGGCCTGGAATGGCATCAAACCCAGCCTACCTTGATCCGTTCCATGTTCCGGAGGCCCAGCCTACCTTACCCTCATGGAACCGTGCCCAATCGTTGAACGCACGACTCGGGGCTCAACCCCTAGCGTGGCGAACGCGTGGCGGCTGAAGCAGGCGGCGGGCGAGGGCGACCGGTGGCTCGAGTGGGCGCGTGCGCGCGGCACGAGCTAGGCGGTGCTCGGTCGGCGGCACTCCTCCCCACCGCGACGGCCGGTCTCCTCCCCACCGTGACAGACAGACTCTTCCCCACCTCGACGGCGACACCTCCTCCGGCGTCGGCCTTCTCACCAGTAAGCCTCCAGCTTTCGCATCCTTCCTCTCTCGTCGCGCCCTAGGATTATTATTTCTGATGATGAGTTCTTGTCGATCGAGTGCTACAGATTAGTTGTGATGTCGATTGGATAGTGCATGCGTTCTTGGAAATTGATGTGGGTAGCAGTTTGGGGTTCTTGGATCTTGATCTGGTGAGATTTCTTGAGGTCAATCTGGATGCCATGTTTGCTAGTTTGCCTTATGTTTAGGGTTATAGGTTCAGGTCAAATAAGGAGGACAAACCGAATCTGACGGGGCAATTGTTTAGCTTTCACCCGTGTTGTGCGCGAATAAGAATTCTTTTGTTTGACATTGATCTTTGAGTGGACTTCAGCCACTCTATTTTCCTAACTGGCATCGTCGTAGATAAGTGCTGTACTAGTATGTTTTTTGTTTTGCTTCAGTTCTGTGTTCCTATCTGCCTGCGCTGCTTGTGCTTTCGATTGGTGGACTCATGAAGAGCTAATTAGCTCTACATATCTGCCTGTGCTGCTTGTGCTTGTGCTATATCTATGTATTGGACCTAGTTATGATTCCCCCTGTATATCTTCACCTAAGATTACTAGTTCTTGTGTTCACGTTTTCGCATTCAAAGAGTGTTTGTTGATTCTGACTGAAATTGACAACCCCATAT
Organism: Chloris gayana; assembly: GCA_031894775.1. Lineage (NCBI taxonomy): Eukaryota > Viridiplantae > Streptophyta > Magnoliopsida > Poales > Poaceae > Chloris > Chloris gayana. The sequence goes on along the minus strand of JAUNZO010000876.1, from coordinate 340,522 downwards.
CGAGTTGCGTTTTATTACTAGTCTGATCCCTAAAGGATCCGAAGAGGTCAGGAAAATCAGTTGTACCAGTCCGGCTAATTCGTCTCTAAGATAAGATGTTAGCTAATTCGATTCCGGCTGCATACTACTGGTCCACAACCAGTCCGGCTAATTCGCTTCTCTAAGAAAATCAGTAATACATGTCTGGATCATGAACTGAAAGTAATTAACCAGGAGATTCAAGTTCCCTTGATTTATCGATTTGATAGATGGATCAGCTTTGTTGAGATATCAATTTCACAAAGATTTACAGTTAATGGTTGCAGAGTGCAATATGATTGATGATTAGAATCAGGTTGTCTTATGTACTGAAAAAAGAAATGCTTCAAAACTAGCCTCATCTGATTGCTATTCTCCTAAATTCTATTTTTCAACTACAAATTGATCGAGGAAGCAGTTGTCTGTTCTCTTAAAACTCTTGTTTTTGTTCTTTTAAAACTCTTGTAGAGCAGTTTGTTCTTGAATGATTTTTTCGCAGTGATGACTATAAAATTCCTTTTGTCCTGTTTAATTAAAACCCCTCCAGTTATATTAATTTCTCTTGCATATTATTCTAGATTATCCCTGTGGTCGTTCGGATCGCAGAGGATGAACTGCCGCCGTCGTGGCATCTGGTGATAAGTCCCAAAGGTACGCTCCTTGCATCTAAACCTTTATGTACATGCTTCTGAACTCCCTGAACTGTTTTGATTTGAATTTGTTTCCGTAAACTTTGTGTGTTCTACGGTAACATTGTGATCTGTTTCTAATCTAACCATGATTAAAATTTTGTTGTTCCAATTATTTTCTGAAGTGGGAATCTGACTTTGTTTCAACAGGCTTCATTACAGGTTTCAAAACAATTTTAGAAAACAAATGAAATTAAGAATGGTTCCTGTGCCCTTTTCCTGTTTGGTTAAATTCATGGCCATTTTTCATAATGGTCATATGTGTTTGCAAATTATTTGCATTGTTTACTTGACATAAATGCTGTATCGTAGCAAAATGATTCACAAATAATGATAGTTGTGTGGTTGTTTGCCCAATTAAGGATTCAAAATTTGCTTGACATGGATTATTGTTAGAAATTTGAATGGCTGTTCTATTGTCCAACCGTCAAATGGATTTCTTCTTTTTGGCAGAATAAGGTTCTGGACACTACCCTGTTAAGTAAATGTGGTAACCTTATCCAACATAACTATGCATGATGCAATGTGGTAACCTGTTAAGGAAACACAAGTGTCTTTTTACAGCTAATATGTGCATCATGAATATCTTCTATAAGATGACTAATTAGCGCATAAAGAAATTGTCCTTTTCTGTATCTATTTGAAAAATTGTCCTTATCTCCTTTATATTACTATAAAGTTCATATCATTATTTGATTATATCATCATGAATATCTTCTATAAGATGACTAATTAACGCATAAAGAAATTGTCCTTTTCTGTAACCTAAACCTTTAACTTGTACAACCTGAATCTGTAAGTTGTCTGAAATATTTGATTATATATTGTTTGTAGCTTTGTGATGAATCGTTCATTACGTGAACGAGTTACAAAGAGGAGGGAGGAAGAGGATGACAATATGATGTTGTTTGTTTTTCCTGCCTTGTATCTTATGGAATCAAGAAGAGGTGGGGCAAAACAAAAACGTCATACTTTTGGTCATGGAGAGGCTGAGGTTCGCCGCATCCTCCAAGGACATGTTAAGAATTGCAAAAACAGATTTCGGATGGAGCCTCGAATCTTCAGAGCCCTGGCTAATTACCTGAGGAGAACTAGGCTCCTAAGAAACCTAAGAAGGGCAGTAATGTTGAAGGGATGATGGAAAGGTACTTGGAGATGAGGACAAAAAAAGTAGAGCAAGAAGCTGAACTACTAGCAAAGGAGAAAGAGCAAGAAGCTGTACTACTAGCAAAGGCGAATCAACCTGTTCAAGGCGGTACAGATTAATCAATCAAGAGATGTGTCGAAGTCTTGAACACTATGGAGGTGACTTGTGTGGAGAAAGTCAAGGCTTACTCGGTGTTCAAGAGTGCAGAGAACAGGGAACTGTTCTTGTCTTCACTGATGTGGCTGCGAGCTGAAATGGCCCCTTAGGTATGAAATGTCTACATTTGGTTATTCTTGTTATCTTGCATAGTTAGGTGCAATCTGTACTCTACATTGTTTTATGCTTGTCGAATGTTTATTAACTTGCCTTAGAGATTAGGCAGAGTTTGTCTTTTAGAAGGATGCATGTATTTCTGTTACTTGGTGTGCATTAAGATATCCTCTCTGACTAGTATTTCTGAAAGTAGTTCATAATGTGTACTAGTAGTGTTAGTATAGTGTACTGATGAGTTACAGTATAAGTTCAGTACATTATTTAGCCTAATGGTGCCACAGGGATGGGTCGTTCTGATCTATTTGTTTCTATCCCAAAACAAACCATTTTGTACCCTGCTCTGATTACTATCACGAAAAGGCTGTTTTATGTTCTCTGCACTGAATTATTGATTGCTTAGTGTAGTGGTTCAATAATATTTACCTGCATTAGCTACCTAGGCTTGCTCTGTTTAGCCCATTTTTCTTCCACAATCATATATACTATCTTTTTCTCCATTTTTCTCTGTAATGAAATGGGCATTGTTCTTTTGGCTAACTTAACCTCTCGTGTCTTTGAAAAACTAGCTGAAGGACCGGTGCACAATGTCATCTCTAGCTGGTCAAAGGACTGGTGCACAATGTCATTTCCATAGGTGTTTTTCTTGAAACTGCTATTAGGCTATGATCGCCTTGCATGTAACTTGTTAGCACAAAGTATATTCTGTTGTGTGGTCAGAGAAAACGGTATTCTCTACCCTTTGTATTTATGGGATATCTATGATATGGTGATCTCAGGTGTTTTTGTTTTATTTGTACTTGTTCGTGATACCCTTTTTGGTTTTGTTCGTTCCTGTTGTATAGAACTGGGATCTTAGAGAGGAATTAGGATACATGTTTTCAATGTTGTCTAATGTTGCATGTTGTATGGAATTTCAAGGGTGCCAGTCATGGTTTTGTTCGTTCCTAGTGTATCGTATTGTAGGCATGGTTTAAAGCCAGTAGTGCCGAACAGTAGTTTTTAATGGATGGGATTAAAACCTAATGGAATGATTCCTAGGCTGGAAACCGCATGGTTTGAGTGATAGGCATGGAATCACTCAAACCATGCCGTGTCCCAATCCAGCATGGGAGTCATTTCCACCCAGCCGAACAAGTCCTAGATGGGATTCATAGTCACACAACTCGAGCTCCATGAACAGGAAAACGGTAGGAAATCGAGTGATTTACTTAAGGAGAATCTCCGGAGAACATAGCAACAAGATACACCATCATTCATGGACAGGGGCGAAGCCAGGACACAAAGTCGCTGGTGTCAGCTAGCATAACCAGTGGGGTCAGATCACTTGATTAGTAGTGCTAAACAGTAATTTTTCATTGATTTTCCAAAAATCGTTGGTGTCAGCTGACACCAATCCTTGAACGTAGCTTCGCCCCTGTTCATGGTGGAATGGGTGGTTCTAGAGGTTGCGCTGTGTGTGAAGAAGAAAGGATGGTGGGTCCCACTTGATAACAGAAAAATATCTATGTTACTAACAGGCCCCTTTGACAAGGAAAAAAGCTACTTACTGCAACAATTTTACGTGATTTTCATTTTATTTTCAAATATGTATATATAATTATTTTATAAAATAGGATAATTCATGCAACACCAATTAAAAAATAGGGTCAAATGTGCAAAGGGTATGAACGTCCTTTTACAATATATTTCACAGACGTGTAACATAATAGGGTCAAGTGTGTGCTTCGATTAAAAAAGGGGTTAAATATGCAAAACCTGAAAAACTAGATCAAATGTGTAATTGGACTCCAAAAGAGGGTCAGTTATGTAATTTCCCCAAAGAAATAAATCTGTTTTACTCACTCAAACCCTGGAGAGTATCTTGACTCAATTTGCTCTCTAGAAACTATTCCAATTGGCACACTCTACTATGACTGAAATTTGTCACTCTATTTCTCAATGTAAGATTCTCATAAAATTATTGCTTAATCAAATGAGCAGACTGAAACACTAATAGTGTAAGATACTTGTTTAATTAACATGAATGGTGTTGACATAAGAGAATATTGAAATGATTATCTTTTATGAAAACATTGAAATGATTGCCGTTGTCTCTATAACTTACCCCTGTGCATAGTCAAAATGACAATCACTTTCATGTATATAGTGACTTGTTTGGAACGAAGGAATAAAAAGCAAATGAACGGAAAAAAACATAGAAATGAGAAAAGGTGAGAAAATAACCCGGATCAAAAATAAAGGAACGATGAACTTTTGACATTTAAAATGCACTAAGCTTTATTGAATTGGAACAAGAAAGCGACCGTTGCACATACACACATTTAACCGTTGGACTTGTAAAAGTTTCACCCATATAGCCGTTGCACACTAAACACACACACGTTCCTTAGTGACCCATGTGGCAGCAAGGCAGAAGTCACACTCTTCATTCAGCACATTTTTAGATAATGGAACCGAAGTCCCAGCCTCTACACCCCGGGAGGTGTACATGGCCCAAATTCGATACAAAGGAGCATTTAAGCTCAAGGTTTACAACGGAAACAACTTAGTTTAAAGACCACGAGCTAACAGTTTGGTGGTAGCAAAGCACTTAGGCAAGACGAAACAGACTTAAAACTCAAGTCTATTTCTAAATTTCCATCCAAATTTGTTGAAGATCTCCATCATCACCACTTCCAAAAGGTGACACCCAAGCTTGAGATTATTTCTTTCTTCTTTAAGCAGCAACGACCACCATCGGATCCATGTAGCCTTGAAGATAACCTGCAATATCGAGAAATTTCTTGCATTATTGAACACCATATCGTTCCTATTCAACCAAATAGCCCAACAAATAGCTGTTGTCCCCAATAAAATTTGATTCTTGGTTTCCTGTGGTAGACCGTTTAGCCAAGACCCAAACACATAACAAAGATAACCTTTCAAGCAGTTTTTTAAATAAAATCCTGTTGTACATAGACAATATTATTCCACATCAATGGATCCAAATTACCAATGCAGATCAACAAATGATGAAGAGATCATTTTTTCATACTACCAACATTACAAGAAGGTAGTTCCTCTCGGTCCCAAGCATCCCATAAACAACCAATACACACATATATTAAAAACGGTGCCATATTTATCCATGAAACTTTAACAGGCCATGAGGCTATAAGCAAGAGGAGATTTCACATGGAGAGAGATTTTTCAAGCCCTAGTTGAGGCTATATGCAGGATGTGTATATTTCTTTATGCAATATCGAAGAATGCAAGCAATTACTTTGGAGCAGTGCTGAATGCATTAACACAACTCATCCTGCAACTACATACACTCGCTTTCTCTACAACCAAATCACATGTTAAGATAGTCTAATTTTTCTCCATACTAATCCAATTTTATAATATACCATATGAAATAAAAGAATTTTATTGGTAGTTTTGGTATTAACGTATAAAGTAAAATGCATCCTAAGTCCGTAAACTATTTAAGAATGATCATCTATGTCCATAAACTCTCAAAGTGACCATCTAGGTCCCTAAATTATTCTTAGATGGTCATTAAGGTCCACAAACTTAAAATTAACTTTTTGAGTCTATGATCTATTTATATTATGTCAACAAGGTCCATGTCATCATCGCCCGACCACTCTTCACAATTCACACGCAAATCCAGTGCCTAGTCACTCTTCGTACGCGTATTCGCCATCACACAACCGCTCGCCACGCGAATGATGCCGTGCATACTCGTTGACACTAGCATACGCATATTAGCTGCAGGTGCGCTCTATCTGTTGTTGTCTCACCCTCCCATTCAGCCTCGCTCTTTCCATCGTGACTTTCCTGCGCCTATTACTCGTTGCCCACTTCGACGGAATCCACGACAGTGGCCTACCTTCCGTGTGTTGCGTCTTTTGAATGTAACATGACACGTCGCCATCATAGGTGCCTAGTGGGTAGACAGGCCCATATGTGGTGGGCACGAGACACAATGGGGATGCCATGCTGGATGGAGGGCAAAGCCGCGAGGAGCAAAGCACACCAATTTCTACTACCTCCGTTCATAAATATAAGCATTTGTTGACTTTCCGGCATCACGATTAACCACTCGCCTAATTCAAATTTTTTGTAAAAGTATTATATTTTTTGTTATAATTTGTTTTATTATCGAATATACTTTAAGTATTAATGATTAATTTTTGTATTTCTGAAAATATTTTGAATAAGACAACTAGTCAAACACGACAATTGAAAGTCAACGAATCCTTATATTTTTGGACAGAGGAGTAGCTGGTATCGCTAGGTAGACTTTTGTGGCGCTTGCATCGAGATTGGTTGTGCGACGACAAGTGTGAATAGTGGTGTTGTGAGTTGAGAGTAGCTGAAAAGCGGTATTGTGGATGTGATCGATACAATATAAATAGATCATGGACCTAAGGGATTACTCGTGTTGCGGGGATGCCCTCATGGATGGGTGGCTGTAATTACTTATTTCCATTGACCAACTAGGCAAAGTGTGTATCACTGTTTCAGAACTAACCTGTAGGCTTGGTGTGCCCACACCAATAATTAAATTAGTATATGAAATTTTTGAGGTGGCACATTTATGTTTGCAGTCTGTAATTCGTATTTTGTACAACTAATATATAAGTGCCACCTCCAATGTTTCTGATTCCAAGGTGTCGTCTGGTCCATTTCAGAAACAAATTAGGTTGTGCTTGGAATGAAGGATTTTTAAAGAAAATGCATAGGAATTGGTTCTTGAGGAAAGGAACCGTATAGACATATTTCAAATTAAAGAATTCCTACTTCCTTTTCTCATTCCTATATTTTCTTCATTCCTTCATTTTTTTCTATTCCTACGTTTCTCATTCCTGCGTTCCAAACACACCCAAACACACCATTCCTTTTCTTTTGTCGTGCAAAGTGAATGAAATTGCCCATCAGTACCTATATAAATAGTCTCACCTTCAAAATTTCTTAGATAGAAAGAAGGAAAGGCAGAGATAGCCTCTCTCATCCTTTGAACTTACTTCTTTTGTCCCTAGCTGCATTTGTCATGTTTTTTTCTCGCTGAAAGAATGCTGTCCTTCTGTTCTGATCTCGTGTGCAATTTCATTCGCTTTGCACAGCAAAAGAAAGGAAGTCTTCCATTACTGTGTGTATTATTTCATATTTCAGTAATTTATTTTGTCAATGGAAGTAACTTGCAGCCTTTTCTTTTAAGGAAAGTTACCAATCCTGTAAATTTCTATTTTAGGAAATTTTTTGTATAAGTAATATACATAAGTTATCATAATGACTTATATCTTTTCGGCAGAATTTATAATTTTTATATTGCAACTGGTCTCACCATGTGAGCAGATGGAAGGCAGTTAGGAGCCGCATGTTTCTTGCGGTGTGTCCCGCTGCAGAATAGGAATCTTGTTGATGGGGGTAAACTGGCGTCGTGTCTGGATTGAACAGCCCAAACTTCTCCGCGTGAGGTTCTGGTTGTTCGTCCACGGTTTCCCTCCTGTCGGCATCCAGCACGGACGGCGTCCAACGTTGCGTCAAAATGGTTTGTGTAGGTGAGCTCGGCTGGAACAGCGTGTTGTTGAGTGTTGAGGTCGATGCGCCGGTTATCCTTGTAGGCTAACTTTTTTTTTTTGATGAAATTTGTAGGCTAACGTTGGCGAGTAGTGGAGCACCATTGCTCAACAGGAACTGAAGGACTCACGTAGACCTTGAAGACGCCATGAGAGGGGCGACGTTGACCATGCTCTGCTCACAGGTGTCCAGCCAACGTGAGGGTGTCGTGAACGTTTCCATGGCCAGGAAGACATTGGATGCCGCAGCCCGCGAGATGTTATCGACGACGATGTACCAGATGTTGACGTCTGGGTACCTAGTAGGCGCGTACACGCTGTCCTTTACCCAGGACAGGACACAACACTTGCACAATTCTGCAGTTCTCCACGCAACTTTATTTCTATCAATTTCAGCAAGCGCAAAATCCTTATTTGAGCATTTAAGCACATCTGCTGCAAGAGTCTATTGTGACCTTAATTTTATTTGTGATTGGTATGAACAGTTTGAGCATTCACAAAGGAATTTTATTCGAACTTACATATAAATACCAAACCTATTTCAACAGAAATAATTACAAAGTGTTACAGGACACGTGCTTCATTTTTCAATCTGTCAAGAAGCTCGTCGACAGATGAAAGAATTACCCCTGCTTTTCGTTTTGGCGGTTCATTCACCTCAACGACCTCCAAATCTGACCTGATATCTACATTGAGCTCTTGAGGGGTGATCTTCTTGATAACTTTAGATTTCGCTTTCATTATGTTTGGCAACGTCGCATACCTTGGCTGGTTCAGTCTTAAATCAGTGCTGCAAAACAGTCACAACAGACAATAGAATAAATATGTGAATGGTGATCACCAAATCACCATGTGACTGCTAAATGTCGCCTGTGAAACTACTGCAGAAATATACAATATAGAACCCTACGTGATCACAGCTGGTAAATCAAGGCAGATGGTTTCGATTCCGCCATCGACCTCCCTCTCCACATTAGCCTTTTGTTTCTCCTGGTCCAAAATAACCTGAAAAAATTATAGTACACCTTTCAATTCAATATCTCCTGTCAAATAGAACTTTACAACAGGGGAACATATTAGACCAGACTTGACAATATGACTGCCAGTATGTATTATTTCTGGTGAACAAATTCTTCATGTTGCCTCCATTGTGGTAAAATCAATTTTTTAAGAAATCAAGTTAGGTTGACTTAGAATTTGAAAATTGCAACATCTAAAAGGTTTTTCCCAAACTTAAAAAGAAAACAAAGAATTAGTAGCACATCAATTAATTTTAGAACTGCATAACAAGGCCGCTGATTCTACTTTGAATGAGTTACAAAAGATAGAGGTGGGCAGCAGAGACTGGTTTGATTTAGGGGAACATATGCACTATGCAATTGTAGAATTCCTATGATGAACACAATTTGTGTCACACTACCCTCTAGAGAAGAATAGTTGCAACAAACCTTCGAGGCAAATGTCCCCTGTGGCCATTGAAGCAATCCAGCTAACATTTGTCCTGTTTGGTTGCAATCGTCATCAATCGCCTGATATACCAATACATGATTATCAGCAGATGTACTCCAAAGAAGTTGGAAAATTAACCAAGAAAAATTGTAATATTTGATACTTTAAAGCATCCCTCGAAAGAAATGAATTTAAATAGGCTGAAAAATATGCCCAATAACCACACAATTAATATTTGGTCTGTCCATGTAAACTGCAAAATCTTAGGACTAAAGTAACTGTTAATGAAACATTCCATCGGAAAAACCAGAGATATAATTTTGTCAACGAAGTATGGGGCTCAAATCAAGAGTTTTCTTATGAAAAAAGTGGTTCTAATTCTAAAGTAAGATACTAGTAGCATAGCTCGGAGGGTCAGCGAGAGGGGATGCTTTTACATTCTTATATAGCTAAAAACAAAAGATTACTTAGCATTTAAACAGAAAAATTAAGAAAAATGCATAACGACTTCTCTACAATTGGGTGGTTTAATTTTATTTTAAGTCGACCAATGAACAACTACACTCATGTTGAAGTCCACAGGCTACTGTTCCATTTTCAGCATTTGAATAACCCCCTTAGTTTTCCATAAGAAACTAGTAGCTAACACAACAACACAACCTTAGCACCCAATAAAAATCTGTAGATCCAGAATTCAAGTAACCAATATGAACCCAAATATCAAAACCGACACCCGAAGTACACTAAAGATGTGTTCCAGCAGAAAAATCATTTAAATTTAGATGACAATACCCACAATCAGCTTTAGTTACCAGAATGCCATCATGCTTGCTTACAGCTCATCCTTATATTTTCCAGAAACTGTTAATATATAATACACCAAAAGCATGGCAATGCCACACCGAACTCAGGACTATATTGATCAAATATCTGCTGAAATCAAGAACCTATGAAGCACATTCGTATCCATAATGATAAATCCTATGCATTGGGCTCATAGCACTCAATGACTGAATTCAAGAAACCATTAAACTCCCATTTACAGATCCGACATCCACCCTAATGTCTTCAATTAGAATTAGCAGAACATGTCGACACAAGAAATGAGGGTTGGGTGAGCATCAACCTGTTTGCCGAGGATGACGAGCCCGGGCTTTTCTTGGAGGGCAACGGCGCGGAGGATCTTGGCAACGGCGAGGGGAAGGAGCGGGCGCGCGGGGTCGGGGTCGTGGAGGACGTGGACGCCGCGGTCGGCGCCCATGGCGAGCGCGGTGCGGAGGGTGTCGGCGGATTGGGCGGGCCCGACGGTAGCGGCGATGACCTCGGTTGCGGCGCCAGCCTCGCGGAGCCGGAGCGCCTCCTCCACGGCGATCTCGCAGAAGGGGTTCATCGACATCTTGACATTGGTCGTCTCCACTCCTGTCCGGTCCGGCTTCACACGAACCTTCACGGCATAGTCCACCACCCGCTTCACCGCAACTAGGATCTTCATAGCGTCGGCGGCGTCTTTCCCCTTTCTCTACCTCTCGCAATCGTGCTACTGCTGAGTCGAGGATGGGCAGTGAGCTGCAGGCGAGGAGTTTGAGTTCGACTTTCTCACTGTTTCTGACTCATTATCAGCGAAGCGAGTAGGTGGTGATGCTTTTCTTTTCTTTTGCGTGTGTTTAGGTGGTGCTCGTGTTTTGTTTAGATGAGCTTAATTTTATTTTTCGGTTAATGGATGGACAGCTAATCTAGCTATCGGCACCTCATGCTTGGAATAAACTACAGTACATTTTTACATCATTACTCTCTCAGTTCCAAAATTAATATCGTGGTTGACTTTTTTCGTTTGATATTTCGTCTTATTTCAAATATTTATTTAATCTAAATATAAAAATTATTGGATATATTTTAAATTTCTTTATAAGTCACCTTCCAATAAAATATGTGATACAAAAAATAAGACAAATGATTAAACTAACAGAGGAAAATTTTGATGACGCAAATATTGGAAGTAGGAATAGTATCTAATTATTCCGTCTCATCGGATGGCTAGAATAGTGAGGATCTATTTCCCTAATAATTTTAATAATGTGTCAATATATATTAAAGTTTCTTCTAATAATCTTAGCAATGACGATTTAAATCGTCCTGTTCTATTGACTAAGATAAAGAATGGATTTGATCTCTCGATGATGGTTCTAATAAAAATGATGTCAGTGATAATGATGTTAAAAATTGATGTAGTATGAGAACATGAAGAATTCGGTTTATGGGTTTAAACATCATGATGAGATGACGTCGTTATTATAAAATAAATTTCTCCTATATTTTGATGTGGATCCAATCACAAAAGGGCTAGTGAGAAATCTGCTCCTCAAGCGAATATCATAGTTTTTCGTCTTCTTCGACGGTAAAAGATAAAGATGAAAGATATAGAACAAAAGATTATGCTCAATTATGTCTTCTCCAGGGTTGATATTTGACAAGTACATGATATTACATGCCCTTAATTGTAATATCTTTATAGTACTTGTACTTTGAGGATGTACTTAATTACTCCCTCTATTCTATAATATAAGCATTCCAAGCTATGAGAAAGAGTTTTCTGATTCTATGAGAGAGAGAGCGGGGGGGGGGGTCTACTGAACTAAACCTAGAAATACTTATATTTTGGGACAGAGGGAGTATGAATTATCTTCCAATTTAGAAAAAATATAAACAATACAATATGATCTCACAAACTATATTTTGTCACATGTCATCACCTTGAGCCTTTGTGAGAAGCTTGCCGGAGGGAGCTGATCTTGATGCCTCTTAGCGGGTATAACTACCTCCGACTCATAATTGTTGACGCTTCAAACAATAAGTTAAACTAGAAATGAACTATAATTCTGTTGAACATCAAGAACTAAAATACAGAGGAAGTATTATTCAAAATGTTTTTTCCATGTATTTTAGAGAAAAAATATTTTAAATTATTGTGTCACATTTGAAAATTATGAAAGTATATTTAACTTCTTTGTCCTTTCTTGAATCAACTTCAAATAAGCTACGTCTATCTATTCTAATATAACATATGATACGGCATAAGTATATAGAAAGAGAACAAAAGTCACTTGCTAATCCACTGCAAATAGTACATAATCCAGTACACCATGCAACAGCTAAGATAAATCATCAGGTGAGGCTGGCGAGTGGCTCTCCTTCCTCTTTTTATCCAAGAAGCAGATTAGTTCATAATAACTTAGTAGTCCAACTTTTTTATAACTGATAGATCTTATAAATCATGATAGCTTATACTGAAGCCTTATAACAGAGATTCATATTCATCAAAAGACATCCAGATTCCAGAGTATGTTGCAAATATAGTGGATTAAGCCAATCATGATCTAGAAGACCATAACTTGGCACACGCATTGTGGCTCACCTTCATTTTCTCAGTAGCTCTTTGCTCCGTCTATGTCTCTGAACAGTGATTAGTACTAGTCATCAGTCATCACTATACATGTACCACAAAGAACTTTACCCTTGGCTTTCCTTCATGTAATCATTGTACTCATGATCTCTCTCGTCTTGGTCCAAATGGAAACCCTGACCATCCACAGTTGTGGTTGGATCCCCAACCTGAGTATGTAACAAACAAGGTCACCCATGATCTAGTGGGTGACGTTTAATTCTCTGTTTCAAAATTGTTGTCACCGTCAACATTTTTCACTATATTTAACTATTCGTTGTATAAAAAAATATCATATATTTTGTTGGAATGTATTTTATCATTAAAAAATTTCAAATATAACATATAACTTTTTATATTTGAATAAGACAAATGGTCAAACATAACAAAAAAAATCAAGGACCATAACAATTTTGGAATAGAGGAAGTATCTAAATAGAACCGAGTTGTTGAGCTGTTGCGAGTTTTAAGAAAAAAAAAGAAAGAACAAAAAAAGACAAGATATACTTCCATGTGACTAGAATTTGGTTAGATTAGCAGAAAAAGAAAACGCTCCGCTGAGTTACTTCGAAATGCCGCCAGGTGTTTTGTGAAGGGCCGTAGATGCTCAGGTGTGGGATTAGAGACTTGCTAGTGTCAGCAGTGTGCATCAGTTGCATTTCGAGCATGACAGTCGGCTGTCAAGCGACCGATGGGCTTTCTTGGGGACTTAGGGTATAAGGCGCTGCGAAGGACCCAATCTAGAATTGCCTGCGTGGGTATTGCGGTTGTCGGAGTTGTTTTCGACCGTGTGCAAGGAAGACACCCGAGTCTCAGTCTGGATCCACCTATATTGAGGCATCTGCCACGAGGGTAAGATATGTTAAGTTACCAGCATAGTCGGAGACATGTATATCTAGGCGATAACGAAAAGTAAAAGTTGACATGAAAATAGAGGACACAAATTTTTTATTCAATTATCTTGATAAATATGTCTCGTTAAAAACTCCTTAAAACCTAGTGGAAAAAATTAGAGAAAAGACCACATATTATCATAACTTGTATTGCACACATTGCCTCATCAAAAACCTTAATGAGAAAACTTCATATGAAAAACTTATAAGAAAAAAAGGACAATGCTTTAATCTTCGTGATTAATTCTTATCAATCTGCATGACTGATATGAATTATCTTTGTGATAATCCTTTAGTTTCTGGAATGTGATGTACTTAGAAAAGTTCTCCCCTTGTTCCAAGCACTTCTCTAAGTTGTCTCATGCCAATACCACACCAACACTTTTCAAGAGTGCAAGTTAGTAATTCTTGTGAACATATCTGCGAAATTGTCATAAGATCGGACATGAGTTACCAAAATCTCTCCCTTATCTTGTAGTTCATGCATGTGGAAGAATTTAGGTAACATATGCTTTGTCCTGTTTGACTTTTATATATCCGATTGTACTTATGCAATGCAAGCTTTATTATCTTCATAGATAATTATAGGGGATGGAGTATATGCCACTCCACAAGTATCCAATATATGGCTTGACATCCTCCTGACCCATGTGCATTCCTTTGTAGGTTCAAATAGTGCGATGATCTCTGAATAATTTGTTGATGTAGCAACTAGCGATTGCTTCGTTAACTTTCAGGAAATTGCAGGCCCCCAAATAGAAACACATATCCTGTCCGAGAGATTGACTTATGTGGATCAGATAAGTAGCCAACATATGTATACCCCACCAGGGTTAATTATGCATTCTTCTTGTAAAATAATTCGAGATCTTTAGTTCCTCTCGGATAGCGGAGAATTGGCTTAATGCCATCCAATGTCGCATAGTCGGTGCTGAACTGTACCTTGCAGGTAGATTAACTGCAAAAGCTATAAGAGACCTCATACCATTAGCAAGGTATATCAATGCTCCAATTGTGTTGAGGTATGGATATTGAGGTTCTAACAATTCTTCATCTTCTTCCTTTGGTCTGAATGGATCTTCAGCTACAATAAGCGTCCTCACAACCATAGGAGATATGAGAGGATATGCATCTTTCCTATTAAATCTCTCTAATCTCTTCTTGGTATAGTTTGATTGATGCAATAGAATCCCTTCGTGGGTATGTTCATACCCTGCAAGCCTAAACAATATGCACTCTTACCTAAATCCATCATCTCAAATTTAGTCTTTAGGTAAGAACATGCTTCTTCGACGTCATGTGTAGTATCGATGATGTTCAAGTCATCAACATAGACATAGATTATGCAAAAGTAGCATTTTTTTTATTTCTTAATGAATACACAAGGACAATCACCATTTTTCGTGAATGCTTTCCAATAGAAATGTACTCAACATGTTATATCACATTCTTTCCAGATTGCTTTAAACCATAGAGTGACTTCGTAGTTTGACACTATATAGTTTGCGTTCGTCTTCATTTGGCACTTTGATGCCTTCTAGAACCTTCATATAGATATATGTATCTAATGTTCTATATAGGTATGCAGTTATGATACCCATAAGTCAGATTTGTAAATTCATATTCACCACCAATGAGATCAAATATCGGAATGTAAATCGTCGGAACGTAAATCCATCCATTACTTGGAGAGTAGGTTTCTTCATAGTCAATTCCTGGTCTCGCTTTGTATCTAGTCACTTCATTTTGAGCATTTTTCTTCCCGACAAACACCCATTTGTGACCTATTGGGTGAACACCCATTGGTGTAAGGTTTCAATTACCAAACACTTCTGTTTTCTTCAGTGAATTTAACTCTCCACAGATTTCTTCTTTTCACTTTGACCAATCAGGACGCTTCTTGTATTTCTTTATTGACTTTGGTTCAGATTATAAGTCAATTTGTATTGCAATTGTGTCAGCAAAGTATGAGTTGACTTCAATTGTCTTTCTATTGTATACTACTCCCATCTCAATAGAATTTGTTGAGATTTCTTTTCCTTGATCTTGGGGTCGGGAATTTCCGGTAGCACTTCGTGAGTTTCAAGTGCGTGCACATTCTCACTTGGGTTTTGTTCTTCAAGTCTCACCACTTAGGGTGATTCTATTTCATCTACTATAGTCTTCCTTTGAGTAGTTTGCTTAGTCTTCTTCTCCACAGGACGTCTCATAGGAGCTTCAGCTTGAGCTTGTACTCTAGACTTCTTTGGTGCCCGTGTAACCGGTTCACTCCCTATCTTCCTAGCGTTTGTCGCTTTCATGGAGGAAGGTTGGAATTCCACATAGTCATCTCCTTCAAATGGGATTTCTAATCTTTCAGGAACATTTACAGCCGGTATATGAGACTTCACAATCTCTCTTGTATTGTTGAAAGCTTCTAGTAACTCATTAGCATCTCTCTGCAAGTGGAGGATGTTTTGAACTTCAAATTCAGTTTTTGTAGTGCGAGGATCCATTTCCTGGATTCATTTAGCTTCCGAATCTATTTCCCGACATTCGTCCCTAGAGAGATGCTTACCTCCCCCTAATGTCAGGAAATGATCTTCATTAAGAATGCAATAAGCGAACCAAGCCATATGTAAAGCTCCGGTGGAGGGCTCCGAATACTTGATTATTGATAACCAACATAATGGGGATTCTTCATGTGTAGCGAGATGACCTAAATTGAATTAGTGCTGCTACGTGCAACACCTGCATGCCTATAACAAGAGGTAGGCAATAAGCAATTATGCAATAAAAGTGAAAGTCGCCTAGAGGGGGGTGAATAGGCGATAATCCCGAAAATCACTTAATTTAACAAATTAGACACGCAGGAAAGATTTGTCCGACTCAATGTCCGACTATAGTAGGACAAAGTCCGACTCGGACAAATATCCGACTAGAGTAGGACAAAGTCCGACTGCTTCGTGCGGAAAGTAGATCGGCAGCCAAGTTGGACAAATCCACGGGTAATAAACAACAAGCAAGTAGCTAGCAACTCAAGAAAGCTAAAGCAACAAGGGCACAAGCAAGCAAGCTACATACACAAGTTAATCTAGGAAATTAAGCAAGAACAACCTAGATCTATAGCACACAAATTGCAAGAAACTAAAGAGAGACAAGAAGACATGCGATTTTTCACCGAAGTTCAGCTCCACCAAGAAGCCTACGTCTCCGTTGAGGAGTCCACCAAGGACCGGGTTGCTCTCAACCCTAAACCTCTTCAAGCCACCACAAAGGCCGGCTTAAAAACCACTAAAACAAATCTCCACGAAGGGAGGGGCAATACAAACGACCCGAGTCTCAACCACAAGCTTGGGAGCTCGCCGGGTAACGCCTAACCGTCTAGGGGATGAATCCCCAAGAGTAACAAACACAACAAACGCCGGCGAGAGAATGAAACAAGTGCTCTTGAGATGGTGATGAAGCTCAACGAATTCTCCTCAATCTTCTAACAAATCCACCAAGGATTGGAGTGGGAAATCAATTTGGAAGAAGAGGAGTGCTTGGGAGAGTTTGGGAGTGTATTTGAGTGTGGGGAAAGTGCTAGCCGGCTAAATGGGGACGAAGTCCCCTTTTATAGCTAGGGCACTCAAAAGAGCCGTTGGGCTCAATCGACTCGGACTTTGTCCGACTCAAAATGATGTTTTCGCTCCGGAGTCCGACCGATAAATCCGATGAAAGTCGGATATGTCCGAGGTTGAGGCCGTGATCGATGAAGCGCTTGCGTCCGAACTCGACACCCTCAACGCCCTTGAATACGGAGTGCGGATCACCAACGAGCAGGAGGATCGCCAAGAAATCAACAATGCTGTGCCAGGCCAGCTTGACATAATAATATACGACCCACACGGCAAGGGCCAAAGTGCTCGCCGGCCTGCCATCCTGTGGCGGGGCGTAGATGGGGCCCCTTCTACGCGCAGAAGGAGGCATGGCTGGTAAGGCCGTTGGGTCGGCGGCGCTTCTTGTGCAAGCGATAAAGAGGGACATCAATGATGTGCCATCGCCGAGGGCGTGGTGGATCCGTAGGGCGATGGTGGACGCTGCTTCGGAGGTCGGGAAGTCCGGGATGTGGATCTCCCAAAGTGGTCGGGACTCGTCCATGGGGAGTGTGGACAGGGAGGCCACATAGTCTTCCGAGTGCCTTGTCGGACTCGTCCGACAAGTCGGAGGGCTCCGGTTCCGGAACCATGAAGTGGTCGTCGAGGTTCACCACCGTTCGGACCCATCGTGGCGTGCTCCGGGATCCATTACCTGGTTTTGTTTTCCAATTCGCATCATCGGTGGTTCGAGTGCTGCACTGCACTTACTAATAAGTAAAATAGATTTGCACAATCAAATGAATAATCACATTTCAAAGTCACAAATTTTACGATATCATCGGGAGATTATGATGTTTATATATATCAAGTGCAGCTACACATACTCGGATGCTGCGAAGCGAGGGTGTTGCAGCGAGTGTGGCATCCAAGCTGGCGCGGAAGGCATCCAGGTCGATGGGTTTAGCGAGTCCAATCTCTCGTAACAATGTACATATCTTGGAACAAGCGTGCCGTAGGAGTCGGGGGTTCCTCCGCGTCCTGCGTTGCTTCAAATCTACAGCTGCTGATCGAAAGTGGCGGCAGGGATGGCTGCTGTTTGCCGGGGCTGGCCCCATCCACATCCATTTTTTTTGTGTGGATTCTTTAGCTTGAAACAAATTTTTGCATGTCAGTATTATGAACTGCAATGGAGACAATATATAGATACGATCAGCTCGTTATCTTATCATGTCTTCCGGAGAGCACGCAGAACACACCCCACAACATTTTTTGAGCACATTTTATGCGTGGTTATCTTTGTTTTGTGGTTGGCGATCAACTGATCCGAAGCGTCTTACAGTCCTGTGCAGTCTTATCTTCTTTTTCATGGCCAGGTACATATATCAACATCCATTGAATAGGATGTGGCATGCCTCTTCTATAGTGAGTGCACGCAGAAATATCAGCTCCGCTCTCCGCTCCGCTCCTCCCCGGCCCTCTCCGCCGCCACCCACCCAACCCCGACCACCGGTGATCATGACCTGGCTTAGCCTCTCTCTGCAATGGCGCTCCCCTCTCCGGATCTCTCCCCGGGCCTCAAACTTCAAGGGGAAATTTGGAGAAAATTTAGATCGCCGGTGGTTTTCCAAGATGGAAGGGGTCGCAATAATTTCCATCCGGTGGTTTCGGTGGGAAGGTGTCAATTTCGGCTCGATGTCGACACGATTGGGCTTTTACTTCAAGCAATCCTAGGAGGAGGTAATCCCTCGGCTTTCGCTGCTTTTCGCCTTGGTGATCGGGTTTTTCGCTTCTCTCGTTTCCTCGAAAGATGTTGGTTTCTTCATCTACCATTTGCGATCTTTTGAATGTCGCCTCTTCAAAGTGTTCTTCCATCTTTGGGGCAATGGGGGGCCCAATTCTTCCCGGGAATTTCAGCAATGGCAATTGGAAGAGGAAGCTCAATGGATCGTTGTTAATCGGCGTCCTCCTCCTCGATCTTATGCTCGATCGTTGTTCGACGAGAGGAAGCATCGGCAGTTCCTGTTTCGGGTGCTAATGTAGTTCCTTTGGGAGGAAGAAAACCTCAGCATTCTTATGCTGATGCTGTTCGTCGAGAGGAAGCATCGGCAGTTCTGTTTCGGGTGCTAATGCGGTTCCTTTGGGAGGAAGAACACCTCGGCGCACTTCGGTTTTTGATCGGTTGGTTTTTCCACGAGCTTCGGTCTTCGGTCGTCTCTCGGCCCAGCAACCTCTTCGTTTTTAAAAAGGGACAGACATCAAAGGTCTCTTCCATCGATCGAATCGGTGATCCGCTTGATCGCTCCATAGCGAAGAACGGGCGGCAACACGGAAACGGACCCCTATCGGCGGCGCGATCATAGGAGGACTTTTAATGGTTATTTGAATTTCAAACCTTCGGGACAATTATAATGGGTACCGAAGGCCTCCGGATGTGCGGCCCAACAAGCGAAATTATGTGCTCGCTGTCTGAAGAAGGGTCATAAAAGCCTTGTTTGCCCAAGCCCAATCTTTGGCCAAAGATGCTCTCGGCTCTGGTCTTGTCAAGGAAAGGTGCGCTTATCGAGGAATCACCGATCACCTTGCCCCCGGTGCAATTTGGTGATTTCCATAATGGCGTAGCGTCCGTCGGGAGGAAAAGCCACGACCCTTCGACTTGGTTCCAGCCCCGGAGATCACGGACAGATGGGGCCTTCGCAAGTGGACCGCAGTTCTTCTCCTCTTGGGTAGATTTTGCCCGAGTTATGATCTCCGGAAGACCAAGGGACGCTTCGCCTCCCATAACAGAACAAAACCTTCAACTCCAGCGTCCTCTGCCATCTTCTACTGCAGCGAGAAAACCCCTCGACAAGCTCTCCACCGCCTTGCGCCGATCCAAGACCTCCGGAGCGGTCACCGGAGCCTATGGCTTTCCACCGAGCGGACCCACACCCGTTTACGCCCGTTGGCTTTCACCACATTGACGTCGATGGGAGGCAGCTCGGAGCTAGGGTTGTCACACAGCGACCGGAGCAGAGGAACGAATATTAGGCAATAGTCACCATCACCCCGTACCCCAACTTCCTGGTAATGTTCGCTCCAACCTATGATGCTATCGAGAGAGTTCTTAGTAGATCGGAGAGGGATTAGGCTTAAGGCAATACACCGATCCCATCTAGGATAAGCTTTGGTACAGTTTGATCGAGTAATAGACAGAGATCTTTTTGTTCACAATAGTCCCCATCAATTCGGAGATGTCTCATTCACCTTTCAAAATCATGATAAAGGCAGAAATTTTCGAGCTTTGGACTTCAACCGTGAATGTTGGTCGATCGTTGTTAGGTTTCCCCCTTGATTACTTGGGAAAATGATTACATTGAGGCGGCAATTGCATCATTTGGGCACCCGACCTTGTCTCGGGTCATAATCGAGCCAAAGTTACTGACTTAGCGGATGTCCCACAGTTCATAGTTTTTACGGATAATACTGGGTTTCAAGGCCTTTCATGGACCATTCAATGTGAAATCCTACAGACAAGATCTCCTTGGTGCTCTACCAGCGGATGAGGATCCAATTCCACTTGGCAATAACATAGAAGGTGTGCAGCCTTTTGATTTCTTTTGTTTTGGCCAATTCCACAACATGCCTCAGCCAATGGATGATCAACCAGGCCAGCCGGATAATCAAGCGAGAATGGGGCCGGTGGTTACAAAACCCAATCCTACCCGATGTCTGCTCCAGCAGCAGAGTTACATGATCTCAATCAGCTGCCAGCGAGATAACAACATCCAAATTGATCTCAATGAGGAAGCAGAACATTAAGAAGAAATGGATATTGATGATCATGAAGCCCCTCTACAGTTTGACCTCAATGTACCACTTCAAGAGCATTTGCGAGGCTCATGGGGAGCCTATGAATATGCCAGCACTCGATGCAACGAGAACTCGTCCTCATGAATGCAGCTGATAATCTTCATGTAGCCCAGCACGACGATATTATGGGCATTAGAGCAGGGGAACATTTTCTGGAACTAAATGATCTAATCATGCCCATTGAGGATCAGCAGAACCAAATAGCAAATTTGGATGATGCAGTTCAAGATGATAATGATATGGGACAATTGCTTAATGACATTAATGTGGAAGTTCAAGGACTTCGGGAGTTTGGCCCCCTTCCTCCCAGAAGAAGAGGAGTTAAATTTCTCAAGTATGGGCAGCAACTCCAGCTCACATCTACAACCTGCACATGGATCCAACATTCAACTAGGATGGTCGCAAATAACGGTATCATATACCATGGATCCTGGGCTTCAAGATCATTTAAATTCTGCTGAAGGGTCTCATGTCAAATTACCTGCAGACACTTACAGACTTTGGTCCAAGCATTTCGAGCCGATATCCGGGACTGGAGCAGCTCAACAAGTGAAGATACCTGAACCTTGGTCTCCTTTCTTCACATCCCTCCTCCTTTCTCCAGCCCACTTTGAGTGGGCTAAAAACTACTTGTCCTCCAATGCAATTCATATCTTCTCCTCTGTATCGGAAGGTGGCCTCACTTTTGCATTACCTAAAACATGCCCTAAAGATAGAGTTTGTGTCTTGGATCAGGACCCTAGCTTAGCACACTCTATAGAAAATGAAGATGGATCAACTCAAGACAGTCGGGAGGAACGACTTCTCACCAAATCACCAATTGCTCTAGAAGCCATTCATGCTGCAAAAGAAAACATAGATCCTCATATAAATATACCTTCAAATGGGGCCACCGATATCGGTAGACAGCAGGTCCATGGCAAAGAGAATTTATCATCACCCATAGCCACTACTCCTCCCTGTGGTGTGGCAGCCAGCACCTCTCAAGCGCATCTAAAGCGAGAAGAATGTGGACAAAAAGCCTTTAGTCGAAACAGTTGTCGGAAGGAGTCAAAGACTGAAGGACATCAACAAAGGTTTTAAAAACAGAGCTTGCATTGACAGGAACTGCATTTTCTGCAACTCGAAGCACCAGAATTATCAACAAAAGTGATAAGGAGGCTAGGTGAGGATTTCTGCAAGATAGATACTAGAGATCTGTCCGATAATGCACTAAACAAGAGGAAGGTCAAGCATGCTTTAGTAGGGCCATCTAAGAAGCCACCTCCCAGCAAGAGTGCAACCAACAAGAAAGGTGAAGATGATAAGAAAAAGAAGAAGTCAAATAAAAAGAAATAAAGATCGAGTCTTACAGTGATCTCCTTTACCTCTTTTGTGTTTTATGTTATGCGGTTTAAACACTGGACCATGGAAATCCTCTCTCTGTGTTTACATTTCTATGAACTTTGCTTTACCTATGTCTGCAACACTATCCTAATGCTCGGATTATACCTCCGGCCCTCCCGGCATCCGATACTTGGTCCTCTCTAGTTGGAAATATGTGGTTTTTATACAAATACTGGTCCTGTCCGATGCTCGATAGATGGCTTAATGATTATACTATTCCTAGTCGCCAGGATTATACCCTTCTCGGTTATGCTGGAATGAAGGTTCTTTCCCGCAAACATCAATTGTGCGATCAATGAATACACAACAACGAGATACGAGGCGAGACTGGAAAGTCCTTGACTGGAATGTTAGGGGATCAATTCAAACAAAAAATGGAATGCAATTAAAAGTAAAATCAGAGAAACGGGTTGTGATATTACGTGCATTCAGGAAACCAAGAGAGAGCATTTTGATGCAGATTACATCAAAAATTTCTGTCCACCAAACTTTGACTCTTTTGAATATGTTCCATCAATTGGTAATTCAGGAGGCTGCATCACAATTTGGCGAGTGGCAAATTCAATGGTTATCTAGATTATGCAAATGATTATGGGCTTTCAGTCAAATTGCAGTCAATGCATACTGACATTACCTTTACACTCACTAACATATATGCTCCATGTGAATCGAGAAAATAAACCAGCATTCTTAGAATGGTTCAAAAATATTGAAGTGCCAACAGATCATGAATTGGATCATCATGGGAGACTTTAATTTGCTTAGAAAGCTCGAAGACAGGAATAAACCTGGAGGAGATGTTCATGAAATGCTTGCTTTCAACGATGCCATCAATGCATTAGGGATAGTGGAAATACCACTTCAAGGAAGGAAATATATCTAGAGCAATATGCAAGAAAGGCCATTACTACGAGACTTGATTGGTTCTTCACATCGAACAGTGGGCACTAGAGTTACCGGGGACGAAGTTAGAGCTTCGAGAGATACCTCCGATCATGTTTCCTGTCTAGTTACCATACACACCAGAATCCCCAAACCAAAGATATTCAGATTTGAAAATTATTGGATGGAGCACAGGGATTTCATGAAAGTAGTAGAAGAAGGGTGGAAACTACCGAGTGAGACAGATGGATATTGCCAAAAGAATTACAGCAAAGCTGAAAACCCTTAGAAGAGTCCTCAAAGATTGGTCATCTAAACTGTCTAACTTATCTAAAGCTATTGAAAATTCAAAGGTGACACTCAATTTTCTGGATGCAATTGAGGAAGGGAGGGATCTTTCTATGGCAGAATGGAACTTCGAAGCATTCTAAAAGACCACATAGAAGAACTACTCAAGCAACAAAAAATTTACTGGAAACAAAGAGGAGACATCAAATGGGTAAAGTTTGGAGATGCTCCAACAAAGTTTTTTCATACCGGAGCGCAATGCCATCTCAACACTCACCGACAACTCAGGGGCTATAATCACAGAACATAATGATAAGGCAGCACTACTCCGGGACACATATAAAGAAAGGTTGGGATCATCAGCTAATACCACCATGCAATTCAACCTCCAAGAATTAATGATGGACTCCGAGGACCTAGAATGTTTAGAGACTCCTTTCACAATTGAAGAAATAAACAAGGTTGTCTCTGAAATGCCTACAAACAAATCACCAGGTCCGGATGGCTTCAACGGTGACTTCATCAAAAAATGCTGGCCAATAATAGCTGTTGATTTCTATGAGTTGATATCAGAGTTCTATGATGGCAATCTCTGTTTGCAAAGTATAAATAGCTCCTATATCACTTTAGTACCAAAAAATGACAATCCCATTGGAGCTAATGATTACGGGCCCATTTCTTTACTGAATGGTACACTTAAATTGATTACAAAGCTGCTGGCTAATAGACTACAATAGGTTATCCTAAAGATGATCCACCAAAACCGAGTATGGGTTCCTCAAAAATAGAAGCATTCAGGATTGCTTGGCCTGGTTATTTGAATATCTTCACCTCTGCAAAAGATCAAAAAAGGAAATCATTTTACTAAAGCTGGATTTTGAGAAGGCATTTGATAAAGTGGAGCACTCGGTGATAACGAGATATCATGCAAGCAAAAGGATTTGGTGCTAGATGGATTAATTGGATCAAAATGATAATGCACACTGGCACTTCTTCAATACTTTTAAATGGAGTCCCAGGGAAAGTGTTTCATTGCAAAAGGGGAGTAAGGCAAGGAGATCCACTATCACCCCTCTTATTTGTGCTTGGCAGCAGACTTGCTCCAATCAATCCTGAATGAGGCAAAAAACAGAGGCATATTCCATCTACCAATTCGGACAACGAGCAGTGATTTCCCAATAGTTCAGTATGCTGATGATACACTAATAATCATGCAGGCCTGTCCTAGGCAACTTGTGGCCATGAAAGCCCTTTTGCATACGTTTGCAGAGTCAACTGGATTAAAAGTGAACTACAACAAATCAATGATAGTCCCTATAAATGTCCCAGAAGAAAAAATGGAAATCCTAGTAGGCACTTTAAATTGCCAAATTGGTCGGATGCCCTTCACTTATCCGGGTTTGCCACTTGGTACAACAAGACCATCCGTACAGGATTTCTTGCCACTTGCTCAAAGAATCGAGAGAAGACTAGTGGGATGTGCACAATTCCTAAATCTAGCAGGGAAGCTAGAAATGGTCAATTCAGTGCTATCTTCTCTCCCTACCTTTTATATGTGTACCTTGCATATACCTGACACCATCATCAAACAAGTGGATCAATATAGAAGATATGGCATCCGGAGGGGATCAAATATATCAATGCCAAGAAACCTCCTATGGCAGCCTGGCATTTGGTGACACGGCCAAAATCTGAAGGGGGCCTAGGAGTGATTAAATTGAGAACTCAGAATAATGCTCTTTTGCTGAAGCAACTTAATAAATTCATGAACAAAGAAGACCTTCCTTGGGTACAACTCTTATGGCAAAACTATTATAATAACAACCGGGCCTGGCAATAGGAAAAAGGGCTCATTCTGGTGGAGAGATATCTTAAAATTATTGGATTTATATAAGGGTATTACTTCAGTACAAATAGGAAAAGGAGACACTATACAATTTTGGGAAGATTCGTTTAATGGGGCGCCTTACAAGTTGCGGTACCCAGAATTGTTCTCCTTTGCACAAGATGGGAAAATCTTGCTGCTGAAAGTCAAGGAACAAGAAAATTTTGCTGATCTCTTCAACCAGCCCCTAAGCATTGAGGCTTATCACCAATGGGAAGAACTTAATGTGGCTGTAAGTGCTATCCAACTCTCTCAACACAAAGATCTTTGGAAACACATGCAGCAAGGCCAAAAATACTCAGTATCCAAGGTGTATAGACAACTTGTTGGGCACATGCCGACTCACCCCACTTTCAGATGGCTGTGGCAGTCATCATGTCAACCTAAACATAAGGTTTTTTTCTGGTTATTGCTACATGATCGCCTCAATACAAGAAACATTTTAAGAAGAAGACACATGGTCTTAGACTCCTATACCTGTGAAATGTGCATCATACAGAAAGAAGAAACTTCAAGGCACCTCCTTATCGGATGTGCTTTTGCTATCAGATGTTGGAGAACTATTGGGATCATAATACCAAGAACATTGACAGTGAAACAAGTGATAAAATGGATAAAAAGAAGACTCAGCCTACCCTTCTCCATGGAAATCATCATAATTATGACTTGGTGCATCTGGAAAGAGAGGAACAATTGGATTTTCAATAATATTGACCCCTCACCTGATAACTGCAAGAGAAAATTCAAAGCTGAAGTTGCCATGCTTATGCATAGAGCAAGAGAAAGGCACAAAGCAAGACTACAAGAATGGCTAGAAGGATTAGATTAAGTTTCAACTTTTTGTTGGCTTTCTGTTGTTTTTCATTTCAGTTCCTTTCAACCTGTATTCTTCTTTACATTTCATATATGAATAAATCACTGTAGGGAGCGATCCCTCCAGTTTCCTTCAAAAAAAAAAAAAGAAAAGAAATATCAGCAGAATTTGGTTGAGCAAATTTTATGTATGGTTCTCTCTTCGTTTCGATTAAGAGATTCCGTAGCAACATTATGTCAAGCGTACATGGTAGAGCCTTATATTTTAGGACGTTTTGTACTGGTTTTTCACAAATCATGAGTACTCCCTCTGTTCTGAAATTGATGTTGCTGATGATTTTTTAGATACGTTTGACTATTCGCCTTACATAAAAGTTTTAAAAATTCATCACATATTTTGTTATGATTTATTTTATCACACAAAAAATTTATAATGTACTCCCTCCGTTCGGGATTTGTTGTCGTTCCCGACAACAAACTTGTGCTGGCCATAGTTCAAATGAGTTGGTCGGAACGTCAACAATAACCAAACAGAGGGAGGAACTTACAACTTTGCATATTTTTAGTATAATATTTTGAATAAGACGAACGGTAAAAAATAATGCAAATCGTCAATAGTGACATCAATTTCATAACAGAGTAATACGTTTTTGTGGGATTGTCCATATTTCTTCATCAGTATTGTTTATCTAGCAACAGTCTTTTCGCTCCAGCTGCCCCAGCTGACGCCATGGTAACCATGCCCACGACCACTGTCTGTCCTATCACCATGAGCTGCTATGCCACCACCTCTAGATAAACTAAGTACTCCCTCCATTCCTATATATAAGCATTCCTAGAATCCCAAGAAAAAAATAGTCAAGAGTAAAAAGGACATGTATACCCTTCATTTTACACTACCTCATCAATTCTCCACCCACCCACCAACCCATCAAGTTTTGTCTTATCTCTAGGAATGCTTACATTGTGGAACAATATTTGAATCCCTCAAATGCTTACATATAGGAATGGAGGGAGTAGATGCACAAGCACAACCATGATGCGTGACGCACCTTGATTGAGGGGTGGGAAGGCACAGCGGGTGGGATATCCTGATTTTTTCGTGTAGTCACGGGTTGAGAGAGAATATTGGATAGTCCCGAGGAAGCAGAGACAGACTCTCTGCTTGGATAGGGTGGGAGTTGGTAAGGGAGATTCTCGGCACTTACATTCATACGGTTAGATTACACGGGCCAAAAGGTGGCTGATATGATCATTTTTACTTTCCGATTGTTCGCCTAGTTTTTGCGGCCCATTGGAAACATGTGTAATTTTTTTTCATTGATTGTTCGATCCACAACTAGAAATTGATTTTCTTTTCAAAGGAAAACACAAAGCATTACCTAGCCCTAGCCGCTAGGGAGCTCAGCCCAAGCTGCCTCCCCTAGGTTCCCCTCCTTTCCTCGTCTCGCAGTCTCGCTGGTGGTGGAGAGGAGTGGACATCCATCTTCCTCTTAGTATAGTACATTAATTATATTTTGTTAAGTCGTAAGTTTCTCCATAGATCCCATCCAAGAGATTGGCGGCAGCGTAAGACGTTGTCAAGATCGTTGATATGGAACAATAGAGATTGTTGTTTCTTGGCGGTGATGGCAAGATGAATGCGCTATCATCGATGTGGAATAATGTACTCTAGTTCTTCCTTTGTCTCATTTTGGTTCATCGCAACTATGAGGGTGGAGTTGTGAAAGTTAGTTTTCCGACGACATCTATCTACACGTCGGTTGGATTCGTATCTCCCACAATGAATCTTGTGAAGGAGATGACAATGGGTTTGGTGACTAACTCTATGGCGGCAAGTTCATCATGTCCGCATGTGGAGATTTAGCAGTTTACTCATCTTTTACAAAAGAGACGGGTCCAAGGATGGAGGTGGTGGATGGTGAGAGGTCAATGTTTGTTCGGATAGGAGTTTATGCCTGTGGGATATCCGTTTGGGATGGTGATCCCAGATGGTGAAATTTATGGGGTTTTCAAGGTTTCTTGTCTTCCTGCAATAGAGTTGGAGTGGGTTAGATTGCTTTTGATATATCTTTTTCTATATTTTGATAAAAATATTTACTTTTAGTATATAAGCTGGAATTTTATATTAGAAAAATGAAATATGGCTGGTCTTTATTTTCCCGCACCGCAATATTAATTCATATTCTTAATATTATTAAGTTGTAGTTATAGAAATTAACAGTTTGGTGGTGTAATTTTGTGATTTTTATTGCATAAATCGATGCATATGAAGTCGATAATATATATAGAAAGAGTAATAAAAGACTTATTGACGAAAAATCTAAAACTATGACAAATTATAATTGTCATGAAATTGTGACGCTACTATTGATTTCTAATGACGCACCAATTTCGTCACAATATAACATTTGTTCAGTCTGTGACGATTTTTTACTGCCTTTGATGTTGTATGTCTAACCTTTGTCACTAAACAAAATCAGTAGTCACAAGCATAACAATTTAGTGATGTTTCGGTTGTTTATCACTTTAAAATCGCCACCTATCACAAGATGTCTTGTAGTGATAGTAATACTCAATATATCCACCTAGTGGCGAATGGCAAACATAGAAAAACGTGGATTATTCAATTTGACCAAGAGGAGGGCACAATTGTCGAAGATGCTGACTCAAAAAATATATCTCTAAATATTACAAAGGTCTTTTTGGTGAACCAGATAATATCACAAATATCACTAAATATTACATGGATCTAGATGAGTCAATGACCAATGATATAGCTCAGGTCTGTCATAGAATGAAATTCTTGTAGCACCGTTCACAGAGGACAAAATAAAGTGTGTGATCTTCCAAATGGAGCATAATAAAGCTCCGGGCCCAGATGGCTTCCAAACAGAGTTTCATCAGGTTTTCTAAAGTTATCAAGAGTGATCTCCTAGCTTTATTTTATGAATTCTTTGGTGAAAGATTGACCACTTATAGCCTCAACTTTGGGGGTAATTACTCTCTTACCAAAGAAGGAAGTGGCCACGAGGATACAAGAGCATCATCCTATTTGTTTGCTAAATGTCAGCTTAAAAAATCCTCACTAAAGTTGCAACAAATAGGATTGGTCTAGTTGCAGACGGAGTCATTAAAACGACTCGATGACCTTTATCTCTCATTGTAACATAATGGGGGAGTCATCAATATACATGAAACCACCCATGAATTACACCGACGTAAGCAAAATGGATTCATTTTAAAAAGGCTTATGACAAGGTCAAATGGACTTTTTGCAACAAACGCTATGCATGAAAGGATTCTTTCTAACATCGTGCCAATGAATAGATAATTTTGTATCTGGTGGAGGTGGACATGTTGGTATAAAAGATAATGATGACCTTCGGTCTAAGACAGGGTGATCCCCTTTCACCTATCCTCTTCAATCTAGTAGCAGGACATCCTAGTTGTGCTTATACACGAGCCAAGGAGGACCGACAATTTCGAGGGGAGAGGGCGGGGGGGGGGGTCGTCCCATCTAGTAGATGATGGTTTATCTATACTGCAATGTGCAGATGACACTGTCATCTTCCTAGATCACAACCTAGAACAAGCGAAAAACATGAAATTGTTGCCGTGTGTATTTGAATAATGGTCGGGATTGAAGATTAACTTTCATAAGAGTGAACTCTTCTGTTGCAGAGAAGCACAACGATTTGAACAACATTATACTTAGCTTTTCAGTTGTGACTCAGGTACTATGCCATTCAAATATCTTGGGACTCCTATCATACATAGGAAAGTAAGAAACAGTGAATGGAATGGGGTCATAGAGAGATTTCAGAAAAATTGAGTGCTTGGAAAGCTAAACTCATGTCCACATCTGATAGGCCAGTGCTGCTAAATGTGGTAGGCTCTTTATGATGTCCTTTTTCAAAATACCTTGTGGTATCCTTAAAAGACTAGACATAATAAGATTCAAGTTTTATTAGGAAGGAGATGGGCATAAGAAACATTATCATCTAGTGAAATGGTCAATATTGTGCAAGCCCAAACAATGTGGTGGCCTCGGAGTAACTAACCTCCAAGTCACAAACTAATGCTTACTCAGCAAATGGATTTTTTGGCTACTAAATGAGGATGGGCTATCGCAACGCTCGTTGATAAACAAATATGTAGGTAGTAAAGCGATGTCCCAAGTGCATGGAAAGCCATGGTACTGTCATTTTTAGGCAGGCGTCATGAAAGTAAAACAAGAGTCTTAAGATTCAGGAAATTCAAGGTGAACAATGGAGAACAAACCAGATCCTGGAATGACACTTGGCTCGATAATACACCACCGAGTGCACAATTCCCAATTTTATACACATTGTTAGATGTTGGTCATTTATACACACCCATCTATATTCCACAAGAGGATGGTGTACATAGCTTTTTCCCTCGAGTATTCCAAGGTTATATGGAATCCACAAGGATCAACAAGAGAACCATGTTTAGGGTTTACTATTTCATATAACAAATCAATCCTAGCAATAAGTAGATATTGCATATACAAGGGAGCATGAAAAGCGGAGAGTTGGGGTTTGTGTTGATCGACGCACGAAGGTGCCGATCAGCACGAAGGCTTAAATCAAGGAAAACTTAAAAGTGGCTTGTTTAGGAGCATACACATCGACCAAAGAGGAACATCCGAAGTTAGCTTATATGTAGCTACTGGTCGGAGAAAGGATGTGTCGATCGACACCACTTCTCTGCCGATTGGCACTAAAGCGATATTCATTACCATCTTAATCCTAGCTTAATTGGCACTTTAACAAATTGGTTGAACATAGAAGATGAGCAAGACCACTCGCCTTTCCGTTGACGACCCTGATTTATCTCTCGCCAAGATCAATCCAGTAATTGGTTGGAGTATCTTATTGTACTCAACTATCTAGACATGTTGCACTAGCTTAGCCCTGTCCCGACAAAACTCTACATATAGCATCATCAAGTAATCACAATTCATACAAGATCCAAATAACTAGCCTAATCACCACGATTAAGATAGCAACTAAATACTTACTCATAGGAACAAAGAAATGAAATGATCATATGTAAGACCAATCAATCCAGATGCACACAAACTTCAGCCAAGGATAGAATCAAGATAGATCACATAGATATAGATAATTGTACTGATATTCATCACCGTCGGGAAGTGCCGATCGGCACCACGAGTGCATAGATCGGCACCGCCTTGATCTGCACCATTGAAGACTCCTTAAGATAGATGGATCTACTTCTCCAAATCTCTGGTGTAGTGCAAACACGCAGGACGACTACCCGACTAGACTACATCTCTCAATTTAGTGACTCTTCAACTCCGGTCGTCTCCCGGCGATGTACAACAGGTCCTAGGCTTTTCTATGTCCCTCCTCAGGTCCAGGATGTCTTATGGGGGTTATCAATTTTAGCTCTTAGAGATTAAATCCAAGTCGGTTTCACACCTTCCAAAATCAGCACCGACTTTTTCTTTTTTGGAACGAAATCATCACTGACTTATAAAAATCATAACTCCACCTTCGAAGTCCAATTACTACAAAGTTAGACTCTATCTTTCTTGTATCCCTCCAATTCGCAACTGAGTGGAGATCTTCATTAATTTTATTTGCATTTTCCCCAAATTCATGATGTCATAATATTAGTTCAGATTTGGACTCCTTTGTGCAAGTCTCCTTGCGGGCCCTATAGCTCATACTCCGAGATCTAATTAATGCAAATAATATATGTTCCGGAAAGCCCTCGACGAGATCTATAACTTTGGTAGTGAGAGATTTATTGATTTACCTCGTCTTGGGCTCTGAAATCCTATGACAATGCAATGCTGTTTTCGGAGTCCGCGAATTGACCTTTCCTTCTAGATAAACCTTCTAGAAATCCTTAAGCATTGGACCACGACCGTGGTCTTACACATTGGACTTCATGGACATCCAGGAGTGTCTTGTAGGCTTCATGGGCTAGTGAAAAACCCTCTTTGTATGGCGAGTCGTGCTTCATGTCGATACTTATCATATAAGAGTCATTTTTGTCGTTTTTCAGCTGATTCTGCATTACAGCACTAAAACGACACTACATATGAAAATTGTCAATGTTAGAAGTAAAACATATGAATACGATGAGAGTATGCTACAATGTTGGTGGTTTTGGGCATATAAAACATGTACATAGAAACCACCAACATTAGACATAATGAGGCTGGCCGAAGTGATGAGTTCCACTCCTCTCAAACTCTTGTTCTGGAGGGCTCTCATAGGAGAGATAAGAGAACTACTTGGGATAGAATGGAAAACATAATTGATGCGATCTATTTTAACAACACTCATGATACTTGGGGTGACTCTCACTAAGAATAACTTGGCAAGAACAAATTCGAAGGGGAGTAAAAAATGTAGTTTTTGTAATCATAATGATATTATACAACACCTTTTTTAGATTGTCATTTTTGCAAAAACCATTAGGTAGATTATTTATATTGCTTTGGGTATCCCACAACCTCTTAGTATTTCCCATATTTGGAATGGTTGGTAAGGGACGACTGTCAATCAATCAAAACAAAGGTATCATAGTTGTTGGGGTGGTTGGCATTTTTTGGTCTATTTGGTTCTGCTGCAAGGATATTCTATTTAACAAAAGGTCATGGACTACTTTTATGCAGGCTATCTTCTGTGGAACTCATTGTCTTAGGTTCTAACAGTTTTTGCAAAAAGAGGCTTACAGGGAGGACATGCCTGTCATGCTTTAGAAGTGGTGGCAATGCAATTCTTAGCCAATAATGGGTGGACACATAATGCTAGGCGCTTAATTAGCTTGCCCTCTTTGGTTTCCATGAACTTTGTAATTGTGATAGAAATGTTGTATGTATCATGTATGCAAAAAGTCGGAATCCATTATCTAAAAAAACTAGGAACATGGCAATGAATAGTTGCTGCTCAGTTTGTGGACATGAAGGCTCTGGCACTCGCTCCTTGAGTCTAACATGGCAAAAGGAGTTTGGGCTCTAGAATGTGAGGACATTGTTGAGTTCCTGTCCAAATTCCAAGTTAATGATGCATGAGCTTGGTTATCACAAGCTTTCCAGTCTTTGAAACATAATGACCTGACTAGAGTAGTTGTGAGATTATGGACGATTTGGCATTCTAAGCACAAAATGATCCATGAGAATATTTTTAAGAGCACTTTATCAACACAAACCTTTGTTGAGAGATCCGTGGAGGAGTTGGATGTTATTAATAACCCAGCTAATATCGAGCAGCGTTCAAGTTAGAGGGTGGCTCGAAATTGGATTCAACCTCCATCTAGTTTTATGAAGCTAAATGTTGACGTTGCTATA
Source organism: Chloris gayana (assembly GCA_031894775.1). Classification (NCBI taxonomy): domain Eukaryota; kingdom Viridiplantae; phylum Streptophyta; class Magnoliopsida; order Poales; family Poaceae; genus Chloris; species Chloris gayana. The sequence continues at coordinate 307,030 of JAUNZO010000876.1, read as the reverse complement.
TCCAGCAATTCCAACAGAGCAGTAGCTGTGACAGTTGCACGCGATGGAGCACAAAGCTACCTCGGATTCTCGGTGCTAGTGTTTGAGGTTCATGTTGATGTTGAGATAGTTGAGGCGATTGCATGCCGTGAGGGCCTTGCACTCGTGTGTGACCTAGTTCTACAAAAGGTTCGAGTGGTTTGCGATTGTGCAAATGTCATTAAAGCCATTCAAGGATCTGGGATGGGGCTTTATGGTCCAACAGTCCAAGGGGTTAATTCAAGAGGGAACAAATTCTCCAAAGTTGAATTCGTTCATGAAGGAAGAGAGGCGAATAGGGATGCATATAGGCAGGTTGCGTTGTGCAATCGAGCACACTCTCTTTAGGCCGTGAATATTTTTATCGGATATGCGTAGAAGAGGTACATGTCATTTCATTAAGGTTGTGTTTGGGGGCTTATGAACTAGTAGTTCATTGAATAGCTTATGCTGTGATAAGTCATAAGCCCTACCAAACATGGGAAAACAAAAGCCAAAGGCACCTTCCCGGGAAGGCATCCCTTTTCTACCATTGGTTTCTTTTGGTGATTATCCCTTTTCTACCGTTGGTTCCTTTTGGTGATTCGTGCAACTGGGGCCCATGTTTGCATGCAAGAATTCAACAAAACATGTTTGTGAGATGTGTGGCAGCCGACGTGCCTACCCGCGAAGGCACGTCAAAATTTTAACACTCAACAAACAGGTTGAAGTCAAGCGAGAAGTTCTCTCGATGTTTGCGAGGTACCTAGAGGTATAAGGAGGTATTTTGATTTAGACCGTTGATTGAGAGAGGGACAAGGTAGGGAATAATAATTGTCATAACCGGTGGCAGGTGGGTAATTATATACAAACTAAAGTCTTTAATTAATTGCACATTCCTAACAAGTCATAGTAATCCATAGTCTAATCGCCGCTGCCATCATCGATCTCCCTATTCTTCTATGTTCTTCGTTGTGCGATAGATGAACCCTAAGAGTCACGTGCTGAGATGATCCAAGCCTAGTTCGTGGTCACTGCATCTATCCCTATTCTTTGGAGCGAAATCACAATCGATGAGATTTTGATCTTCTTGAGACGGCAAAGAACTCCGACAGGAAGGTAAACATAATTGATCATTTACTATGTTTTAATTGTTTGCTTAATTATATATATTTTCTAATTGTAATTTATAACCTAGAATTTAATTATAAAGATTTGACGGAAGGACCATAATGATTAAGATGAGGTGTGAAATTAAAGTCAATCTGTCTCATCAGGAATCGACACCTATGTGATAATTTACAGAGTTGTGTATATTACTTACATAGAATATGGGCCGACTATATGATAGTAATGCTTTGATAAGGCTAGGCAAGCCCCGACACTTGTAATTATTTGTTGCTCACTTACTTATTCATATCTTGATTAGTCGACATATAGCATATAGAAATGGGCAAGGCTGACCTTTAGCATTTTTAGTTATTCAGATTTGTTGAGTGCAATTAATTATCAGTTATAGTAAGAATGATTGTCCATTTTTTCTGTTGTAACCATCTTTTTTCTTGTTATTTTTCATCCAGATGGGAGACATCATTGAAAACAAGCAAATGAGGCACCGAGAACAGGATACAACAAGTTCTATGTCCGACAAGATCGTGTTTCTAGCCATTTCCTCAAGGGTGATTGATGTAATATGACTTATTATTCGCTATTTCTATTCATTTCCAATATAATTGATTTAATTAGACTTTATTGGTGCTATGGTTTAATTTATTAAAAAATCCTGAAAGGATATTTAAACTATTTAGAAACGATTAGAAACTGTTGGAGTTCATGTCTTTTTTTACTCTCCATAGATATAACAACTCTGTAAAACTAGTCTTTTAGGAGTAAAACTATTGGGAACTGTTGGAGATGCTCTTTAGGAGAAAATATCCTTTTTCATCCATTTACACATTAAACTTTGTAATTAAATAACATGCGGTGTATTCTAGGAAATATTGCACAGATAGCATTCTAAATTTATCAAAGTAAGCTGTAAATTTGCAAACATAATTCCTGCAGTCTCGGGGCTCCATTCCTTCACATCTTTTCGAGCAAGAACTCTATGGCCATGACATGAAAAATAAGGAAGTTCAATTCATGCAATCCAAACCTTGTTAAGGAAATAAGAAATTAAGCAAGGCAAGAAATATGTGTTGTTTGCATATTGTTGTCGTTACCATATTACTATCGTCGGTTGTCAGCACGATCTATGGTTCTTGGTTCTTGCGATTGAATTAATAATCGCTCAATCAAAGGACCATACTGATTTGATTAATACGATGAGTGGACTCCATGGATCACGGGTCAATCGTTCATTGCCTTTTTGTTCCACAGCGATAGCCTACATTAATTTGCAAGTTAGGATCAACATCTTCTTCACTCTTCATTTCTTCACCATTTCAACAATGGTGGCACAAGTGATAGAAGAGGGTTGACTGAATACTTAATGGAGCGGGCTCGTAAATCATCATGCCGGTTTAAAACAATATTTATAGAAGAACCCAACTCAATCACACTACAACGAGTAAATCTAAGCTACACAATGTAAATCAGAACCCATGCACCGCCATGATCTGCGATGGAGACGGTTCACCTCCGACTCAATGGGTCGAATAAATCCAAGTAAATCATACCAAACCATGTAAATTACACAATATTAATTATGTTTCCTTTGTCATCCTACATTCTATTTTGGGGCAATTGCATGGTTGCCCCCGTTTTCATCTCTAACTCTGTTTTTACTCCTCTTTTTTCAACTTTGCATGGTTGCCCTTGTTTTCTGAATCTGAAGTTTTGATTTACCCCTATTCCGTTACAAGGACTTAACGGTGTTAAATCAAACAGTCAAAGACGAATTTACCCTTGCGCCATTGCCCCTCTTTTTGTCAAAAGTTTGCACAATTGCCCGTATTTCAAAATAGAACATGTATTTAGTTGGAACAAACTTAGCTAAGACAGAATTCAAAATATATCTAGATAACATTTGAATGACTTTTAAGAATGATTTGAATTTAATATAAATTTCAGCAGCATTCTGTCTTAAATTTGGATAGGACAAGCAATATATCACATATATGATATTTTGCACCGGAGCAAGAGCAACCAAATATCATGAGCTCAACAAAAGAAAGCATGAGTGACTCGTAATTGTAATAGTAGTCATCACCAAACCAAGCTTCGATCTTGCTTCTGCCACCTCAAAAATCTTCCGTTCCACCACCATGCCAAGCAACACGCAGACCTCCCCGGCGTCCCGTCCACCACTACAGCGTGCTCCCGCATGCAAACCGTGCGTCCCCGCGCCGGCCTGCTCCCGTCCACCTTTGCCTGCTTGCTCTTCCCTCCCCATTGACGTAGCACCTACCGCTACCTGTTCACTGGCCGCGCGCTGCAGCCCGTCAGCGCCGCAATGCCAGTGCCGGAGTCCAAGGCGTGAGTCTTGGTGGCCGGCGGCAGCATCGGTGGCCTGTTGTCCACGCTCGCGACCAGGCGGAAGGGGATCGAGTGAGCGCGACATGAGCGCCATACGCAGAGGAGGGCAAGTATCGTGGCCAGATCTAGCTGCAGAGTGACGCGCTCACGGTGCTCGAGGCCATGGACGCTGACGCCCGCTTCCTCCCGCGCGCTGCAGCCCGCGTTGCGCTGCCCACGCAGCGCCCATGCACGCACCTTAGCAGCCCACGCGTGCTGCCGAGCCGGCGGCCCGCCCTTCCCGAGCCCCGCTTGCGCAGGCACTGCCGCCACCTACCGCTGTCGTCTAGGGTTAGCGCCCTCGGTCAAGCGCAGCGGTGTCTAGTGGGGTCAGACGCCTCGCGGAACAGTCACGACGGGGGCAAGGGCACGGGGTCTTTTCCTTTTCGAAAAGTATTAGTTTTTATTTTTTTCGTCTTTAATTCGTAAATTGCTAACAGAAGTAAAAAGGAGGGATAAACGGAACTTTCAATCTCACAGAAGAGGACAACCATGCGAAGTTGAACAAAGAGGGGTAAATTCATAGTTAGGGTTGAAAATAGGGGCAACCATGCAATTATCCCTTCTATTTTTGTCCCAACATGAAATTACATTTTTATCCTTAATAGCTAAGTACCTTCATTAATATTGAAGTATGTTATGGTTGGTACCTTTCATGTTTAACCATTAGATCGATGCTAACCGACGGTCCATATTTTTTACATACATCGGAAGATATCTCAAGCCATAAACACTTATTGCAATAAGCAACCATTAGCTTCTACCTGTTTGGCCAAGAAAGGAAAACCCAACTTTTTCAGCTTATGAACAACTCACATGGATAAGTATGTTTGACATACACTTGACTATTTATGCAACAATAAATTGGATGAGCACTTTTAACCGATAAGTTGAAGCATAAACAATTTTGAGCATAAGCAAAAGCTCTACCAAACACATCCTAAGAAGAAGAAATATTTACAACGGAATTGTTTGAAGGAGTAAAACATACCCTCTCTGTCCCAAATTACTTGTCGTTCGACCTTTACCGGATTCATTAAACATTCCGTAACGTCCCGCCACTCCGGGCCGGGTCCGCTTACACCTGGTAGCTTAATAGGCCCTCAAGATTTCCCCACGGACCAACACTAGTCTTTTCTGTGCACTTTGTCCTCACTCATGCACACCGAGAAACACTTCCGGTCGGTCACCCATCCCTAAATTGCTCCAGGCCAAACACGCTTAACCTTAGAGTTCTTTAGAGACGAGCTTCCGAAAAAGAAGTTGCAACTTGTTGACATGAATATTCTATCAATCCTATTAAGCTACAGGCCAGGATGTTACACATTCTCTGAATCTGAACAACACTGTACGTCTAGATTTACTGAACATTCTATGAACCTGGACACAAAAATAGGCTTCCAGAATTAATGACAAGTAAATTGGGACGGAGAGAGTACCATTTCCATCCGAGTAAAGTTATAGCAAGACACCTAGGATGTTTTTCCAGAATTATTCAAGCCAGGCATGAAACCTTAGTGGTAGCTCCGCAGTATATGATCAGCATTGACCAACCAACAGAAGTAGCGCTGGTAACATGATGGCTTGGCTTCGAGTCTTGTTGCTCGCCACGGTCGTAGCACTCGACGCCAATGGATCAACCGGATTCATGTTCGAAGAGGCTACCGTTGACAGCATCCACCTAGGCTTCCAGAACGGCAGCCTGACCTCGACGGCGCTCGTGCGCTTCTACCTGGGCCAGATCGCCCGCCTCAACCCTCTGCTCCACGCCGTCATCGAGGTCAACCCCGACGCGCTCCGTCAGGCCGCTCGCGCCGATGCCGAGCGCCTGTCCGGCCGCCGTAGAGCCGCCGGCCTCCTCCACGGAGTCCCCGTGCTGATCAAGGACCTAATTGCCACGCGTGACCGGTTGAACACGACGGCCGGGTCGCTCGCGCTCCTCGGCTCGGTGGTCAGGCGGGACGCCGGCGTGGTGGCCCGGCTGCGGCGCGCCGGCGCCATCGTGCTTGGCAAGGCGAACCTGCCCGAGTGGGCTAACTTCCGCAGCGCAGGGGACCTTCGCGGATGGAGTGCACGCGGCGGACAAGCACTTGTAAGTTGTGCGCGCGTGCGCCATTTCTGATCTTCTCTCGATCGTCCTGCTATTTACTTCACTTACTTCAATGGACCATGTAGAACCCTTACAACTTATCTGCGGATCCTTGCGGATCGAGCACTGGTTCCGCGATAGCGGCGGCGACGAACATGGCGGCAGTGACACTGGGAACTGAAACCGCGGCATCCATTCTCTGCCCGGCATCGGTGAACTCGGTGGTGGGGATCAAGCCCACGGTCGGGTTGACCAGCCGGGCTGGCGTCATCCCCTTCACTCCTAGGCAAGACACTATTGGGTAATTAAGCAGCGACAATCATTATTCCAGTTACTCAAAGCAAACAAATATGAGAGAAACTACGCGACTTCTGACATTTCTGAAGAATGAGATCAATATTATATATTCAGCTTTATTACTGTATTTCATTCTAAATTATCAGTGAACTTTGCCCTAAATATATTTCTTCGCCTCGAAATATTAGGGTAAAATCACAAAGTTGAAAAACGGGTGACAAAATCATAATTAAGCTTAGAACCTGGGGTAAAAACACATTAACCAGTTGTTCTTTCTTCCAAATTGTTACCAAACATTGCCCTAAAGCTAAATTTTAGGTCTAGCTAGTTTTGAAGTCCTCAAATGAACAATTTTCAGTATGTTGGATGTCAACGACATACTTTAAAAGCGGCTGAAAAATATATTTGTGTACACACTCCTGAAAATATTGAGCATTTTAACTTATTCAAAATATTATTTTCGTTAAATTGTTGATGATGTTGACTTTTTTTGTTATGTTTGACCATTCATCTTATAAAAAAAATTCATTATGCAAAATTATAAGTTGTGTTTCAACTTCACTTGGTGATAAAGTAAATCATAATAAAATATTTAATAAATCTTAAACTTTTTTGAATAAGACGAGCGGTCAAACTTAATAAAAAAATCAAAAACGTTAACGATTTAATTACGGAAGGAGTGCATTTTTCTCGTTATGGAAAAAAGATTTTAAATAGTCTTTCTATATAGGCACTGGTCGGTTTTATGTGAATATATTATCGTTTACTCAGATTACTTGTCTTAACAAATAATTTTGCTTTCCCATTTGAGTAATGTGAATTATAGTATAGGTTTATATATTTTCTTAACCCTATGGAATTCTACAAACATAGATCTGAGATTGAAGAATAATATTTCATCCTTTTTTTAGGGGCAATTTTAATTTTACCTCATAAATGCAGGCCAATATGTCGTACTGTAGCAGATGCTGTCCACCTGCTGGATGCCATCGTGGGTTATGATGCACTTGATGCTGCAGCCACAAGAGCAGCGTCTATATACATTCCTCCAAATGGTTACAAGCAATTCTTAAAGATTGATGGGCTAAGCCGTAAAAGAATAGGCATACCAAATGGTTTCTTCAATTTCCCGAATGGAACACTGCGGCAGTTAGCATACAAGCAGCATGCCAGCACAATGAGGTAAATTATACTAAACTGAAACAGAAAAATCATTTGAAACTTTTTTAGCATTAATTACTATATATTTCTTATTTTTACATATTTTCACGTGTAGGAATTTCCAGCATACTTCCAACTGTTGTTTATTAAATTTAGAACTTTTTTTAATAAAAACATAGAATTCTTCACTGGACTGCATGATTGAGGTAACAAGTATTACGATGACAACAGGAAAGTTCTATCAGTTAAGTAAATAATGGCATAACGTAGCTATCATCTTGAACTGACTTTTGGAGCTACTATGGTATAAAAATGTTGTACCCCATGTTAGTCTGTGATGAGCTGGATAATCTACAATAGTCAATTGCACATAGTTTTTCAATAAAATTTAGAAACGACAATAACAACATGGACCCTTATCTTTGAGACGACGTGTTCATCTTATAACTTTGTTCCATTTATTTAATTTATTTGATCATCGTGTTTGCGTTTAAAGTCAACTTGATCAGTAAGTACTACCTCCGTCCAAAAATATAAGTATTTGTAGACTTTTAGTGATCATGTTTGACCACTCGTCTTATTCAAAAAAAATTGTAAAATTTATGGTTATTTTGTTATAATTTATATTATTCCTATATATCTTTTAAGTATGTCTTCTTTCTTTTTGAATTTGCATAAACATTTTGAATAAGACAAATGGTCAAATCAAAGTCAACAAATCTTACATTTTTTGGACGGAGGGAGTACAACACTTGAATTATTCAATAGTTTTATTTAATGTTTACTCTTGGTTGAAGGCACCATGGGGCGATTGTTATCGAGAACATTACTATAGACAACCTGACAGTAATACAGGATATTAATAAAAGTGGATTACTGACGGCACTACCGGCAGAGTTCAAGTTTAACCTCAACAATTATCTGTCTAATTTATCATACTCCCCAGTTCGGTCTCTTGCTGAAATAATAGCATTCAATAATGCACATCCTGAGGAGGTTAGTTCCTCTCTTTTCTGAACATTTTTATGTCAGTGCAAATATTGTTTCGGGGCATTAAATCTGCATACATATATAATCTAGAGTGTAGACACATTTTCCATATACGAACGGCCGGGTTGAAATTTTTTATTATCTCTTGGCACATCAATGTTGTTGGTTGGACTACAGGAGAGGCTCCAAAAGTACGGGCAGCAACTCCTTCTGTTGTCTGAAAACACTACTGGCATCGGATCAAGGGAGAGGAATGCAATCCGTCAGCTGGAAGAGTTATCAGCAAATGGGGTTGAGAAGCTTATGAGGCAACACAATCTTGATGCCGTTCTAACACCTGATTGGAACGCCGCCTTAGTCCTTGCCTACAATGGTCTTCCTGGCATTGTGGTGCCGGCTGGGTACGATGAGCAGCGTGTCCCGTTCAGTGTTTGCTTCGGAGGGCTGAAAGGTTATGAGCCCAGATTGATTGAGATGGCTTATGCGTTTGAGCAGGCTACCAAAGTGCGAAGGCCTCCACTGTTCAAGAATCAGAATCTACACCACCGTTAAGTGTGCAGATTTTACCTGGGTTTCTGTTGCCCTATCTTTTAATTTCCACTCCGCATTGTTAGATAGATATTTGTATTACGGGTCTACTATTGGCTGCATGGGCCATATTAGTCTTGCCAAGTGGCCATACGTGGCTTCTCCACCTATTTGTATTTGACTATAATCAATATCGATCAATACATCGTGCATTATCAAGTCAACACTTATCGTCAACTCTCAACGGAGAAATATTTGAATTTCTTGTAGACCATATATTGGATTATTTGCGTTCCAGGAATGCCTGAAAGCGGTTCTATTTCCGCTGCAGTATGTAGGCCGGTCGCAGGATACAGTAGGTAGATACACACAGGGCAGTATAGTAGAAAAAATGAGATTGGTAGCCTTGACAAAGTTAAAATAGTACCGTGTTCTATGCTTTTCTAGATGTAAACCATATATTCTCTCCTTTTAACTATACTACCTCCATTACAAAATATATGAGCATTATATTTCTAACCATTCACTAGATTCATACCATCTCCAATAAATTTAGACAATAGGTATGTCCAGATTTATCAAAGATATTATGAATATAGACAAAAAAAAAATGCACTTCGAAATGGTTATATTTTGAGACCAATGATGTCGATGATAAGAGTTGCTAGTTTCTGAAGACGTTGGAAACAACGACGTGCACCCAGATTCACTACTCTCTCTCTCTCTCTCTCCATAGATATAATTTTGACTCTCCGGCGTGCTCCACTTTGCATCCCCGTTGTTGCTACCTCCACGGTGCTCAGTAGCGGAGGACAAGAAAAAAATAAGGTGTGGCGGAATGCATGCTAAAAAGTTGCAATGATATTATCAGAATATTTATTGAACCAAACAACTGAACTATTTCCTTTTGTAGAAGCAGCAGCAGTAATTTAGATCAAAATGGAAGAATGTAAAGTAAAAAAAGAACCTAGCCTTGCTAGACTAAGAGCAGGTGAGACTGGTGGGAAAGAAACAAGGTATGTAAGAGCCCCACCTTGCCATACAGAGTCCTCCGCCACTGACGGTGCTCAACTCGATTACGAGGCTCTCTTGAATGAACAGAGCAATGAAAGACTGGTTTTATTTAGTTGATGAATAATGGAAGTTGAGGAAAAAGATAAATATATGCAAGCAATAGGTGAAGTTGAAGATTATTTTTGTCCTCGTTTCTTTTTCTGAAATCTTGAGATGCAAATAAGGCTGCATTTGGCACGGCTTAATGAACTTCTTATTGAAAGCGCTTATGCTCAATAAGTAGTTTGAACTACCAAACGACAAAATAGTAAAGCACTTATGAGATCTAAGCACCTATAAGCACTTAACCATTATGTACTACCCATAAGCACTTGAGGTAAACAAGCAAAGCGTAACTTATGGGTGAAAATAAGCAGTTTTGATAGATAACCATAAATAGTATTGCCGGGTTGATTGCTTATGCTACAATTAACATCAAGGCAGTTTTAATAAGCACTATCAACACTATGTGCCTAAGCCGTGCCAAAAACATCCCTTTACTCTGTAATTTTTGTGTGATGTGAGATATAGCATAAGTTTATTGGGGGAGCTTTAGATCTAGATTATCGAATGATGAGTGTCTGCATCGATACAATTGGAGGAAAGTCGTTTGCATGAGCACAACGGCGAAGGACGACCAACTGTACAAAATGGGAGCAAGTAATCCACACACATGCACAAGGACGGAAGGACATGCACCATGTCCCAACAGATAATGGACGATCATGCGCGTCATGCATCAAGCCGTTCCACGGTCCACCTCGGGCGTCCCCCACGGAGGAGCCGGAGGTGCCAGCGTCACCCATTGCTGGATCGGCAACAACCGGTGTAGCAGGTGTGGAAGACCCGTGTACCATTGCCAAATCGGCAATAGGAGGTGCGGAGAAGGTCCCGTTGTTAGATCGACAACAGGAGACATGGGGGAGCCTCGTGTTGCTGGATCGACAACAAGAGATGTGGGGCCGGCTCCCATTGCTGAATAAGAAGTAGGAATGGAAGCTGTCCTAGACGGTTGGACGGGAGTCACACCCAAGAGGCCAAGCTTTCCATGGTCAGGTAGTGGTGACCATGTAGAACTTGAGTCAACGAGGGTTTGAGGCCATGTGTGGTGAAAACTTGCCTAGGATATATATACACTAGTTCGATGGGACTGGTTAGTAAGGGGAGAGTCGGGAAGGAGAAAATCAAAGGCTACAGGTGGAATGGATGGCGCAAAGGGAAAGGTGGACTCATAAAAGATGACATGCGGGAAGATATTGATGTGATGGGTGGTCAGATCAAAACAACGGTAGCCTTTGTGAGCCAGGGGAAAACCGAGAAAGACATATGGTAGGGATCGGTGGGCAAGTTTATGTGTGGTTGTGGAGGCGACATTGGGGTAGCACAGGCAGCCAAAGACCCGAAGGAATTGAGGTCGGGTGGGTAGCCAGAAAACTTGGTACAGGGCGTAGCAAATTTAATGACGGTTCTAGAGTAGCGATTAAGAACAAAGGTAGCGGCGGCTAGTGCCTCAGCCCCAAAGTTTGGCTGCATATGAGCCTGGAAGAGGAGAGTGTGTACCACGTCATTAGTGGTTCTCATGGCGTGCTCGTCCTTACCATTCTGCTGACAAGTATAAGGACACGAGTGGTGAAGGAAAATTCCATGCTTGCAAAGAAAGGAGATGTTGAGGGAGTTATCAAATTCGTGTCCGTTATGTGCCCGACACGAACCAACGGTGGGGTTAAACTGAGTACAAACATAGGCACAGAAAGGAAGCAATTGCTTGTGAACCTCAATTTTTTATGTAAGTGGAAACATGTAGAAATAATGTGAGTAGTCATCAACAAGTATAAGATAGTATTTAGAAACATGATTACTGCCCACAGGAGATGTCTAAAGATCACAATGAAAAAAATTCAAACAGGCGCAAACTGTAGGAACAAGACCTAGAAAATCTCAGCCACACGTGTTTGCCAAGTTGGCTAGCTTGACAAAGCAGCAAACTAGGTTCGTTATTACACAAAATGAGATTGGCTTTATTGATTGATGTGATGATGTCATGACTAGGATAACCAAGACATTGATGCCAAGTGTCGGAGGAGGTAGCGGCAGTCGGGAGGGCAACATGGAGCGTAACATGGAGAGTAGTTGGGGTGATGGCGTCGAAGGTGTAGAGATCGCAACACTATTACAACATAGCATCACAATCCTCGTGTGCAGATCCTTAACAGGAAAACCAAGTCGTCAAATTCAATGGAACATGAATTATCACGAGTGAATTGATGAACCCAAACAAGGTTTCTAATGAGAGAATGCACGATATAAATGTTGCCAAGACAAAAGGAGTAATCGGGAGTAGTAATGGAAGAGTGACTCATGTGAGAGATAGGGAGAGAGGAGTCGTAAGCCACAATAACGGACGGACAGGGATATGTGGAGTAAACTGTACGTAGAGTATCGTCATTGGCCACCATGTGGGACGTTGTGCCGGAAGTTCATCACCCAGCCGCCGAGGGAGATGATGTCACATCCCAAAATTTCAATTTTGGAATGTGAACACTTTCCTAAAAAAATCATTCATTTCTCAAAAAAGATTCAAAATGATTTGTTGAATTCTACTAATTAACCATTTATTTTGCTCGGTTATGAAAACTTTTTCTTTAATAAATACATTTTGATTTTTGATAATACTTTGTTGAAACACATGCCTCTGATCTATGAAAATGTTTATATGTACAAAAATAGTTTACTTTACAAATACATGTGATTTCTGAAAATGGTTAATTCAATAAAAATAATTTTTTTAAAGTATTTTAATTTGTAACAAGAAGCTTTTAGGTCCAAAATGTTTCCAACAAATAAAATGACTTTTTCTTATGTTTGATCAATTTGGTTCTGAGACCAATTATAATTTAGGTTATATAATTACTTGTTTGTTGCATTCATGTTGGATTAGTTACATTAGGTTTTATTGGGTGCAAATTATATTTTTGAAAACCTGAGTAGAAATCGTTTTGGAGTGATTTAGAAAATTCAGAATTAGGAACTAGAAATAGAAAAGGAAATGAAAAAAACCCTTCACACGCTCATAGGCCAATTTTCCAGGTAGCCTAACTCTCCCTCTGCTTTGTCTTATGTGTTCTTTCCACTCGTTTCGGCAACATCGCATCCCGTTCATCTTTTATTTTCTTCTTCCGGAAATGCTTGGACGTATCTCTACTCAATATCATCTACATTTGCTCCACGTACCACGTGCATGAACCTGGACACATTAACCTTCCAGATTCATCCCGTGCACTTGGAAGGAAAGAAAACAAGCAATTAAGTGCACAATTAATAGCATTAATCACCTTGCTTCACCCTTCCTTTTGTTCTCCCAACCAACCCCCCCCCCCCCCAATAAAAACATGGCCCCTCCCACGTCCTTCCACCCCCTCAAATCCTCACCCTACCATAAGGCTGCCGCCGCTCCACCCTGGTCTCGCGTCCAGCCATACTACCGCTGATTGACGTCGACGTTCCCGGCAATCTACCCAACCAAATAGCACCAAAATTCACCCATTGGTGCGCAACAAGGCATTCTTCAACATATCCAAAGATCAGACCAAGAGGTGATCTGAATCGACGGGAATCTGCATCGCGGCGAGCACTACTCCCTGTTCCGGATCCATCCAAGTACGTTTGATGGTAATGTTTATCCCATTTGTCGAGTCTTAAACTCGGCACTAGTACTACCCGGTCCCTCACGAGTGTGGAATTCGATGGTGCAACACACAGAACACACAGGAACATGAGATTTTAGACAGGTTCGGGCCCCTCGAATTGAGAGTAATACCCTACGTCCTGTATGTTATGTATTGCCTTTAGCGATTTGCTAATTGCAAGATCTCGAGAGAGTTTTCGGGGGTTCCTGCTCCGCCTTATATATCCGGGGAGTCGGGGTTACATGCGGAGTCCTACTCAATTACACAGATTACATATATGGAATTCTATCTCTAACTTTCTTTATTGATTCGAGTCCTAATCGGACTACAAATCGCTCAATAACTTGCTCCTCAAGTCCTTGTACGTCTGTCTTGGTATCCGCCTTGTTTCCATACCGGTATACGGAATCTTCTATTATTCCGGACCGGTCGGGAACCAGTCTGTCTGCTATCTCCATCACCTCACTCTTCATTGATTTGTTACCGTGTCTCTGCGCATACATTCCTTTATCATTTGTATACCCATAAGGCAAGTATACGACAGTAGCCCCCAAGTAATTTTTGATTTGACCTTGAATAAGACCGACCAGTCTTCCGCATGTTGGTCTTGATTCCATGGTAATATTAAAAAGAACTCTAATCTGCTGCAATAATTCTTCTGTCTTCGAAGCGCTTTTAAAAAGCCAAAAAATTAGTATGTTTATCCTTCATATCACCTAATTAGGTAATCATCACAAATTCTTCTCTCGGTGCACCGACTAGGTGCACCCAATTGAGTATAGCCCCGACTCTTGGATCATTTGAACTTCTTTCAAATAATGCAAGAGTCCACTAGTTGATTCTTCATTATTTTCCTTTGATACGCAATCATTACGAGACCATTCCATTTATCTTTCCATTAATTTCCATCTCCCTCGGTCATTATAGACCGCTCTTAGATACGAGTGCACCGGTCGGGTGCACCTAATTAGGTATAGCCCCGACTCTTGTATCATTTGAGGGTCGCAAATAATGCAAGAGTCTTTACTGGAGAGACTATACTTTATTGTTTCCCATCAAATCACATTCCTCTCAGCAATTTTTGCCAAGAACATATTTTTCGGACCGGTTATACCGGCTTCATATCTCATGGATATTTACACCAGTTTCACATAACGAGACCGTCTAAATCAGCTCTGAACTCATAATCCGCTTAGTGAAAATTTCACTAAGAACCAAAATTCTGGTTGATCGGACCAGTTTATTTCCTATATTCTCACATAGACACGAGTCTCCAAAGCCTATAATCAGCCGGATGATTAACACCCACGACCTAAGGCATCCTTTATCACTGAGTTATGTAAAATTTAACTCTTTCTTACTACTGAATTATAAAACTCGGTATTACTTTAATTTCCATCTGAAAACTCCCACATTTCAGACCGCTTTTTCTTTCACAAAAGCACGACGGCTTATTCTTATGACCGTTAAGTCATAATTAACGCAAATAACAGATCATTAACTTCCTTATGGACGTTAGGTCATAATTGCATAGTTACGACATAGGTTATTAAAAATAAAAAATCCATCGGGCCTCTCAAAATAGCCCAATAACTTTTTAGCCCCGGGCCCATCCCAGTGTCTATAAAAAGAGACGAAAGGTCGACCTAGGTCAACCTTGCTCCCGAAAGCTCATACACGCCTGCCATTCGCCTTTGTTCTTTTGCTCTCTTCTTCCACATTAACCAATCTCAAGCTTTCCTTTTCCATCTCTCAAGACGGGCAAGAAGAAATCCGCGACCATCCCTGCGTCTTCTTCCTCTCGTTCCTCGCAATCAGCTTCCTTTTGGTATCCAAGACCTTGGTAACGAGCAAGGTCACCGAAACCTCCCTCAATGAGGCGGTTCGTGACGGATATCTTCCTCCTCAACCCATTCCGAATTGGAGCGTCCCTTCTCCCGGCCAAATCCCATGGGGAATAGATGATTCTCAACGGTTAGTTTTCAAGGCTTTTTTCCTTCGCGGCCTCGATCTCCCTTTCTGTTCCTTTTTCGAGAGGACTTATTTTCTTTTACGGATGGGAGTTAGTGAACCTCAACCCTAACTCCATCCTACAAATTGCTTTTTTCATCCATCCGTGTGAAGCTTTTCTTGGAGTTCTCCCCCACTTCAAGCTATTCCAATGCACTGTTCTAAATTCGCCCACTTCCTTCATCGGACCGCCAAGCTGCGGTTGGCGGAGTAGGAATCCAATGCTTGGAACGTAGATGAATATTTTTCTCCGTGCTTGAACAAGAGCATAGCCCATTGCAAAAACGGATGGTTTTTCTGCGAGAATCCCCAGCCAAGCACTTCCCGCCTTCGGCGCTAAGATAGCCAAGAATTTTCCTACCGCAGAGACTAGGAAAAAGCTCAAAGAAGACAATGAAATTCTTGCACTCCTAGCTTGCATTAAATACTTGAAGAACGTCGGAGGTGTTACCGCCGAGACAGTTCTCCGGAGCTTCATAGTGCGGGGAGTTCAACCTCTCAAAAGGCAAGAGCATCCAGCTTGGTGCTTTGACGAAGACACCGCTATGCCTTTGGATGGAACCACAGCTTCACGACAAAGAGCGATTAGAAGCTCGCATCAAGCAAATGCTCCAGCCAAAACCAGATCTATCCGGATGCACAAGAGTGGGTCCGGCCTTCAGCTCATGCAATCCTCGTGACCCTGTAAGTATCTCTTCTGTTTCTTCAAATCTTTGTCGCTTGTTACCATCATTTTCTTACGAAAACTCAATTTTTGCAATTGCAGAAAATGGACAACTATAGGAGTCACCCTCCTCTTCCTCCCAATGATACTTGGGGAGAAGATTACGCCAATAATACCGCTCCCCGGCTGTTAAAGCCGGTCCGACTCGGAGGCCTTCGGACCGGTCCTTTCCTCTACCTCCCAGACATTGCTCCAACCGTGGTTCAAGCACCTAGTACAAGAAAACGTACTACTTCCTTGACCATTGGCAGACCTGCTACTTCTTCCGCTGCTCCCGGCGATACATGCTCGGAGGCACAAAAGCTCGAAGATCAACGACGCGAAGAAGAAGCCGTCGAAAGGGATCGCCGAGCAGCTACGGCCATTCTTGAAGCTTCATTGGGAAAGACTCAAGGTACCTCTTCCTCGGTCGATCCCTTATCTAAAGTTCCCGAAAGGTCCCGATATGGCCACCGGACCGGTACCGGTGATGCTTCGGAGAAACAGTTCCAACCCCGCAAGTCAATCCGAGCGAAAAAAGGACTGCAGAGAGAAACAGTGGGGACACCCAAGGCCCGCCCAAGAAGATCAAGACTTCCACCGGCTTCAAGAAAGCTTGCTCGTAAGTCTTTTATATTTGCTAATTCTTTTTTGAATTGTTCCACCTGTCAAAACTCCTTGCCCCGGTCTTATCACATCTGCTTTTTCTCACAGGATCCCTTCTAACTTCCAAGCTAGCATAGCTAGTCTTTTGAGAAGTAACGTTTCTTCCATCTGCTCCAACCGAGTGGTGTTTCGCTTCAACTCCTAGCGCATCTCGGTCCGGTCCCGCTCCTGGCGCTTCTCAAACCAGTACCGCTCCTGCTTCTTCCTCTCCGACCGGTAGGGCCCCCGCTTCCGTTCCCACCTGCTTCAATCACGGAAACTCAAAGTGCGGCATCCACAAAGGAACCCCCGCCGCCTCGCATAAAGAAACCGAAGAGCGAGGTTACCCTTGTTGAAAGCCCATCTTCCGGTAATCCTCCTACCCAAGCTACCTTATTCCAAATTCCTCCGGAGCCGTCACTCGGGACCGGTATGGATGGAAGAAATTCCTCGCCGGCCTAGGACGACACGCAAATTTCCCGAAGAACCAAAGCGAGGCTAGAATAGTAGTTGGAGACGTGGAGGTGGACAGTTCGAGCGGAGCTAAAACATTTACCACAACAGCTCAATGGGACGCTGTAACACCCTGGATTTTAAAAATTTGCAATAAAATAAAACTTAAGTTTATTTTATTAAGGTGCTAGTATTTATCCTAGGATAGTTATTTAATTTCTATTAAAATGAATTATTTTATTAATTATAAAATAATTGTATGTTGCATTCATGCTTGGATAGTTTGCATTAGGGATTTATTTGTGTGAAAATCTATTTACAAAATCGCTTAGATATTCGTTAAGTAATAGGAACTAAATTTGAAGGTAGAAATAAGAAAAGAAAAAGAAAAAAACCCAAAACCCTTGGCCATGGGCCAAATCTCCCGACCCAACCCCTTCTCTCCCCTCACCCTTTCTTCTTCCTCTGCCCTCGACCCGACTCAGCTCAGGAGAGCTCGCCCGAGCCCGCCTCGGCCCATCCCAAACCCGACACGGATCGGAGTTCGATTCCGCGTCCGGCCGGGCCATCCTCGGCGTGCGTGCCACGCCCTGGACCCCTATATGACGCGCCGCAACCCCGTGCCTCGACTTTTTCCCTACAAATTCCCGGATTCCGTGCCCTAGCCACCGCCACCATCGCCGCCGCTTGGGTCGCTGGTCGCGCCGCCGCTCGGAGCCCTCGCGAGCCCCGTGGACCTCGTGACGCTCTTCCCGTTGATCCACCGTCGCCGCCCGCGAAGTTGGGAGCCAAGCCGTCGACCCGAGAGCTCCCTTTCGCCCGCCCGTCATCGTCGCGTGTCGCCTCCGTCCTCCCGCCGCCGCGCAATCGCCTCTCGTTGAGTTCGCCTCCCTCCCCGCACCGCGTAGGAAGCGCCCGCGGCTGGAATTAGGGCACCGGAGCCCCGGTTCCGCGAGCTCGGCGAGCCCCCATGTCCGCCACCGCTCGTCGGCGTTGCCCCGCCGCCGCCACCCCGTCGGAGCACCCCCGGCCGTCCGATCCGGCACGGACGGTCCAGATTAGACTAATCGAACCGTTACGGCGGTTTTACAAAAACACCCCCGTCGTCTTAAATAATTAGTAAAGAATCCCTCCACATTTACATAATTAACCCTATGTTATTTAATGATTATATTATAATCCTGTTAGAGCGCGATAATGTAATTTTTACACTTTAGTCCCTAAGTAATTTTATAATTATGTTTAGGTCCTGTAATTTTACATGTACACCCCTAAGTTTTTCCTAAATTATATTTTAGTCCCGTACCTTTTCATTTAGGCCCCTGAACTTTCCATAATTACAAATAGGTCCCTAAAGCTGCTGTTTTACAATTTAAATATTAGATCTTAAAACGTTCATAACTTTTAGCTCGTAACTCCGATTTAGGTGATTCTTGCGCTCATGAGTTCGTAGTGACGAGTACTATTTAATGGTGCTGTTTTCATAGACAGTAGGCATTGTTTGGTGTACTATTTCTTATTTGCTATGTATGTGTGTTTTCCGGCGTGACGTAAATAGACGAGGAAGAGTACGAGGATTCCCAGGACCCGAGTTTGAGCAGCGAGCAGCAAGAGGAGACAGGCAAGTGTCCTTGATGCACATTGCGCCTACTTTCTTACTTTCTGAATTTACATTTCATGCATTACTTGTTTAACTTGAATCCTATTTGTGTCATACCCTGTTCCCTATTCTACCTTGTCGCCTTGGTTATGGTGTAGTATGCTAGGATGGGTACGTCATCTGCTAGTTGCTATTAATGGGGTTCAAATTAAACTAAATGCTAAGCTTGATTAATTATTCACTTGAACATAATGATCATGGATTGGGGGATGCTTTTTAGCAACATGGAACTTAGGTGATCCCGACAGGAGGATGTGGATGATGGTGCGGAAATGCACGGTACTCGTAGTAGTACTATTGGGCTACGGTAGTACCTGTTGGGGATCATAAGGACCGGTTCTTGGAGCGGCAACCCAGGACTTCCGCACAAAGCACGGGGCTGATAATGGGTAGGTAAGGTTTAGTACCGAGGTAGCTTCCCGGTTCTGCGAGCGTCGAGGAAGGATGAAGGAAGAAGGTGTCTTCCGGATTCGGGCGAGGAAAGGCGGAGTACTTGAAGCCACGGTGCAAGAGGGGGCCCCTGGGTGATGCGTCACTTTGATGGCGGCGAAACCTTAGCATGGGCGTTTTGCAAGCTGGGAAGTCCTTAGAAAAGACCTTGCGGTGATCTCTTGGCCTCATACCTTAGGAAGTGTGCTGGCATAATAGAGGTTTTAGTCACTGAATAGTGATGGAATCACCGACCTGTGGGTAAAGTTGTGCAACCTCTGCAGAGTGTAAAAACTGTTATTAACATCCGTGTTCACGGTCATGAACGGCCTGGATCCTCACGAGAACTAGAGGGATGGTTTGGGTGGAGTAACCCGTTGGTAGCTACAAGCGGGGTAACTTGTAGTGAGGTGAGCTACAGGCGGGGTAACTCTGTAGTGTGGTTTCTGCAAGTAGGGTAGCTTGCAGTTGTTAATAAGTGGGGTAACCTATTGGTGCTTTTATGACATAGTAAATAGGTTGTTTAATTAACTTGACTAGTATAGGTGCTTCTATTGCAAACCCTGTGTCGGCTTTCCTTTTATACAGCTTGCATGTCATTTTTCCCACACTTGCTTGAGTACGACATGTACTCACTCTTGCTATTTCCTGTTGCTATACACTACTGCTGCTTAGAAGCCGAAAGGAGGTACCTTGATGAAGACTACTACTAGGCGTGTGTTTCCCCGGTTGATTGCCTGCGGCGTATGGAGTCTTCCGCTGAGTTTAGTTTAGTCCTTTGAGACATTTTAATACAGTTATGTAATAAAGATACGCTTGAGACGATGTAATAAGTTATACTATGGCATTGGTTATACTGTTATTTCACTATTGTCTCTATATGTGTGATTAACCGATCCTGGCACACATATAGCTATGCATTCGGTCTTGGCCTTAAGACTGGGTGTGACAAAGTGGTATCGAGCCATGTCAACCGTAGGACGCTAGTTTAGTTAGAGTCTTCGAGTCTTAGCTATTATTTGAAAAGCTTATTCTCAAAATTATATATATTACTTATAACTTGCTTATCTATACTCATCTTGTTGCTTTACTACCTTTTTGTTTATGAAAACACTTTACTAACCTCCTCTATTCAAAACTTTGTAGATGGTTCGTACTAAGCTCACTCCACGCAAGACGGTGGTTGTTCAACCCACTCGTGTCCCCGAGGGCGCTGCTTGGATGTGCCAGCCCGCCATGGTGGCTCACTCCAATGGACTGCACGCCGGCTACTACCCCAACACTCGTCGTACGTGCTTCAAGGGCTCGGCTTCAACGACGCCCCTCTCTACATTGGAACCAGGACAACGCTGCGTGGAAGAGGCTACCGGTGGAGGGTGTCGGTGATCCTCTACCGCCGGTGCACGGATGACGGCATGTGCCGCACCCTTCGTGAGCACCACGCCACCGCCCCAAGATCTACCTTCGATGCTGGGATTCGCGATGCCGCTCGTCAAGCTCTTCTTGTGTTACGCGCCGGGAGGGACACTACTATGCGCCACTCCCGGTTTGCTCACTTCCCCTACGGAGAGAGCTGCAGCTTGAACACTACGGTGATGCCCGCACCTGCCGGAGACAACGAGTGACGGACTTCGGGACCAAGTGCGCCTCACTAGAGCTATGGACTTCATGCTGACTGAGGCTTTGGATGAGATTGAAGATCTACACCGCCGCAACGAGGAGCAAGAGGAGAGGATCATGTCTCTCCATGAGATGCTGACCCCCGAGGATGAAGAGGACGAGGAAGACCCCGAGGAGGCGCCACCATCACCCACCGTGCCGCCTAGCTCCCCTCCCCGCGGAGAGCTTCTTCACTTGGCAGCTGCACCACCCCCGCCACCTCCGGAGGAGTAGTTGTCTAGGAGAGTCATCACTTAGGTCCATGAGGATAGGTCGAGTAGTTAATCGAGTTAGTTAAAGTTTACCGTCGATAGTTAGTCTTAGTCTTAGCACGTCCTCATGCTTGGTTTGCTACAATGTTTGGAGTGATGCTTGTCATTTGGAGTTTTTGCTTGAGTGTCGATGGGATGTAAGGCATGTCTTACAACCATCCGTTTATCATACATTAATGAGTTAATAAAGGATTAGTTTGGGTTATATTCTCTCTTGAGTTCTTTTATCTATATCCTTATCACCTCTCGATATCATTTGTTTATACTCATTCATAGCTATTTATTTCTATCTCATGGAATATCTATGTTGCCCGTTGATATGTCCAATTTCCTATAATATTGCTCATCCCCTGCTTAAATTCTTACTATCTACTCTTTTCCTTATACTTGTCGCTCTATTTCTACCTCCACCATGTCCTTGATAATCTTTATCATGATATTTTCCTTGTTGACCGTGCAAACATGACGTGAACTTTTCAATCCTGTTTGACTCAACGGATGGCGAGGCGCAACAACAACAACAACGACAACGATGGGGATGCACCACCGGAACCCACTTTGGGGCAACTTTTGGCCATGCAAGCCCGGATCCTTCGGAGCATGCAGCGAGAATCCGGAACAACGAAGCGCCGGCTCCGCCACCCAGGGACAAGTTGGGAGAGTTTCGGAGGACCAAACCAGTGCCGTTCTCGCAAGATAAGGATCCTCTTGATGCTGATGACTGGCTGAAGACCATTGAGAAGAAGCTGCTAGTTGTTCGGTGCAATGACATGGAGAAGGTGTCTGTATGCTTCACACCGGCTTGAGGGCCCAGCTGCTGAATGGTGGGAGGCATTGGTGAATGCCCATCAGGACCCGACTAATATCACTTGGCAGGAGTTTGTGACCAGTTTCAGGGCTCACCATGTTCCTCGTGGTGTCATGAAAGTCAAGAAGAAGGAGTTTCGGGACTTGGTGCAAGGTTCCATGTCCGTCGGTGAGTATCCGCACCGCTTCACCCAGCTTTCACGCTATGCTCCAGGAGAAGTGGACACCGATGAGAAGAAGCAAGAGCACTTCCTGGAGGGACTGAATGATGGTCTTGCTTATGCTTTGGAGTCTAGGGACTTTGTGAACTTCCAGTCCCTAGTGGATCGCGCACCGATTCTAGAGAACAGGAGGGGTAGGATGGATCGCAAGCGCAAGCTGGAGCGCCGAGCGCAGCAGGAAAGGAACAACACTAAGCCCCGTTTCAGTTCTTCATCTCGCGGGACCTGTCTATCGTCCAGCTCAGCAGGGAGGACAGCAGAGTGGCCAGCGAGAGGACCCAAGGTGCTGGACAAGGCTATGGTACTCCTCGGCGTCGGATGCAGCGTCCCAACAACAATCAGGCATCATCAACTCAGCAGAGGCCCAACAATGGATAGAACACCGGAGGCCGTGGACCCTGTTTCCGTTGTGGACAAATAGGACATTTTGCTGATAAGTGTCCTCGGAATCGCCCAGCTCGGACCCCGGCTCAAGTTGCTAACAACACTCCAAGCCGCAATGCCAATGCTGCTCCTACTCCAGCCAAACAGAACCATGTGCGTGCACGTGTCAACCATGTGGATATTGAAGGTGCTCAAGAGGCTCCGGACGTCGTGATTGGTATGTTTTCTGTCTATGATCAAAATGCAGTTGTCTTATTTGATACTTGGAGCATCGCATTCATTTGTATCTGCTGCCTTCGTTCAAAAACATAATCTACCCATGTCAATGCTTAAGAACCTTATGATAATTACCTCACCTGGGGGAGAGATGCATGCTAGACAAGTTTGCCGTAAGGTAAACCTTATCATAAGGGGGTAGATTTTCTTGCAAACCTAGTCGTTCTCGAATCTATGGGTATTGACGTCATCCTTGGAATGAGTTGGTTGGGAAAGCACAAGGGTCTGATTGATTGTGCTAAGAAGGCAATGAAGTTGACAGCTAGCTCAGGAGAGGAAGTGGAGTATGTTGCTGATGCACTCATCACTAGCAAAGGGGCAGTCAATAGCATTGTGTTGAATAATTTAGAAGGTACATCAGTTCAGGAGATCCGTGTGGTCGGCGAGTTTCCCGATATCTTCCCGGAGGAGTTGCCGGGTATGCCACCTGACCGTGACATTGAATTTGTTATTGAATTAGTTCCTGGTACAGCTCCTATATTTAAGCGACCCTATCGGATGGATAGTGAACAGTTAGCTGAACTTAAAACCCAATTGCAAGAACTATTAGATAAAGGTTATATCCGCCCTAGTGCATGTTGACGGTCCTTATGGTCCAATTTTACCGTCAACATATTGCATCTTTTTGAATCAAACACCATCACCAAGAATAGACATAGGGATTATTTCTAACAAATTCCACTAGTCTTGGTGAAATGATGAATGCAGGTGCAATTCATATGAAAACAGGGGAAAACATGCACGAAACATGGACTTTGCAATCGACGGATTTTCCCCGGACTAAAGAATATCGTCCAAAAGCCCAAAACCACAAAACAGGGCCTCAACATCAAACCAAGCAAGTGGATTGGGCCAGTACACAGCCGAGAGGAAGGCACCGGAGAAGAACCAAGCCCGGGGAGCCCAGGCCGGTTCGGCCGAACCGCCCTACCGGTTCGGCCGAACCGACAGTGGGCCCCCCGGCCCACTTTTCTCGGCGGTTCGTCACCGACGTCCGGAGGTCGGTTCCACCTGCAATTAATGCCACCGACGTCCGGAACCGCCTCCAAGTTGCCGACCTTCCAAGGCTATAAATAAAGGGCTATACCCCCTCTCTCAACACACCACCAACATCAAGATAGAAGACAAAATTCTCATCCTTAGGCCAAGGGCCTCTTGTATCTTAGTAGAATAGGAGAGAGGGCAAGGAAAAGGAAGGAGTGTTCCTCCCTTTTATAAAGTGGAGTAATATTTCCTTTCCTTTTACCTTGGCGTGTAAACACTCTTTTAGGTGATTTATACGTGGTGATCTACTTATCTATCGTGACATATCTTTGTTAGACGTAATTCTTGTTATACTTGTTTACGGGATCATCGCTTCGCAAGAAGTGCTCTAGCTTTCCGAACTCGGTTCTAGGCCGAGGCTAGAGTAGCGGTCAATAGCATAGACGTGGTGTCTAGGCTGGAGATCGCCTTTGTTTGCTGTGTGCCCCACGGTTTGTAGAGGTAGGTGGCAGGAAGTGACAGCCCTGTCATCCAAAGGAACCCTCCACGTTCGGGTACATAGTAGAGCTTTCGTAGACCGGAGTGGCTTGGCGGACCAAGCCTAAGACGGTGCCCGAAGTAAACAAGTCTAGCTTGCGTTCGTCTACCTTTAAAGGATAAATAGATAAGAGTCACCCTCTCGACCCTATTTTGCTACGTTGTCTTGGTTGTCCTTGGGTAAACTAACCTTGTTGCAGAAATACTCCGTTCCCTGCGGATATAAATACGATACCTTGGAATACTCCCGGGTGAAGTGCTACAACGGTATTCCGTGCGCTTGCGGATTTATTCGTGACGTAAGAAATACCAACAAGCATTTCTGGCGCCGTTGCCGCGGAGCGGTTGTTATCTTTGTAACGAATCAGGTTTGCCCTCGTAATCTATCTTACTTACCGTTCTGTTTTTATTTTTTTCCTTACATTCAAAATTTCACAAAAACATATCATGGAGTCACACCCAACCATCCAATCTTTCTCCACTCCACGGGGTGAACTCTTAGAGCCACCATCATCATCACAACCTATTTCTTCACCTGGCTATGAGTTCTCCCCGATTACATTTCGATGATTAGAGGTTTATCCTTTTCGGGTTTTAAACATGAAAATCCTTATGAACACTTGCGAGAGTTTGAACATTTGTGTTCATGCCGATTGATCCATGGCATGACACAAGAAACATTGAAGTGGAAGTTGTTTCCCTTCTCTCTCAATGAGAAGGCGAAGCAATGGTACACTTACACCGCTAAGAGAGTGAACGGTGATTGGAAAGAATTGCGAGACAAATTTTGTCTAGCATTCTTCCCCGTATCTCGTATCACTTCTCTACGAGCGGAAATAATAGGCTTTCGACAAGAAGAAAAGGAAACCTTAAGTGCGTCATGGATTCGGTTCTGTTCTCTAACGGACTCCGGACCAGAATTGTTGCTCCCCGAACCCGTTTTATTACAACACTTTTATTCGGGATTGAGCAACGATACCGCACTTTATCTTGACACGGCCGCGGGTGGATCTTTTTCTCATAAGACCATAGCGGAAGCACACGAACTTTTGGATCGAATTGTGGAAAACACACCTTTTTCCGCTGACTTACTCGTAGAGCCGGAGTCGAAGATGAGGAACTCGTTGTGCAAGAGACACAGCACTTGGTGCCCATGATGGAGCACCTAGCACTCGAGTCCTCATCTAACACAAGAACAATGATAGAGGAAGATGAACCTCTTGAGTTCCCATTTGAGTTCAAGGAAGAAATTTTTGAAGATTTTGGAAACACCTTGAACTACTCCTATCAAAAGAAACCAGCACTCCCTGCACCAACTCCCGAACCTATTGAAAAATCTATTCTCTTAAAAACTGTTCGGAAGTTGACAGCAATCATGAGTGATGAATGGTTGATAGAAAACGAACTTTCTTCGGAAGTTCTTCGACTTGATCATCCTAGATCAACCATTCGTGGCTCAATTCGGGGAGTAATGGTAGATATTCTCTATAATCCTCTAGTAGGTGCCAACATCATGTCCGAATCTTTTGCTTCAACTTTATTTGGAAACGAGACATGGGCACCTTCTCGACAAACTCCTTAAAGCCTCACCGGGGCAATTTTTTGAGAGTTTGGGGATCATTAGAGATGTTTGCATTAAGCATAATGAAGCAAAGGTTTCCCTGGACTTTCACGTTTTCGGAATCTTGGATTTCGATGTTTTGGTCGGTCATCCCATAGAAAAGCTTTTCTTAGGGATATCACCTTTAGGAACCTTAGACTTCACCCTCGGCAAGAAAACTTTTTCTCTTCCTATCATTCATGCACAAAACTCTTTTGCCGAGGAGCCGCTTGTGGAAGAAGAATGCATGGAGGAGGTTATGGCAATTTTTCCTCATGAAAACCCCGAATCATCCTTGGATGAAGATGCTCTTGATTTCATTTTGGAAGAGGATGATTCGGCGGAAACTTTTGAGCTGCCCGAAACTTTTACACCTACGCCACCTCCCGTAGAACTCAAAACTCTTCCACCAGGCTTGCGCCACGTTTTTCTTCACGGAAATCCCGAAACCCCTGTCATCATAAGTGACAAGCTTTCGGAGGAGGAAACTGCAAAACTCTTAGCCGTGCTAGAAAAACATCACTCCGTTTTTGGGTACTCGCTTGGAGACCTCAAGGGAATTAGCCCTGCTCTTTGCACCCATCGCATTCCCATAGGCCCCGATAGTACACCATCTAGGGAACCTCAAAGGAGGTTGAACAATGCGATGCGGGAGGTCGTTAAAAAGGAGGTCTTAAAACTTTTACATGCTGGCATTATCTATCCCTGTTCCACACAGCGAGTGGGTGAGTCCAAGTGCAGGTTGTACCCAAGAAGGGAGGAATGACGGTCATCCAGTAATGACAAAAATGAGTTGATCCCTCAACGCACCGTCACGGGATGGAGGATGTGCATAGATTACCGGAAACTTAACAAGGCTACAAAGAAGGATCATTTTCCGCTGCCCTTCATCGATGAGATGTTGGAACGGCCGGCAAATAATTCTTTCTTTTGTTTCCTTGATGGGTATTCAGGATATCATCAAATCCCCATCCATCCCGACGATCAAAGTAAGACCACTTTCACATGCCCCTATGGAACTTACGCCTATCGACGAATGTCCTTTGGGCTTTGCAATGCACTGCTTCTTTTCAACGTTGCATGATGTCTATCTTTTCTCGACATGATCGAAGAGATTATGGAAGTATTCATGGATGATTTCTCCGTTTATGGAAAAACCTTTGATCATTGTTTAGAAAATTTAGACAAAGTCTTGCAACGTTGTCAAGAAAATGATTTAGTGCTCAATTGGGAAAAATGCCATTTCATGGTTAGAGAAGGCATAGTTCTAGGGCATTTAATTTCTGAAAGGGGGATAGAGGTGGACAAAGCTAAATTAGAAGTTATAGAAAAGCTTCCACCTCCTGTGAATATTAGGGGCATTCGCAGCTTTCTGGGACATGCGGGGTTCTATCGTCGTTTTATCAAAGATTTCTCTCAAATTGCTAGACCCCTTACAAATCTACTTGCGAAGGATGCACCCTTTGAGTTTACTCGATGAATGCATGACTGCTTTCACTACCCTTAAAAATGCACTCATCTCAGCGCCAATCATCCAACCCCCTGATTGGACGCTGCCTTTTGAGATAATGTGTGATGCTAGTGATTTTGCCGTAGGGGCTGTTCTTGGCCAAACTAGAGATAAAAAGCATCATGCAATCTCCTATGCAAGCAAAACCTTGACTCGGAGCTCAATTAAATTACACTACCACTGAAAAAGAGCTCCTTGTCTGTCGTTTTTGCTTTTGATAAGTTTAGATCCTACTTGACTGGAGCAAAAGTCATTGTTTACACCGATCATGCTGCTTTAAAGTTTTTGCTCAATAAGAAGGATGCTAAACCCCGTTTGATACGATGGGTTCTTCTACTCCAAGAATTTGATGTAGAAATCCGTGATAAAAAAGGAGTAGAAAATTCCGTGGCAGATCATTTGTCGCGTATACAATTCACTAACCTGCAGGAATTACCCATCAATGATTTCCTACGTGACGACATGCTGCTCCTAATAAGGGACTCACATCCATGGTACGCCGACATTGTGAACTTCATGGCAACGGGGTACGTACCACCCGGAAAGAGCAAGAAACGACTCATCTATGAGAGTCGCCGTCACTTATGGGAAGAACCCTTCCTTTACCGTGTCTGCGCCGATGGATTGCTAAGGCGATGTGTGCCCATACCCGAGAGCACACGAATCATTGAGAAGTGCCATGCATCGCCATACGGGGGACACTACGGCGTGTTTCGTACACAGGCCAAGATATGGCAAAGTGGTTTCTTTTGGCCAGCCATGTACGAAGACACAAAGGAATTTGTCGTGCGATGCCCAGAATGTCAAAGAGTTGGAGGCATCACGGCAAGAGATGCAATGCCCCTCAACTACAATTTACAAGTCGAGCTCTTCGACGTATGGGGCATTGACTTCATGGGACCGTTCACCAAGTCACATGACTGCGAATACATCTTGGTGGCGGTAGACTACGTGTCTAAGTGGGTAGAAGCAATGCCTTGCAGTGGCCGCAAATGCCAAGCATGCTCGCCGGATGTTCCACGAAATTATCTTCCCGAGGTTTGGAACACCGAAGCTAGTGATAAGCGACGGAGGGTCTCACTTCATTGATAAGACCTTCCGACGCTTCCTAAGAGAACTTGGATCAAGGCATAATATCGCTACTCCATACCACCCTCAAACCAATGGGCAGGCCGAGACCTCAAACAAGCAAATCAAGCGGATCCTGCAAAAGACCGTAACAGAAATGGGGAAGGGATGGAAGGACAAGCTACCCGATGCACTATGGGCATACCGTACAGCATATAAGACACCCATAGGCATGTCCCCATACCAGCTCGTGTACGGGAGAACATGTCATTTACCCGTCGAGACGGAACACCGAGCGTATTGGGCCATCCGGAAATAGAACATGGACCTTAATGGTGCCGGACGCAAAAGAAAAATGGAGATAGCTGAGTTAGAAGAATGGAGAGACAAAGCTTACCACAACTCAGCTATATACAAAGAAAGGACAAAAAGGTGGCACGACAAAAAGATAAAGATAAAGGTATTCAAGGTTGGAGATAAAGTCTTGCTATTCAATTCACGGGTGAAACTCTTCGGGCATGGAAAATTAAGAAGTAAATGGGACGGACCATACACGGTTATTGACACCTCGTCACATGGAGCAATCACACTTCAAGACGACGAAGGTAAAATATTTAAGGTAAATGGTCAGCGCCTTAAAATTTATTTCGAGCCCGATAAAGATAAAGAATTTGATGTCATGCACTTGATTGATTTGAAATATCTCTCATGATATCCCCCGTTTTACTTCATCACCCGTAGCAGTACTTTCCTTTGAATAAATATAGCAAGAAATAAACCAGAAAAAAGAAGGAAACCAGAGGAAGAAAAGGCAGTCCGGCCGAACCCCACTTTGTGGTTCGGCCGAACCGGCCCGATCTCCCCGGCGCCCATCTTTTGCCAAAAATCCAATATCTCCTTCCCTCCTTTCTTTATTTTCTGCTGGAAAATAAAAACCTTGTCGAGCGCGCCCGGGGTAGAAAACCCCTATTTATACTTCTCCTCTCCACCCAATCTTTTCATCTCCTCCACTTCCTACATCATGAGCGAACATAGCAGCGCCTCGTCCGACATCTCGGACGGCAGCAGCAAAAGGAAGAAGCCCCATGAATGGATTGAAGAAGGCGAAGCACTCGACAACGCTATCCGCCTCATTGAGGAGCTTCGCCGGCAGTTAGAGCGCGCCAAAAAAGAGAATGGGGTTCTCCGTAACCTCTACAACCACCTCGAGAGGGAGAAGAAGAAGGATGAAGACCTCATCGAGACCCTCACTCGGAGGATGGGCGCAGTACGACCTCGCCTTAGAGATGATCGAAGAAGAGAAGGCGAAACTCGCGGGAGGAGGAGAGGAAAATTAAGAAAGATTAAGAGTAGGACGTAGAACGCATAAACCTTAGAAATCTTTCGATCCTTTTTGTAATACGCCTACTGTTTTAATTCAATCATATTAGTGCTCCCCGGGCTTCCATACCGGCAGAGCAAATTTTGTTTCCAAATGTCTTTTGTCTATCTTTTGAAGGAAACAGGCAAAAAGGCAAGTGTGGGGGGGACATCGCGGAAAGCAAAGACAAACACACGCGAAGCGCGCAGAAACATCACGAGGAAAACAACACAAACACAAGCTGCGAAACAGAGCGCAAGTGAGGCCTAGTGCCGTTCGGCCGAACCCAAAAGGGTGGTTCGGCCGAACCCCGGTGGGTCCCACTCAGCCCCCGCTTCCTCGTGGCACTTGAGTTTGTTTCTCACACTTCCTTTTTGCCTACCTTATTTGTCAAGTTCATTCTGAGACGCGAAAAACAATTACTAAAACTTGACCAACTAAAATTTGGGAAGATTTCTTTTGAATACCTTTGAAAATCCCAAGTCTCTCCCTAATACTCTCATGATGATCTTGCACACTTTTTATTACTCGCTTCATCACCACTTGCCCGTGAACAAATAATCAAATCCATAGGACCCATGTTTTTCTAGATTATTGGCAAGTGTGATATGGCTCGACGAAATGATCTTATGCTTAGCTTACCGAGTCCTTGGGAATTTTATTTCACAAAACAAAAATACCATGGCTTCATGCTCCTCTCTTGATACAAAAATGCCTACCAATGCCATATGACGATCATACCTTGCAAAACTTACATACATATGCTGCTTGTGTTTGCAATGAGCTTTACCAAAATTGAGTGACCCTAGAGAGAAACTTGTCATGCTCTCTTGATCAAGAGCACGTACACTCCACCAAAAAAGGGCTAAACTCCTACACCGGGAGCTAGCCCCCCACCAAAATAAAGACACTCCTCGCTTGCACCTCTTTTTACCTCTCTCTCTCTCAATCACGCATAAACAAGACATGGCTATGTAGAAAGAAAAGCTCACACAGATGAGCAATGAAAAGCTCACACGGATGAGCAATGAAAAGAAAGCTCACAAAGATGAGCAATGAAAAAGAGAAGAGATGCTCAAGCATAGAGCAAGAAAAGAAAAGAAAGAAAATAAAAAGATAGCCATGTTTTGAAAATGCAAAATAAAGAGGGGTCAATTACAATAGGAGTTGTCACTTTTTCATATCCATACACACACGCACTTCTTGATCAAGGTTGCATGACTTGGCTTCTCCATGGATCCTTTCTTTTGGCTTAGCAATATTTGTGATACAAGTATGCCTCTCTCATTCCCTACCGAGCTCCACATACAAGCCTAAAAAGTAGGAAAAAGAGAGGCAACACAATGCCTTGGTGAGGAAAACACTTTTTGAGCGATTCAAGAGAATCAAAGAGGAGCGGGAGTCATGTTGTTTATTTTCAAAACTTTCAAAAACCCAAGGTGCTTAGTGAGCAAAAGTATAGTGACTTGAGTCATGAGCTGTTCCACTTATCAATCATCCAAGAATGCATGTTAGCCACCGTCATGTTCACAAGTAAAACGGTGTGGCTTGTAATAACATGTGTGCAGGTCTCTAAGAGGAGAGATCTCTCAACTTACGCTCCCACCTTTACTCGAGGACGAGCAAAGAGCTAAGTGTGGGGGGTCTTGTTGACGGTCCTTATGGTCCAATTTTACCGTCAACATATTGCATCTTTTTGAATCAAACACCATCACCAAGAATAGACATAGGGATTATTTCTAACAAATTCCACTAGTCTTGGTGAAATGATGAATGCAGGTGCAATTCATATGAAAACAGGGGAAAACATGCACGAAACATGGACTTTGCAATCGACGGATTTTCCCGGACTAAAGAATATCGTCCAAAAGCCCAAAACCACAAAACAGGGCCTCAACATCAAACCAAGCAAGTGGATTGGGCCAGTACACAGCCAGAGGAAGGCACCAGAGAAGAACCAAGCCCGGGGAGCCCAGGCCGCTTCGGCCGAACCGCCCTACCGGTTCGGCCGAACCGACAGGTGGGCCCCCCGGCCCACTTTTCTCTCGGCGGTTCGTCACCGACGTCCGGAGGTCGGTTCCACCTGCAATTAATACCACCGACGTCTGGAACCGCCTCCAAGTTGCCGACCTTCCAAGGCTATAAATAAAGGGCTATACCCCCTCTCTCAACACACCACCAACATCAAGATAGAAGACAAAATTCTCATCCTTAGGCCAAGGGCCTCTTGTATCTTAGTAGAATAGGAGAGAGGGCAAGGAAAAGGAAGGAGTGTTCCTCCCTTTTATAAAGTGGAGTAGTATTTCCTTTCCTTTTACCTTGGCGTGTAAACACTCTTTTAGGTGATTTATACGTGGTGATCTACTTATCTATCGTGACATATCTTTGTTAGACGTAATTCTTGTTATACTTGTTTACGGGATCATCGCTTCGCAAGAAGTGCTCTAGCTTTCGAACTCAGCTCTAGGCCGAGGCTAGAGTAGCGGTCAATAGCATAGACGTGGTGTCTAGGCTGGAGATCGCCTTTGTTTGCTGTGTGCCCCACGGTTTGTAGAGGTAGGTGGCAGGAAGTGACAGCCCTGTCATCCAAAGGAACCCTCCACGTTCGGGTACATAGTAGAGCTTTCGAGATCGGAGTGGCTTGGCAGACCAAGCCTAAGACGGTGCCCGAAGTAAACAAGTCTAGCTTGCGTTCGTCTACCTTTAAAGGATAAATAGATAAGAGTCACCCTCTCGACCCTATTTTGCTACGTTGTCTTGGTTGTCCTTGGGTAAACTAACCTTGTTGCAGAAATACTCCGTTCCCTCGCGGATATAAATACGATACCTTGGAATACTCCCGGGTGAAGTGCTACAACGGTATTCCGTGCGCTTGCGGATTTATTCGTGACGTAAGAAATACCAACAGTGCATCACCATGGGGAGCCCCGGTTATTTTTTTTGATAAGAAGGGAGGTGATCGGAGAATGTGTGTAGATTACCGTGCACTCAATGAGGTTACAATCAAGAATAGATACCCTCTACCACGGATTGATGACTTATTCGATCAGCTGAAGGGAGCCTGTGTATTCTCCAAGATTGATCTTCGTTCTGGATATCACCAATTGAAGGTCCGAGCCTCCGACATCCCCAAGACGGCCTTCATCACTCGGTATGGATTATTTGAGTATACCGTTATGTCCTTTGGTTTGACCAATGCTCCAGCCTATTTCATGTATCCGATGAACATGGTCTTTATGCAATATCTGGACAAGTTTGTGGTTGTTTTCATTGATGATATCTTGGTATTCTCGAAGAATGAGGAAGAACATGAGAAACATCTTCGTCTTGTTCTACGTAAGTTTAGGGACAATCAGTTGTATGCTAAGCTCAGTAAGTGTGAATTCTGGTTGAAAGAAGTTGCTTTTCTTGGTCACGTCATCTTGGAAGGAGGAATATCCGTGGATCCTAGTAAGGTTGATGATGTGTTGAGTTGGAAGTCACCGCAGAATGTCTCGGAGATCGAAGTTTCCTCGGTTTGGCAGGATACTACGGACGGTTCATCGAAGGGTTTTCCAAGATCGCAAAGCCTATGACAGAATTATTGGAGAAAGGAAAGACTTTTGAGTGGACACCTCAGCGAGAAGCTAGTTTCCAAGAGTTGAAGAAGAGGCTTACCGCAGCACCCGTTCCGACCATGCCCGATATGGAGAAGCCTTTCTCGGTGTATTGTGATGCATGTGGACAAGGCATAGGATGTGTGCTCATGCAAGAAGGAAGAGTCGTGGCATATGCATCGAGGCAGGTGAGGAAACATGAGGAGAAGTACCCTACGCATGACTTGGAATTGCTAGCGGTGGTTCACGCTCTCAAGATTTGAAGACACTATCTCATTGGGAAGAGGTGTGAAATCTACTCGGATCATAAGAGTTTGAAATATTTCTTCACTCGATCCGATTTGAATCGAGGCAGAGCCAATGGTTGGAACTCATCAAGGATTATGATTTGGAGATCAACTATCACCCGGGCAAGGCAAATGTGGTCGCAGATGCATTGAGTAGGAAGTCTCATTTGAACACATTGGCTACTAGAGAGTTACCGCCGGATATATGTGAAGAGTTTGAGAAGCTTAACCTTGGTTGGATGACTAACATGGAAGCCGTTGCAATGGAAGTGGAGTCTACACTAGAGAGTGATATTCGAAAAGGACAGCTTGAGGATGCTGCCATTCAGGAGATCAAGTTACGGATCCAGGAGAACACGGCCCTAGGTTTCACTGTTGACGATCAAGGAACACTGTGGTACAAGCAACGGATCTGTGTGCCGGATGTTGAGGAAATTAAAGAATTGATACTTCGAGAGGCTCATAACTCGGCATACTCTATGCACCCAGGAGGCACTAAGATGTACCATGATTTGAAGACTCGCTATTGGTGGTCCGGAATGAAGAGAGCCGTAGCAGAGTATGTGGCTTTGTGTGATACATGCCAGAGAGTCAAGGCAGAACGACAACGACCAGCTGGACTCCTACAACCACTCAAGATACCTGAATGGAAGTGGGAAGAGATCGCAATGGATTTCATTGTGGGTTTACCTCGGACTCGGGGAGGTTATGATTCTATATGGGTTATTGTGGATCGATTGACCAAAGTTGCGCATTTTATCCCCGTCAAGACCACGTATATCGGGCAGAGGCTTGCAGAGCTGTACATAGCAAGGATAGTGTGTCCGCATGGTGTTCCAAAGAAGATTGTGTCGGATAGAGGTACGCAGTTCACCTCCAGGTTTTGGGAGAAGTTACATGAGTCTTTGGATACAAAGTTGAATTTTAGTTCAGCCTATCATCCCCAAACGGACGGACAGACCGAGAGGGTGAATCAGATTTTGGAGGACATGTTGAGGTCGTGTGCACTCCAATATAGTAAGAGTTGGGATAAGCTCCTTCCATATGCAGAATTCTCCTACAACAATAGTTACCAAGAGAGTATCAAGATGGCACCGTTTGAGTTCTTATATGGTCGCAAGTGCGTAACGCCTTTGTTTTGGGATCAAGTAGGAGAGAAATTACCGTTTGGTCCTGAGATTCTTCAAGAGGCCGAGAGACAAGTTCACATCGTAAGGGAGAATTTAAAGCTTGCTCGGTCTAGACAGTAAGAGTTACGCAGATAACCGGAGAAGAGAATTGAGCTTTGAGGTTGGTGACTTTGTATACCTCAAGGTATCTCCTATGAGAGGTTTGCGACGCTTCAAGATCGGAGGCAAGTTAGCTCCTAGATACATTGGTCCTTTCAAGATCATTGCTCGGATGGGTGAGGTAGCGTATCAATTGGAGTTACCACCGCATATGTCGGATGTCCATGATGTTTTTCATGTCTCTCAATTGAGGAAATGTCTACGAGTGCCGGAGGAACAGCTTGCCTATCGAGGAATTGACAAGTAGGAGAGGATCTTACTTATCAGAGTACCCAATAAAGATTTTGGATACCCTTGAGAAGGCCACAAGGAATAAGAAGTACCGTATGTGCAAGGTTCAGTGGAGCAATCACACAGAGGAGGAAGCTACATGGGAGAACGAGGATGATCCGAAGAAAGAGTTCCCTAATCTTTTTCCTCGATCCATCCGAATCTCGAGGGCGAGATTCATCTTAAGGGTGGTAGGTTTGTAACACCCTGGATTTTCAAAATTTGCAATAAAATAAAACTTAAGTTTATTTTATTAAGGTGCTAGTATTTATCCTAGGATAGTTATTTAATTTCTATTAAAATGAATTATTTTATTAATTATAAAATAATTGTATGTTGCATTCATGCCGGATAGTTTGCATTAGGGATTTATTTGTGTGAAAATCTATTTACAAAATCGCTTAGATATTCGTTAAGTAATAGGAACTAAATTTGAAGGTAGAACTAAGAAAAGAAAAAGAAAAAAACCCAAAACCCTTGGCCATGGGCCAAATCTCCCCGGCCCAACCCCTTCTCTCCCCTCACCCTTTCTTCTTCCTCTCGCCCCCAGCCCGACTCAGCCCAGGAGAGCCCGCCCAAGCCCGCACGAGCCCATCCCAAACCCGACACGGATCGGAGTTCGATTCCGCGTCCAACCCGGCCATCCTCGGCATGCGTGCCACGCCCCGCACCCCTATATAACGCGCCGCAACCCCGTGCCTCGACTTTTTCCCCACAAATTCCCGGATTCCGTGCCCTAGCCACCGCCACCATCGCCGCCGCTTGGGTCGCTCGTCGCGCCGCCGCCCGGAGCCCTCGCGAGCCCCGTGGACCTCGTGACGCTCTTCGCGTTGATCCACCGCCGCCGCCCACGAAGTTGGGAGCCAAGCCGTCGACCCGAGAGCTCTCGCGCCGCCGCCGATCCCTTCCGCCCGCCCGTCATCGTCGCTGTCGCCTCCGTCCTCCACGCCGCCGCGCAACCGCCTCTCGGTGAGTTCGCCTCCCTCCCCGCACGGCGTAGGAAGCGCCCGCGCCGGAATTAGGGCACCGGAGCCCCGGCTCCGCGAGCTCCGGCGAGCCCCCATGTCCGCCGCCGATCGTCGGCGTTGCCCCGCCGCCGCCACCCCGTCGGAGCACCCCCGGCCGTCCGATCCGGCACGGACGGTCCAGATTACGACTAATCGAACCGTTACGGCAGCTTTACAAAAACACCCCCGTCGTCTTAAATAATTAGTAAAGAATCCCTCCACATTTACATAATTAACCCTATGTTAATTAATAATTATATTATAATCCTCGTTAGAGCGCAGTAATGTAATTTTTACACTTTAGTCCCCGAGTAATTTTATAATTATGTTTAGGTCCCGTAATTTTACATGTACACCCCTAAGTTTTTCCTAAATTATATTTTAGTCCCGTACTTTTTCATTTAGGCCCCTGAACTTTCCATAATTACAAATAGGTCCCTAAAACTCGTTGTTTTACAATTTAAACCTTAGATCTTAAAACGTTCATAACTTTTAGCACGTAACTCCGATTTAGGTGATTCTTGCGCTCACGAGTTCGTAGTGACGAGTACTATTTAATGGTGCTGTTTTCATAGACAGTAGGCATTGTTTGGTGTACTGTTTCTTATTTGCTATGTATGCGTGTTTTCCGACGTGACGTAAATAGACGAGGAAGAGTACGAGGATTCCCAGGACCCGTAGTTTGAGCAAGCAGAAGCAAGAGGAGACAGGCAAGTGTCCTTGATGCACATTGCGCCTACTTTCTTACTTTCTGAATTTACATTTCATGCATTACTCGTTTAACTTGAATCCTATTTGTGTCATACCCTGTTCCCTATTCTACCTTGTCGCCTTGGTTATGGTGTAGTATGCTAGGATGGGTACGTCATTGCTAGTTGCTATTAATGGGGTTCAAATTAAACTAAATGCTAAGCTTGATTAATTATTCACTTGAACATAATGATCATGAATTGGGGGATGCTTTTTAGCAACATGGAACTTAGGTGATCCCGACAGGAGGATGTGGATGATGGTGCGGGAATGCACAGGTACTCGTAGTAGTACTATTGGGCTGCGGTAGTACCCGTTGGGGATCATAAGGACCGGTTCTTGGAGCGGCAACCCAGGACTTCCGCACAAAGCACAGGGCTGATAATGGGTAGGTAAGGTTTAGTACCGAGGTAGCTTCCCGCTCTGCGAGCGTCGAGGAAGGATGAAGGAAGAAGGTGTCTTCCGGATTCGGGCGAGGAAAGGCGGAGTACTTGAAGCCACGGTGCAAGAGGGGGCCCCTGGGTGATGCGTCACTTTGATGGCGGCGAAACCTTAGCATGGGCGTTTTGCAAGCCGGGAAGTCCTTAGAAAAGACCTTGCGGTGATCTCTTGGCCTCATACCTTAGGAAGTGTGCTGGCATAATAGAGGTTTTAGTCACCGAATAGTGATGGAATCACCGACCCGTGGGTAAAGTTGTGCAACCTCTCGCAGAGTGTAAAAACTGTTATTAACAGCCGTGTTCACGGTCATGAACGGCCTGGATCCTCACGAGAACTAGAGGGATGGTTTGGGTGGAGTAACCCGTTGGTAGCTACAAGCGGGGTAACTTGTAGTGAGGTGAGCTACAGGCGGGGTAACTCTGTAGTGTGGTTTCTGCAAGTAGGGTAGCTTGCAGTGGTTAACAGTGGGGTAACCTGTTGGTGCTTTTATCACATAGTAAATAGGTTGTTTAATTAACTTGACTAGTATAGGTGCTTCTATTGCAAACCCTGTGTCGGCTTTCCTTTTATACAGCTTGCATGTCATTTTTCCCACACTTGCCGAGTACGACATGTACTCACTCTTGCTATTTCCTGTTGCTATACACTACCGCTGCTCGTAAGCCGAAAGGAGGTACCTTGATGAAGACTACTACTAGGCGTGCGTTTCCCGGTTGATTGCCCGTGGCGTATGGAGTCTTCCGCTGAGTTTAGTTTAGTCTTTTGAGACATTTTAATACAGTTATGTAATAAAGATACGTTTGAGACGATGTAATAAGTTATACTATGGCATTGGTTGTACTCGTTATTTCACTATTGTCGCTATATGCGTGATTAACCGATCCCGGCACACATATAGCTATGCATTCGGTCTTGGCCTTAAGACTAGGTGTGACAGACGCCCTCCAAGAAGAAGAGGCTTTAAAGAATTTTTCAGAATCTGGCCGGGTACATCCTCTCGCTTCAAAAAATCTCTCTAGGCAATTGTATTTTAATTATTAACTCTCTCAATCTTTTCTTTAGGTTCTCCTCAAAAGCTGTGAAGCCAAAACCACTCTCATCGCTCGCTTACAAGAGGAGCTCCGCACCAATCAAGAATGATTGGGTGAACTGGAATCTCGGACCGCCGGTCCGGAGGCCAAGGAAAATGATCTTCGTAAAAGAGAGGCCAATCTGCAAAATACTCATCGAATGATGGAGGAGCGCCGGCAAGAAATCATCGGGCTCCGTCAAATTAATCGAGTAATATTCTTGATTTTTCCCATATATTCCATATTTTTTCCGGCTGCCTCCCTTCCCGACCAGTCCCACTCTTGATTTCAGCGCTCGAGAACCTTGTTGCTGCTCACAAAAAAGCTGAAGAAACCCTTACTGAAAAGGCAGCCGCTCAAGAGCAAGCACTTGAAGAAGGTTCTCGTGTCGAAGAGCAACAGAGCGGCGCGGATTGGAGAACTTGAATGCGAACTTACCGCCAAAGATAGTATCTTAGCCCAAACGCTTCGCTCCAACAAGATGCTGGATACTCGAGAATGCTCGCTTGAAGGCTGAATTAGCTGAAGCCTTAGAGGCAGCAAAATCAGCGCAAGCGGACAAGGAAAGCGCCCGAGGACTGCCCAAGAATCCGCTCAACTTGCTCTCCAGGCAAAAGATCGCGAGATTCAGCGTTTGCTGAAAAATGAACCCAAGCTGAGAGAATCAAATACGAACATCAAGGGCAGATTCAGAGCTGCTGAGATCAGGCACAGGCGTAAGTCCCATCTTTTTTGTTCACTCTTATGACATCCTTTTGAAACTACCGGTCTGCATCACATATCTTTTTCTTAAATTTTTGCTTGTCTTTTCAGAACTTACTGCAGGTACAGTGCGCGCTCTGGAATATCTCAATGGTGGTCAAGCTATTGATCCCAATGAGATAGATCTTGAGTCCGCTATCCGGGCGATCCCTAGAAGAATCAAAGAACATTCAAAGATGGTTGCTGCTGCAGGAGGAGGACACATCGCCGCTATAATCCAGTCTTGGACTTCGGTCGAAGAGTGTGATTTCAATTTTATCAAGGATGGCGCCCACCCTGACACTACTGAAGACCGGTTCAACGAGCTGAAGAATTCACTCATTGGCACCGTTTCAGAGTTGATAGAAGATGTTCCTCTTGATCCAACAGGCGTCCCTCTAAACACAGCGCCAGCAGCTTTTGCTTTGGATCAAGATGCTCAGGATGCAGCAGTCGCCGCTAGGCAAACAATTGAAGACAGATTTGAAGATCTTGATAGGGATTTACCAGTACCCTCTTCTGATTCTGAAGAAACGCTGGATGATAGACTTGAAGAAAATCCTAAGACCGGTGATACTGGTACTTCCAGCGGTCCTGCTGTTTAGATTTTGTATTAGGGCCATCTTATTTTTGTAATCAAACATCTTGATCATCATACTATGGTGATTTCTTTTCTATATGAATACTGGTTTCACTATCATACTTATTAACTTTTCTGCCCAAGATATGATGGTTATTTCAGCTGAAACTAACTATGATTAAATTCTGGCTCTAATCAGCGCAGGTTCATAGTTATAGCTTACTTTAACAAGATCACATTACCTGAGAAAAAAGTTAAGATTTCACAAACTGCTCTCATTGCAGCTTTACATTCAATATTCATAAGAAAAATGCTACATTATTTCCCTTCCTGAATATACCAGTCTTAAACTGAAAAGAAACAGACTGCTCTCAATACAGCAGCCCACCGACTATATAAGCTGGTCTTATTATTCAGGAATAGCACAATATCACAGACTGCTCTTAACACAGCAGCCCCCTGGTGTTGACGGTCCTTATGGTCCAATTTTACCGTCAACATATTGCATCTTTTTGAATCAAACACCATCACCAAGAATAGACATAGGGATTATTTCTAACAAATTCCACTAGTCTTGGTGAAATGATGAATGCAGGTGCAATTCATATGAAAACAGGGGAAAACATGCACGAAACATGGACTTTGCAATCGACGGATTTTCCCGGACTAAAGAATATCGTCCAAAAGCCCAAAACCACAAAACAGGGCCTCAACATCAAACCAAGCAAGTGGATTGGGCCAGTACACAGCCGAGAGGAAGGCACCAGAGAAGAACCAAGCCCAGGGGAGCCCAGGCCGGCTCGGCCGAACCGCCCTACCGGTTCGGCCGAACCGACAGTGGGCCCCCCGGCCCACTTTTCTCCGGCGGTTCGTCACCGACGTCCGGAGGTCGGTTCCACCTGCAATTAATACCACCGACGTCCGGAACCGCCTCCAAGTTGCCGACCTTCCAAGGCTATAAATAAAGGGCTATACCCCCTCTCTCAACACACCACCAACATCAAGATAGAAGACAAAATTCTCATCCTTAGGCCAAGGGCCTCTTGTATCTTAGTAGAATAGGAGAGAGGGCAAGGAAAAGGAAGGAGTGTTCCTCCCTTTTATAAAGTGGAGTAGTATTTCCTTTCCTTTTACCTTGGCGTGTAAACACTCTTTTAGGTGATTTATACGTGGTGATCTACTTATCTATCGTGACATATCTTTGTTAGACGTAATTCTTGTTATACTTGTTTACGGGATCATCGCTTCGCAAGAAGTGCTCTAGCTTTCTGAACTCAGTTCTAGGCCGAGGCTAGAGTAGCGGTCAATAGCATAGACGTGGTGTCTAGGCCGGAGATCGCCTTTGTTTGCTGTGTGCCCCACGGTTTGTAGAGGTAGGTGGCAGGAAGTGACAGCCCTGTCATCCAAAGGAACCCTCCACGTTCGGGTACATAGTAGAGCTTTCGTAGACCGGAGTGGCTTGGCAGACCAAGCCTAAGACGGTGCCCGAAGTAAACAAGTCTAGCTTGCGTTCGTCTACCTTTAAAGGATAAATAGATAAGAGTCACCCTCTCGACCCTATTTTGCTACGTTGTCTTGGTTGTCCTTGGGTAAACTAACCTTGTTGCAGAAATACTCCGTTCCCTGCGGATATAAATACGATACCTTGGAATACTCCCGGGTGAAGTGCTACAACGGTATTCCGTGCGCTTGCGGATTTATTCGTGACGTAAGAAATACCAACAAGCATTTCTGGCGCCGTTGCCGGGGAGCGGTTGTTATCTTTGTAACGAATCAGGTTTGCCCTCGTAATCTATCTTACTTACCGTTCTGTTTTTATTTTTCCTTACATTCAAAATTTCACAAAAACATATCATGGAGTCACACCCAACCATCCAATCTTTCTCCACTCCACGGGGTGAACTCTTAGAGCCACCATCATCATCACAACCTATTTCTTCACCTGGCTATGAGTTCTCCCCGATTACATTTCGATGATTAGAGGTTTATCCTTTTCGGGTTTTAAACATGAAAATCCTTATGAACACTTGCGAGAGTTTGAACATTTGTGTTCATGCCGACTGATCCATGGCATGACACAAGAAACATTGAAGTGGAAGTTGTTTCCCTTCTCTCTCAATGAGAAGGCGAAGCAATGGTACACTTACACCGCTAAGAGAGTGAACGGTGATTGGAAAGAATTGCGAGACAAATTTTGTCTAGCATTCTTCCCCGTGTCTCGTATCACTTCTCTACGAGCGGAAATAATAAGCTTTCGACAAGAAGAAAAGGAAACCTTGAGCGCGGCATGGATTCGGTTCCGTTCTCTAACAGTACTCCGGACCAGAATTGTTGCTCCCCGAACCCGTTTTATTACAACACTTTTATTCGGGATTGAGCAACGATACCGCACTTTATCTTGACACGGCCGCGGGTGGATCTTTTTCTCATAAGACCATAGCGGAAGCACACGAACTTTTGGATCGAATTGTGGAAAACACACCTTTTTCCGCTGACTTACTCGTAGAGCCGGAGTCAGAAGATGAGGAACTCGTTGTGCAAGAGACACAGCACTTGGTGCCCATGATGGAGCACCTAGCACTCGAGTCCTCATCTAACACAAGAACAATGATAGAGGAAGATGAACCTCTTGAGTTCCCATTTGAGTTCAAGGAAGAAATTTTTGAAGATTTTGGAAACACCTTGAACTACTCCTATCAAAAGAAACCAGCACTCCCTGCACCAACTCCCGAACCTATTGAAAAATCTATTCTCTTAAAAACTGTTCGGAAGTTGACAGCAATCATGAGTGATGAATGGTTGATAGAAAACGAACTTTCTTCGGAAGTTCTTCGACTTGATCATCCTAGATCAACCATTCGTGGCTCAATTCGGGGAGTAATGGTAGATATTCTCTATAATCCTCTAGTAGGTGCCAACATCATGTCCGAATCTTTTGCTTCAACTTTATTTGGAAACGAGACATGGGCACCTTCTCGACAAACTCCTTAAAGCCTCACCGGGGCAATTTTTTGAGAGTTTGGGGATCATTAGAGATGTTTGCATTAAGCATAATGAAGCAAAGGTTTCCCTGGACTTTCACGTTTTCGGAATCTTGGATTTCGATGTTTTGGTCTGGTCATCCCATAGAAAAGCTTTTCTTAGGGATATCACCTTTAGGAACCTTAGACTTCACCCTCGGCAAGAAAACTTTTTCTCTTCCTATCATTCATGCACAAAACTCTTTTGCCGAGGAGCCGCTTGTGGAAGAAGAATGCATGGAGGAGGTTATGGCAATTTTTCCTCATGAAAACCCCGAATCATCCTTGGATGAAGATGCTCTTGATTTCATTTTGGAAGAGGATGATTCGGCGGAAACTTTTGAGCTGCCCGAAACTTTTACACCTACGCCACCTCCCGTAGAACTCAAAACTCTTCCACCAGGCTTGCGCCACGTTTTTCTTCACGGAAATCCCGAAACCCCTGTCATCATAAGTGACAAGCTTTCGGAGGAGGAAACTGCAAAACTCTTAGCCGTGCTAGAAAAACATCACTCCGTTTTTGGGTACTCGCTTGGAGACCTCAAGGGAATTAGCCCTGCTCTTTGCACCCATCGCATTCCCATAGGCCCCGATAGTACACCATCTAGGGAACCTCAAAGGAGGTTGAACAATGCGATGCGGGAGGTCGTTAAAAAGGAGGTCTTAAAACTTTTACATGCTGGCATTATCTATCCTGTTCCACACAGCGAGTGGGTGAGTCCAAGTGCAGGTTGTACCCAAGAAGGGAGGAATGACGGTCATCCAGAATGACAAAAATGAGTTGATCCCTCAACGCACCGTCACGGGATGGAGGATGTGCATAGATTACCGGAAACTTAACAAGGCTACAAAGAAGGATCATTTTCCGCTGCCCTTCATCGATGAGATGTTGGAACGGCTGGCAAATAATTCTTTCTTTTGTTTCCTTGATGGGTATTCAGGATATCATCAAATCCCCATCCATCCCGACGATCAAAGTAAGACCACTTTCACATGCCCCTATGGAACTTACGCCTATCGACGAATGTCCTTTGGGCTTTGCAATGCACTGCTTCTTTTCAACGTTGCATGATGTCTATCTTTTCTCGACATGATCGAAGAGATTATGGAAGTATTCATGGATGATTTCTCCGTTTATGGAAAAACCTTTGATCATTGTTTAGAAAATTTAGACAAAGTCTTGCAACGTTGTCAAGAAAATGATTTAGTGCTCAATTGGGAAAAATGCCATTTCATGGTTAGAGAAGGCATAGTTCTAGGGCATTTAATTTCTGAAAGGGGGATAGAGGTGGACAAAGCTAAATTAGAAGTTATAGAAAAGCTTCCACCTCCTGTGAATATTAGGGGCATTCGCAGCTTTCCGGGACATGCGGGGTTCTATCGTCGTTTTATCAAAGATTTCTCTCAAATTGCTAGACCCCTTACAAATCTACTTGCGAAGGATGCACCCTTTGAGTTTACTGATGAATGCATGACTGCTTTCACTACCCTTAAAAATGCACTCATCTCAGCGCCAATCATCCAACCCCCTGATTGGACGCTGCCTTTTGAGATAATGTGTGATGCTAGTGATTTTGCCGTAGGGGCTGTTCTTGGCCAAACTAGAGATAAAAAGCATCATGCAATCTCCTATGCAAGCAAAACCTTGACTCGGAGCTCAATTAAATTACACTACCACTGAAAAAGAGCTCCTTGCTGTCGTTTTTGCTTTTGATAAGTTTAGATCCTACTTGACTGGAGCAAAAGTCATTGTTTACACCGATCATGCTGCTTTAAAGTTTTTGCTCAATAAGAAGGATGCTAAACCCCGTTTGATACGATGGGTTCTTCTACTCCAAGAATTTGATGTAGAAATCCGTGATAAAAAAGGAGTAGAAAATTCC
Organism: Chloris gayana; assembly: GCA_031894775.1. NCBI lineage: Eukaryota > Viridiplantae > Streptophyta > Magnoliopsida > Poales > Poaceae > Chloris > Chloris gayana. Next base: position 262,201 of record JAUNZO010000876.1, on the reverse strand, counting down.
GTGGCAGATCATTTGTCGCGTATACAATTCACTAACCTGCAGGAATTACCCATCAATGATTTCCTACGTGACGACATGCTGCTCCTAATAAGGGACTCACATCCATGGTACGCCGACATTGTGAACTTCATGGCAACGGGGTACGTACCACCCGGAAAGAGCAAGAAACGACTCATCTATGAGAGTCGCCGTCACTTATGGGAAGAACCCTTCCTTTACCGTGTCTGCGCCGATGGATTGCTAAGGCGATGTGTGCCCATACCCGAGAGCACACGAATCATTGAGAAGTGCCATGCATCGCCATACGGGGGACACTACGGCGTGTTTCGTACACAGGCCAAGATATGGCAAAGTGGTTTCTTTTGGCCAGCCATGTACGAAGACACAAAGGAATTTGTCGGGCGATGCCCGGAATGTCAAAGAGTTGGAGGCATCACGGCAAGAGATGCAATGCCCCTCAACTACAATTTACAAGTCGAGCTCTTCGACGTATGGGGCATTGACTTCATGGGACCGTTCACCAAGTCACATGACTGCGAATACATCTTGGTGGCGGTAGACTACGTGTCTAAGTGGGTAGAAGCAATGCCTTGCAGGGCCGCAAATGCCAAGCATGCTCGCCGGATGTTCCACGAAATTATCTTCCCGAGGTTTGGAACACCGAAGCTAGTGATAAGCGACGGAGGGTCTCACTTCATTGATAAGACCTTCCGACGCTTCCTAAGAGAACTTGGATCAAGGCATAATATCGCTACTCCATACCACCCTCAAACCAATGGGCAGGCCGAGACCTCAAACAAGCAAATCAAGCGGATCCTGCAAAAGACCGTAACAGAAATGGGGAAGGGATGGAAGGACAAGCTACCCGATGCACTATGGGCATACCGTACAGCATATAAGACACCCATAGGCATGTCCCCATACCAGCTCGTGTACGGGAAAACATGTCATTTACCCATCGAGACGGAACACCGAGCGTATTGGGCCATCCGGAAATGGAACATGGACCTTAATGGTGCCGGACGCAAAAGAAAAATGGAGATAGCTGAGTTAGAAGAATGGAGAGACAAAGCTTACCACAACTCAGCTATATACAAAGAAAGGACAAAAAGGTGGCACGACAAAAAGATAAAGATAAAGGTATTCAAGGTTGGAGATAAAGTCTTGCTATTCAATTCACGGGTGAAACTCTTCGGGCATGGAAAATTAAGAAGTAAATGGGACGGACCATACACGGTTATTGACACCTCGTCACATGGAGCAATCACACTTCAAGACGACGAAGGTAAAATATTTAAGGTAAATGGTCAGCGCCTTAAAATTTATTTCGAGCCCGATAAAGATAAAGAATTTGATGTCATGCACTTGATTGATTTGAAATATCTCTCATGATATCCCCCGTTTTACTTCATCACCCGTAGCAGTACTTTCCTTTGAATAAATATAGCAAGAAATAAACCAGAAAAAAGAAGGAAACCAGAGGAAGAAAAGGCAGTCCGGCCGAACCCCACTTTGTGGTTCGGCCGAACCGGCCTGATCTCCCCGGCGCCCATCTTTTGCCAAAAATCCAATATCTCCTTCCCTCCTTTCTTTATTTTCTGCTGGAAAATAAAAACCTTGTCGAGCGCGCCCGGGGTAGAAAACCCCTATTTATACTTCTCCTCTCCACCCAATCTTTTCATCTCCTCCACTTCCTACATCATGAGCGAACATAGCAGCGCCTCGTCCGACATCTCGGACGGCAGCAGCAAAAGGAAGAAGCCCCATGAATGGATTGAAGAAGGCGAAGCACTCGACAACGCTATCCGCCTCATTGAGGAGCTTCGCCGGCAGTTAGAGCGCGCCAAAAAAGAGAATGGGGTTCTCCAGAACCTCTACAACCACCTCGAGAGGGAGAAGAAGAAGGATGAAGACCTCATCGAGACCCTCACTCGGAGGATGGGCGCAGTACGACCTCGCCTTAGAGATGATCGAAGAAGAGAAGGCGAAACTGCGGGAGGAGGAGAGGAAAATTAAGAAAGATTAAGAGTAGGACGTAGAACGCATAAACCTTAGAAATCTTTCGATCCTTTTTGTAATACGCCTACTGTTTTAATTCAATCATATTAGTGCTCCCCGGGCTTCCATACCGGCAGAGCAAATTTTGTTTCCAAATGTCTTTTGTCTATCTTTTGAAGGAAACAGGCAAAAAGGCAAGTGTGGGGGGGACATCGCGGAAAGCAAAGACAAACACACGCGAAGCGCGCAGAAACATCACGAGGAAAACAACACAAACACAAGCTGCGAAACAGAGCGCAAGTGAGGCCTGAGCCGTTCGGCCGAACCCAAAAGGGTGGTTCGGCCGAACCCCGGTGGGTCCCACTCAGCCCCCGCTTCCTCGTGGCACTTGAGTTTGTTTCTCACACTTCCTTTTTGCCTACCTTATTTGTCAAGTTCATTCTGAGACGCGAAAAACAATTACTAAAACTTGACCAACTAAAATTTGGGAAGATTTCTTTTGAATACCTTTGAAAATCCCAAGTCTCTCCCTAATACTCTCATGATGATCTTGCACACTTTTTATTACTCGCTTCATCACCACTTGCCCGTGAACAAATAATCAAATCCATAGGACCCATGTTTTTCTAGATTATTGGCAAGTGTGATATGGCTCGACGAAATGATCTTATGCTTAGCTTACCGAGTCCTTGGGAATTTTATTTCACAAAACAAAAATACCATGGCTTCATGCTCCTCTCTTGATACAAAAATGCCTACCAATGCCATATGACGATCATACCTTGCAAAACTTACATACATATGCTGCTTGTGTTTGCAATGAGCTTTACCAAAATTGAGTGACCCTAGAGAGAAACTTGTCATGCTCTCTTGATCAAGAGCACGTACACTCCACCAAAAAAGGGCTAAACTCCTACACCGGGAGCTAGCCCCCCACCAAAATAAAGACACTCCTCGCTTGCACCTCTTTTTACCTCTCTCTCTCTCTCAATCACGCATAAACAAGACATGGCTATGTAGAAAGAAAAGCTCACACAGATGAGCAATGAAAAGCTCACACAGATGAGCAATGAAAAGAAAGCTCACAAAGATGAGCAATGAAAAAGAGAAGAGATGCTCAAGCATAGAGCAAGAAAAGAAAAGAAAGAAAATAAAAAGATAGCCATGTTTTGAAAATGCAAAATAAAGAGGGGTCAATTACAATAGGAGTTGTCACTTTTTCATATCCATACACACACGCACTTCTTGATCAAGGTTGCATGACTTGGCTTCTCCATGGATCCTTTCTTTTGGCTTAGCAATATTTGTGATACAAGTATGCCTCTCTCATTCCCTACCGAGCTCCACATACAAGCCTAAAAAGTAGGAAAAAGAGAGGCAACACAATGCCTTGGTGAGGAAAACACTTTTTGAGCGATTCAAGAGAATCAAAGAGGAGCGGGAGTCATGTTGTTTATTTTCAAAACTTTCAAAAACCCAAGGTGCTTAGTGAGCAAAAGTATAGTGACTTGAGTCATGAGCTGTTCCACTTATCAATCATCCAAGAATGCATGTTAGCCACCGTCATGTTCACAAGTAAAACGGTGTGGCTTGTAATAACATGTGTGCAGGTCTCTAAGAGGAGAGATCTCTCAACTTACGCTCCCACCTTTACTCGAGGACGAGCAAAGAGCTAAGTGTGGGGGGTCTTGTTGACGGTCCTTATGGTCCAATTTTACCGTCAACATATTGCATCTTTTTGAATCAAACACCATCACCAAGAATAGACATAGGGATTATTTCTAACAAATTCCACTAGTCTTGGTGAAATGATGAATGCAGGTGCAATTCATATGAAAACAGGGGAAAACATGCACGAAACATGGACTTTGCAATCGACGGATTTTCCCCGGACTAAAGAATATCGTCCAAAAGCCCAAAACCACAAAACAGGGCCTCAACATCAAACCAAGCAAGTGGATTGGGCCAGTACACAGCCAGAGGAAGGCACCGGAGAAGAACCAAGCCCGGGGAGCCCAGGCCAGCTTCGGCCGAACCGCCCTACCGGTTCGGCCGAACCGACAGGTGGGCCCCCCGGCCCACTTTTCTCTGGCGGTTCGTCACCGACGTCCGGAGGTCGGTTCCACCTGCAATTAATACCACCGACGTCCGGAACCGCCTCCAAGTTGCCGACCTTCCAAGGCTATAAATAAAGGGCTATACCCCCTCTCTCAACACACCACCAACATCAAGATAGAAGACAAAATTCTCATCCTTAGGCCAAGGGCCTCTTGTATCTTAGTAGAATAGGAGAGAGGGCAAGGAAAAGGAAGGAGTGTTCCTCCCTTTTATAAAGTGGAGTAGTATTTCCTTTCCTTTTACCTTGGCGTGTAAACACTCTTTTAGGTGATTTATACGTGGTGATCTACTTATCTATCGTGACATATCTTTGTTAGACGTAATTCTTGTTATACTTGTTTACGGGATCATCGCTTCGCAAGAAGTGCTCTAGCTTTCTGAACTCAGTTCTAGGCCGAGGCTAGAGTAGCGGTCAATAGCATAGACGTGGTGTCTAGGCTGGAGATCGCCTTTGTTTGCTGTGTGCCCCACGGTTTGTAGAGGTAGGTGGCAGGAAGTGACAGCCCTGTCATCCAAAGGAACCCTCCACGTTCGGGTACATAGTAGAGCTTTCGTAGACCGGAGTGGCTTGGCGGACCAAGCCTAAGACGGTGCCCGAAGTAAACAAGTCTAGCTTGCGTTCGTCTACCTTTAAAGGATAAATAGATAAGAGTCACCCTCTCGACCCTATTTTGCTACGTTGTCTTGGTTGTCCTTGGGTAAACTAACCTTGTTGCAGAAATACTCCGTTCCCTCGCGGATATAAATACGATACCTTGGAATACTCCCGGGTGAAGTGCTACAACGGTATTCCGTGCGCTTGCGGATTTATTCGTGACGTAAGAAATACCAACACCTGGCTCGATAATTTAATTCAAAATTAAAATATTGAGACACGAAAAGCAAACACATTCTCATTAGACAGAATCACTTTATCATAATATGAAAAGGAAAAATTTACAAGAAGTATTTTTAAGTATAAAAACGACGAAGTTGTTCAATGTTACAAGAATTTGGAATTTCTTCTTCTTCTAAGGTCATAAGCCTATAAGCCCCTGGTCCGGAGACCGATTTAACTAGAAAAGGTCCTTCCCAGACTGGTGACAACTTATGCCTGTTCTTGTTAGATCGAATCTTCCGAAGAACCAAGTCTCCTACTTGGAACTCCCGTGTGCGAACATTACAATCATGATAACGACGCAATCCCCGATGATATTTAGCAGCTTGAATCAGAGCTTGATCCCTCAATTCTTTCGCAGCAATCAATTCAACCTCGTCGTTGATCATCATATTTCTCTTCATCGTAGTATCGTACCCGAGCAGACACCATATTCACTTCCGTAGGTAGCATGGCCTCGGATCCATACACCAAAGAAAAAGGAGACTGCCCCGTAGCTCGCTAACATTAGTGCGCAACCCCCAAAGCACCCAGGGCAATTCCTTAACCCACTTTCCTGCATATGGCTTCAATCGGTCAAAAATTCTTGGTTTAAGACCGGTCAAAATCATTCCATTAGCTCGTTCCACTTGTCCATTGCTTTGCGGGTGTGATACCGACGCATATTGTACCTTAATCCCTAAACTCTCAGCGATAGTCTTTGAAAAGCTCTGAAGTGAATTGAGGCCCATTATCAGTAATAATACTGTACGGTACCCCAAAACGTACAAAGATGTTCTGCAGAAACTTGATTGCTCGAGCTGTAGTTGTACTAGTAACCGCTTCGACCTCGATCCATTTGGAAAACTTATCTATCGCCACAAAAATGTGCGTAAATCCTCCCGGTGCCCACTTAAAAGGTCCAACTATATCCAGCCCCCAAGTAGAAAAAGGTCAAGTCATTGGGATCAACTGCAACTCATGAGCCGGAGTATGAGGTCTGTCTTGCGAAAAACTGACATCCTTGACAATTCTTGACCACTCGTGCGCATCATCCGTCACCGTAGGCCAATAAAATCCTTGTCCGAATACCTTTCCAACAAGTGTTTTTGAAGAAGCATGATTTCCACAAATTCCCTTGTGCACGTCTTCAAGCAACTGAATGCCGTCGAAACCGATACACATTTCATTAAAATATTAGCTCCACGTCTATATAATTCTCCTTCGAGAATTAAATAACTGCGGGCTCGAACCTCTAATCTTTGCTTCTCTACTTTATCCTCTAGAGTTTTACTAGACTGCAGATAGTCAAGGTACGGGGTACGCCAATCGGAATCAATAATCATAACATCCAGTGGCTGAACATCATCAACGTTAGTCTCGTCTATTATCTTTTCCGGCAAGACCGCCTCATCGGACCGGTCCTTCAAGACCGCTTTCTCTTCCCGACTCTTTAAGACCGATTCATCCACAATCTCTCGTAATAGTAGCCTTGCTCTCCATCTTTATAGATGGTCTATCCAATACTTGAAGAAAAATGCCAGGAGGAACCGCTTGTCGTGAAGACCCCAGTCCGGCCAACTCATCCGCAGCAGAGTTATTTCCGCGTAGTATATGAGAAAATCGTAAACCATCAAATTTATCTTCAAGTTTCCGAACCTCTTGACGGTAAGCGACCATATGATCATCATGAGCATCCCACACCTTGTTAACTTGGCTTATCACCAACATTGAATCACCATAGATGTCCAATCGTCGGACTCCTAACGAAACAGACTACTCTAAGCCCATGAAGCAAAGCTTCATATTCCGCTGTATTGTTGGAGGCTCGGAAATGCATTTGTAACACATATCCGAGTGGTTCCTTTTGCGGGGTGAGAAGTACAACCCCAGCCCCGCGCTCGAAAGCTGCAGGGACCCATCAAAGAACATCTCCCAATACTCCAATGCTTGAATCTCCTTCGGTACTTGTGTCTCCAACCATTCTGTTATGAAATCAGCTAATGCTTGTCCCTTAATAGCCGTCCGCGAAGAAAACGTAATTTCATACTGGCCAAGTTCTATAGCCCACTTAGCAACTTGGCCAATTGCTTCTCGGTTTCGGACAATATCTCCAATGGCAAACCCAGTCTTAACCTCAATAGGATGCGCTTGGAAATAATGCTTCAACTTCCGAGAAGTTATCACTACAGACATATATTAACTTCTGTAATCGGAGATATCGTACCTTTGATTCGAGTAAGAACTTCACTTACAAAATATACCGGATGTTGCACCAGTTGCAGGTGTCCTTCTTCCTTCCGATCAACCGCCGTAACCGTGCTCACCACATGGGTTGTTGCGAGAGATATATAACCGAATAACCTCATCCGGCTCTAGAGGCACCAATACCGGAGGGTTACTAAGATACTCCTTAAGTTGATCAAGCGCAACTTGTGCTTCATCAGTCCACACAAACTTATCTTGCTTTTTGAGTAACTTGAAGAATGGAAGTCCTCGTACTCCCAGTCTTGAAATAAAACGGCTGAGAGCCGCCATACTGCCCGTCAACTTCTGGACATCCTTCAAGCAACTCGGGGTTTCATGTTAACGATCATCCGGATTTTTTCTCGGATTAGCTTCAATACCTCTCCATGACACCAAATAACCCAAGTAGCTTTCCGGAACGAACTCCAAACACACACTTCCCAGGGTTTAGCTTCATGGAAAAACTCCGCATATTATCGAAGGTCTCTGCCAGGTCGAGAGAAGATCTTCGCTTTTCTGGGATTTAAGCACTATATCATCAACATAAGCTTCTACGTTCCTTCCTAATTGCGAATCCAAGCAACGTTGTATGCCACGCTGATATGTAGCTCCGGCGTTTTTCAATCCGAATGGCATAGTTGTGTAGCAGTATGCTCCGAAGGGGGTGATAAACGCGGTCTTTATTTGATCCTCAACCCTTAGTGGTATTTGATGATACCCCGAATAAGCATCAAGGAAACAAAGACGCTCGCAGACCAACGGTCGAATCAACAACTTGGTCAATTCGAGGCAGCGCGAAAGGGTCTTTGGGGCAAGCTTTGTTGAGATCAGTATAATCAACGAACATTCTTAATTCTTTAGTATTCTTTTTGGTACAAGGACCGGATTGGCAAGCCAATCTGGATGATACACCTCCCTAATGAACTTAGCTGCTAACAACCTAGTTATCTCTTTCTTGATGGCCTCCTTGCGGTCTTGAGCAAACCTCCGGAGCTTCGTTTCACCGGCTTCGCATCAGGACGCACTAACGGTGCGTGCTCAATCTTCTCCCTAGGAACACCCGGCATGTCGAAGGCTGCCATGCGAAGATATCCCTATTTTCCTGGAGGAAAAGAATGAGCACGCTTTCCTATTTATCCCCCAAGTCAGCCCCTATATGGGTGACCTTTGTAACAACTCTTAGTAATAAATGCATTTCATGTCATTCATGAGCATGTCATCATGTGCATCTATGAAACTATCTACTTTTGGTGAGAAGAAATGCACACAAAATATCAAATTAGCTAAAGAATAAAGGAATTGCTTAAAAAGAAATAACATAAGATGAAAATTTATGTTTAACATTTTCTATGGCTCAAATATCATAAACAAAGATTTACAAAACTATCCTGAAATTATTTTGCTTTGTGAAAATATTTGTAAGAAATAAACAAAGCTTCTTTTGTTAATTTATCTTTGAATTTTTAATTCGAAAACAATTTGGAATCTCAACCTGGTCTTAATATGAAAAATGTTTAAAATACTTTCAAATACATCCCTGATTTTTCGCAGAATTTTTCGAGTGCCGGAAGTATGAATTTTAATTGCTCAAATGTCCAAGGGTGTTTATGTAAAACAGCCGGAGCCCCACCGATCAATCTCTTCTCTTCCTCCTCTCTCTCTCGAGGAACCGCCTCCCACGCCGCGCTGGCCGGCACGGCCGCGTGCCCTCCCTCTCCCACGCCACGCAGCTGGCCACCCCTTACCGCCTCAACCCCCCGGCCGTGGGGATAAAAGCCAAGGCCAACTCCGCTTCTCTCTTCCCGGCTCTCCCTCACACGGACGCCACCACCACCCGAGCTCCTCGCTCAACGCCGCGGACCGGCTCCGGTAGTCCCCAACCCAGCCATCACCACCCGGAGCTCCGCAAGAACATGCTGGATCCTCACATGGCTCTGAATTTCCGCCTAGACGCCCTAAGCTTCGAGATCGAAGTCGTTTTTTAACCGGGAGTTCAACTCCGTCGTCCATGGCCGCGCCGTCCAATTCGTTCCCTACGGGGAGCCAATTCGCACACTTCTTGCTCCCATAGCTGCGCAACATCCCCGTGCACCTTCTACCAACTCAACAACGAAATTTGTTCCTCAATTGCCACGGATTTCACTATTTTCCCCAAGCTCGGACCGCTGCCGGCTCCGCCTCGCCGGTGGAGTCCACCCTCCGGCCATCTCAAAGGTAATTCGTCGCCGTGCCGCTATTGCTCATGTCTCGTGGATGCTTCCCATATTTTTCCCCTAATTTTCGTGCACCACGTCGACCCCTAGGCCTCGCCGGAGCCGTGTTCCGGCCTTTGCTCGTCGCCGGTGTACTTCCGGCCGCCCGGCCACCATGGACCCCACCCCTGGGTTGCCCGTTGTTGACGGTCGTTACGGACCAATTTCGACCGTCAATTAGTCAAATAAATGAGAAGGACTAGGCATGTCTTGCATGCATTTTACTTAGAAATAACCTAGTTCCACGTGTACCTCTAGATTTTTAGTGTGCAGGTGGAAAATGATGAATTCCAGGCCCCGAGGCGACAAATCAACACTTTTACAAAACTTCCACTTCGCCGCGGGAATCAACTCCAAGATAAAAGGCCAACGACCACGAAATCCAACACAAATAAGGCCTCACGCACCTGGATCAAAGACCAACATCCAGTGGGGGAGCCAACCGCCAAAGCCCAGCCCAGGAGGGGCCGGTGGCAGTTCGGCCGAACCAACAAGGCGGTTCGGCCGAACCGTCATGGTGGCCCCCCGGCCCACTTTTCTCCGGCGGTTTGCCCACCGCCTCCGGAGGTCGGTTCCACGCGCATTAAATGCCACCGACCTACGAAACCGCCTCCAGGAGCCGACCTTTCAAGCCTATATAAGGAGGGGTACCCCCCCTCCTTAACACACACAACAACACAAGGATCATTCTCTCCTCACACTAGAAGTTTAGAGGCTTTCTAGGTAGTGCTAGGCTTAGTAGTGGGCTGCCTCATTGCTCCCAAAGTCTTGTGGAGAATTGGGTATAGCTCTTGTATCCTCTCTTTATGAGACTTGATCATTCATCTATGGAATACTTTCGTTCATATCCTTGTCATGAGCTTTATAGAGTAATCATGATCTTGTTTGATCGTTCATCGTTCGTTCATATAAGTTCGTCGTTCGTTCTTCGTTCTTCATTAATAGAAGATGAACTCATATCGAATGTTCTTCGTTCGTTCATACTTGATCACCGATTACTCCCGATCTTACTTGATTAATTGCCGTTCGTCGCTCATTCTTGAGCGACGAACGCCTTTGCATGACTTAGTGCTAGCTTTGATCCTTTCGTCTAGCTTATGCTAGTTAGGCTAGTGTTCTTATGAATAGGCTTCGGGTTCATCGTCCCGCAAGGGTGCTCTAGATTTACCACCATGTCGGTGCCTCGAGGGATCTAGAGTTGTGGTTAGTGACGCCGGCACGGTGCTCGGGGTTATCTACCCACCGTTGAATGTGCTTCGTGTCCCACGGTTTGTAGAGGTAGGTGACAAGAAGTGACAGCCTTGTCATCCAAAGTAATCCTCCACGTTCGGGCATGGCATAGGAGTCTAAAAGCCGGAGTCGCGAGGCAGCACCTCGCGTAAGACGGATCTCCCGATGATGCCTAGGCATTAGACGCTTGCTTGCGCTTGCATGATCTTGGATGTTAGGTAGAAGCTGCGCACTCATATGAATGTTGTATCATTAGGAGTAGTGGTCTCGCTAGTCTAGTTTAGCTTTATCTAGGATCGCCTCTATCCCTTTTATAAGAGAATGCATCGCCTTGGTGTGTGTCACACTATCCTCAACTTATTGCTCCTAACCCCTGCATTGGAATGTGAATACTTCATCATTCTTTTGTAACACCATGAACATAAGTACTCTTATCAACCATGTCTTCCTTTGGGAAAATATAAATACGATACCCTTGAATACTCTCGGGTGAAATGCTACAACGGGTTATCCGTCCGCTTGCGGATATTCATGACCCACCTTATAATACATATCTAGTACTTGTACTGGATGTGGATTATTTGGTTAAATAGTGCAAGTGACTTAAACCCTTGGCTCTCCCGCGGTCACGTGTTTCTTTCCGCGTGACCTTAAGAGATGCCAACAAGCATTTCCGGCGCCGTTGCCGGGGAAGACATTGGTTAATAAGAATACAATGAATGTTCATGATTACACTTGATGATGATTTAATCATTGCCCTTGCAGGCTAACCTTGATCTGTTTTCTCTCAAAGGTGAAAACAGGATAGTGCATGCGTGGATTCGACTTGCCGGAAAACTTCGTTGATAATCCCGAGGCTCTTGCGAGAAAGACTCGACCTCGCGTCGTTGTCTCTCCTCAAGAACCCACGACAAGCGAGCCCGCATCTTCCGCACCATCAACCTCAACACTCATGGCTGAAAGGACCCTTCGTGACTACTCTGCGCCCTCCGTCGCCAATGTGCCCATTGGGCCCAACGTCGACGCCGGTGCTGCAGGACTTGACATCAAGTCCAGCCTCATCACTATGGTGCAAGCCATTCCCTTTGTGGAAAGGCCTCCGAGGACGCCAACTCTCATCTCCAACAGTTCCTCGGAAATATGCAACACATCAGCCACGGCCGGAGCCAACCAAGATGCTATCAAACTCCGCCTGTTTCCCCTATCCCTCCTTGGGAAGGCGAAACAGTGGTTTTATGCCAATCGTGCAAGCATTGACACTTGGAACAAATGTTCCACGGCGTTCCTCGCCAAGTTTTTCCCGATGGGCAAAACCAATGCCCTTCGTGGAAGAATTGCAAGTTTCCAGCAAGCGACAAACGAATCCATGCCCGAGGCATGGGAAAGGCTTCAAGAATACATTCTGGCCTGCCCTCACCATGGGATGGAGGAATGGCTCATTCTTCAACACTTCTACAACGGGTTGACACCAACAACCCGTGGACATATGGATGCCGCTGCTGGAGGAGCCTTCTTCTCCAAAACTATTGCCCAAGCAAAAGAACTCATAGAGAAGATGGTCTCCAATCAAGGGTGGAGCGATGATCGACTCCAAACACGCGCAAGAGGCGTACACCCTGTCAAGGAGGTGGACATGCTGTCCGCCAAGGTTGACCTCCTCATAAAACGCTTGGACGAACACAACGCAAATGGTGGTGTTCATGCATTGGACTCACACATGACGTGTGAGGAGTGCGGGAACACCGGCCATATGGGGAAGGATTGCCCCCATACCCATGAAGAGGTGTTCTACATGAACAACAACAACGGGTATCGTCCAAACGGAGGACAAGGGTACAACCAAAACCGACCATCATATCAAGGAGGTAACAATTTTTCTCGGCTTTAACAATAATCAACCTTCCTTGAAAGATTTGGTTTATGGCCAAGCTAAAATTAACGAATCTATCAACAAAAAGCTTGCTGCCAATGATAAAGTCTTAGAAAACATAACCGCACAAATAGAAGGTTTCTCCTCTCGCTTTCAAAAATCAGCCGAGCTTTAATAAAATGATTGAAACCCAAGTTGCTCAGCTAGCTGCTCTTATTCCTGGTTCTAATTCTGGGAAGATCCCGGGGCAACCCGAGTCTTCTTTGGAAAATGTTAATGCGGTTACCACGAGGGAGGAAAATCCACTCGGGATCCGCCATATCCTAACCATGCAGCAAAGAAGAACAGGAACGACCTGGAGGAGGAAAGCCCTTCTATTACCAAAGAAAAAGAAGAAGAACCGAAGCCAAGTGAAGGGAAGAATGGAATTGAATTTCAAGACACAAGCTTTTTGCCATTCCCTCACGTAAACAGGAAGCCAAAGGAGGATGAACAATTTGCTCGATTCGTCGAGACCATCCGAAGGATTCATGTCAACGTGCCATTGTTGGACATGGTGCAGGTGCCCACATATGCACGCTACCTTAAAGACATCCTCAACAACAAGAGGCCACTACCCAACGAGGAAATGGTCAAGCTCACAGAGGAGTGTAGCGCAGCTATACTCAATCGGCTTCCGTAAAAGAAGAAGGACCCCGGCTGCCCCACAATATCATGTTCCATTGGGGCACACCACTTCGACCAGGCCTTATGTGATCTTGGGGCAAGCGTCAGCGTGATGCCCAAAGAAGTCTTTGATCGTTTGAGCTACACAACCTTGACTCCTACACCAATGAGGTTGCAATTGGCGTACTCTTCGGTCCGCTACCCCGCGGGAATAGCCGAAGACGTGCCAGTAAAAATTCGAGGCAACTTCATACCGGTGGACTTTGTGGTGCTTGAGATGGATATCGACAAGAACACGCCCTCATTTTGGGACGTCCCTTCCTCAGCACCGCAAACGCCCAAATTGATGTTGGGAATGGAGAAATCCGATTCCACATCAATGGGAAGGAGGAAAAGTTTGAGTTCCAACCAAGAAAAGAACAATGCTCAATGATCAAGATCAAGTATGGGCCAAATCCCTCAAACATCCGTGAAGTTGAAGTGACGCCAAGAAAGACGGATAGTCTCGTCGCCTTTTGGAAGCAACTTGACAAAATTGAGAATCCGTCATGGTACCAACCCAAGAAGCCTCGCAACAGCAAGGCCGGGATTATGGGCCAAGAAGCCGACTCCTTCAAGACACAAAGCCACCTACATCAACAAAGACCAAACAAGTGTGGCAAGTGAAGAAGGTGCAGCCATCTTCATCCTCTTCTCCAGGGAAAGGGCCTGCACCACAAGGATGAAAAGAAATGGAGAAGTCCTCGCTCGCCGTACTTAAAATGGCAAAGCCCCGGTCGACAGGATAAATCGGTATTATCTTTCGATTTCTTTTGATTTTTGTTTTCCACCACATGCATCTCCCTGCATATTCTATTTTATCACAAGATAATTTTCATTTCATTTATTTGGATTTTCCGCCAGCATATTTGATTTTTTTTTTTCTCACTCGCCATGCATAGAAAATTTGAAAACCAAAATCCTTTTACGTCCAAATTTTCCTACTTTGTTTGAAACTTTTGGACAACCCTTGTATCCTTATACAAAATCCAAAAACAATTTTTGCATGTTGGAATTTTCTCCAACACTTTTTCTCGAGATTTGATTTTTCGAATAAAGCTGAATTTGAGGCAACTTTCTTTGGATTTCTTGAGCAAAAATTTCTGAGGAATATCCGGACGTAGCAACCATGGTCAATGATCATTTGGCCGTTGGGAGCTATGGGCCAAAAGGGGGAGCAAAAGGGACCCACAGCAGGTCGGCCGAACCCACCTCCTTGGTTCGGCCGAACCGCCATGACCGTTGCTCGGTCTGTCCTTTTTCCCAACGGTCATATGCCCCTCCTAACGCTCAAAAACGGCTACTTCGTGAGCTATAAGTAGAGGTGGCCTGGCCGCAGCTCTCTCCCCCTCTCACACTATCATTTCCACTCCTCACTCACTTCATTCTCATTACTCTCAAGTTTTCCATTGTCCTCACTTGCTCATTGCCTAAAAGTTCTCGCATAAATCTTTTGCTCTTGGTGTGTCTGTCTAGTTTTTGGTTTGATTTGTTTTTGTTTGGTTTTCTCGAGTTGCGATTTCTTGCTCACATGAACAACCGACGGTGTCGCTAATTTGATTTTTTCCCTCACATGACCCGTTCGGAATTTTTGTTCTTGCATTCTTGCTCTCTTTGTGTGCAGCCATGACCGGTGCCAAGAAGCTGTTCGGGTCAATCAAGAGGTCCTTGAGCTCACGCTCAAGTTCAAGCTCTTTACGTCGAAGCACCCGCGCACGCCCCGTAGTCGAGTCACCGCCAAGTTCACCACCACAAGTCGAGGAAGAAGGGCAAGAGGGCAACATCGAGCATCGTCTCCTCACCGACACCGACCTCGACTTAGTGGGCGAGCACGAGACGCGCACCTACACGCTTCTCCAACACCGTCTCTTTGCTCCTACGCGAGCATTTGACACGGAGCTGCTGCACAAAATAGGTATGGATGCTGAATTTGCTCAAGTATTTAAAGCCTTAGGGTGGACAGATTTTGCTAGTGTAAATGAGCCGGGTTCCCGCTTGCTTACACTTCAGTTTTTATGCACCCTACAAACGGTAGATGAAGGAATTTCTTTTCGGTTTTTCCGTGAATCCTACCGTTTGACTTGGAAAGAACTTAGCACTCTTCTTGGCTTTAATACTCGCTGCAATACCGACTTGGATGGTGCCCTTCCTCGCTTTCAAAGCATGCTTTTTGGGAAAGGATTACGGGTCTTCCTAGTTGCGTGCGACCTAGAACTAATCACATCCATCATCCTACCTTGCGTTTTATGCACATGTGGATTGCTATCACTCTTTTTCCAAGGAGTGATATTCGAATTGTGCGCGAGGATGAGCTAAAAATTCTTTTTGCTGCGGTCGATAAGATTAAGATTGCTCCCGTGAAAGCCATGATTTGCCAATGGATAGAAAATCTTGGGACGATAGGACCAATTGAATGTACCTCTCTAGTGACACGAATTGCCATGCGGGTGGGAGCTTTACATGATGCTAATGTTGAATACCTTGCTACACCTCGCTCTCTTATAAATAAAGATTATCTTATTCAAGGTCACTCTCTTAAGAATGGTCCGAACGATTCCCTCATATATTATTTTGTGGGATATGCAAACGAGTTTCGGTTACCTAACCCGGACCTTCGTTTGTATACTCTCAAAAATCTAACCATTGAGCTCCAAGAAGCGCAGCGGTCTCGCAGAGTGTATCTTCTCGCAGGGGGCGCACAGATCGGAACAACCATCTACCTCCGAGATGCCCACACCGCACCCCACGACTCATGGCGAGCCGGGGTACAGCCACCCCGGGTTTTCTCCCGGTGGGTACCCAGCCCCGCCACCTCACATGGCCGGGGATCGGCGTGGCAAACTCCGGGATATGGCCCGGGGCTGTTTTCTCCACAACAACAATGGGAGGAACACTCCACCGACTCCGGATCAGCCCAAGGCTACAACTTTGTGCAGGAGATGAACAACCTCTCCTCACAAATGGGAAGACTCCAAACCACGGCGGAAGACACCGAGTATGCGCTCAACCAACACATCTTGCAAACTCATCAATGGCAAGAGCGCACCGACACCCAGCTCACCGCCCTCACCAACATGACGGAGCAACAACGAGCCGATCTTTTGGCTTACTTCCGTCACATGGGGTTCATTCCACCAAACCCATGAGCAAGAACAAGCTTGGGGGCAGCACCCCCGCTAAGGTATCATGTATCGCAACTTGTATCCTTTATTGTCTCTTGTTTTTGCTTGTTCTTGCCTCTCATATGAAAAACAAAATAAAAATGATAAAACTAAAAAGAACAAAAAGAAGTAGCTTAGTTCCCTTTTATACGCTGCAAGTATGTTGCTAGTCTTTCTATGTTGAGATGATGAATAGTTGCTCTGTTTTATTTCTCTCATGTGCCTAGTCTATAATTTAGAACTCTCCTAGTTTTGAGTTTGGTGGCTAGCAAAACTTGCTTAGAACCTGAAACTTGTGGGCTGCACATGCTTGAGCTGCACCTAAGTTGTTGTGAGATGATGATATGGTAAAAAGAGCTGCTATGATCTTGTCCTAAGTTGAGCTTAAAATCTCCGGAATTCTGTTCCCAAAAATTGCAAAATCTATAAGTTCCCAAGTGATGATAAATTCCTACCAAAGCCATATGCAAATTTCCCTTGAAAACCTTACTCATTTGCTACTTGTTACTTCATTGAGCTTTATCAAAATTGTGTGACCCTAGTGAGATGCTTTTCATACTCTCATGATCAAGATCACGTACACACTCCACCTCATATGCTACACTTCTACACCGGAAGTTAGCAACATGTCATGCCATCCACCCAAAATAAAGACACTCCTCACATTTTATCACCTCTCTTAAAATATCAAAAGAAGGCATGGCTATGCAAAAGAAAAAGAAAATAAGGCTCACAAAAGATGAGCAAGAAAAAGATGCTGCTCTCATTTCGAGCATAGAAAAAGAAAGAAGAAAAGATAGCCATGCCCAAAATCCAAAATAAAAAGAGGTGAAACAAAAAGAGGAGTAGTCAAATACACCACCACCATCATCTTCACACTTGCACATCTTGATCTACGATTGTATGACTTGCTATCTCCATGGATCCACTCTTTTGGTTTCGCAAAAATATGAATGCAAGTATGCCTCATTTCATACCCTACCTTGAGCTCCACAAAAGCCTATTAGATGTAGGATGAGGCAATACACATGCCTTGGTGAGGAATATAAACACCATTAGAGCGATTCGAGAGCATCACTTGTGGAACGTGGTTTTACTTGAAAAAAAAAAAAAAAAATATTTTTTGAAAACGTCCGGAGAATAAAAAGCAAGACAAGGGAAGAGAAAATAAATGCTCTATACACCGTTCTCTCTCTCAACCGCCCAAGGTAAAGTGAAAAGCACAAAGCCCCATGAGGACTAAGGGGAAGGGTGAGTCACCATTGCCAACTTATTCAACTCAAGGATGAGTATCTTTGTTATACACTTGGTACCTTTGAGAAGTAGGCATTGTAGCAACTCCCGATCAACAACCTAAAGTTCTACTACTTGCTCGGGACGAGCAAGGGGTAAGCTTGGGGGGCTTGTTGATCGGTCGTTACTGACCAATTTCGACCGTCAATTAGTCAAATAAATGAGAAGGACTAGGCATGTCTTGCATGCATTTTACTTAGAAATAACCTAGTTCCACGTGTACCTCTAGATTTTTAGTGTGCAGGTGGAAAATGATGAATTCCAGTGCCCCGAGGCGACAAATCAACACTTTTACAAAACTTCCACTTCGCCGCGGGAATCAACTCCAAGATAAAAGGCCAACGACCACGAAATCCAACACAAATAAGGCCTCACGCACCTGGATCAAAGACCAACATCCAGTAGGGGAGCCAACCGCCAAAGCCCAGCCCAGGAGGGGCCGGTGGCAGTTCGGCCGAACCAACAAGGCGGTTCGGCCGAACCGTCATGGTGGCCCCCCGGCCCACTTTTCTCTCGGCGGTTTGCCCACCGCCTCCGGAGGTCGGTTCCACGCGCATTAAATGCCACCGACCTACGAAACCGCCTCCAGGAGCCGACCTTTCAAGCCTATATAAGGAGGGGTACCCCCCCTCCTTAACACACACAACAACACAAGGATCATTCTCTCCTCACACTAGAAGTTTAGAGGCTTTCTAGGTAGTGCTAGGCTTAGTAGTGGGCTGCCTCATTGCTCCCAAAGTCTTGTGGAGAATTGGGTATAGCTCTTGTATCCTCTCTTTATGAGACTTGATCATTCATCTATGGAATACTTTCGTTCATATCCTTGTCATGAGCTTTATAGAGTAATCATGATCTTGTTTGATCGTTCATCGTTCGTTCATATAAGTTCGTCGTTCGTTCTTCGTTCTTCATTAATAGAAGATGAACTCATATCGAATGTTCTTCGTTCGTTCATACTTGATCACCGATTACTCCCGATCTTACTTGATTAATTGCCGTTCGTCGCTCATTCTTGAGCGACGAACGCCTTTGCATGACTTAGTGCTAGCTTTGATCCTTTCGTCTAGCTTATGCTAGTTAGGCTAGTGTTCTTATGAATAGGCTTCGGGTTCATCGTCCCGCAAGGGTGCTCTAGATTTACCACCATGTCGGTGCCTCGAGGGATCTAGAGTTGTGGTTAGTGACGCCGGCACGGTGCTGGGGTTAT
Source organism: Chloris gayana (assembly GCA_031894775.1). NCBI lineage: Eukaryota > Viridiplantae > Streptophyta > Magnoliopsida > Poales > Poaceae > Chloris > Chloris gayana. The sequence goes on along the minus strand of JAUNZO010000876.1, from coordinate 243,264 downwards.
CTACCCACCGTTGAATGTGCTTCGTGTCCCACGGTTTGTAGAGGTAGGTGACAAGAAGTGACAGCCTTGTCATCCAAAGTAATCCTCCACGTTCGGGCATGGCATAGGAGTCTAAAAAGCCGGAGTCGCGAGGCAGTACCTCGCGTAAGACGGATCTCCCGATGATGCCTAGGCATTAGACGCTTGCTTGCGCTTGCATGATCTTGGATGTTAGGTAGAAGCTGCGCACTCATATGAATGTTGTATCATTAGGAGTAGTGGTCTCGCTAGTCTAGTTTAGCTTTATCTAGGATCGCCTCTATCCCTTTTATAAGAGAATGCATCGCCTTGGTGTGTGTCACACTATCCTCAACTTATTGCTCCTAACCCCTGCATTGGAATGTGAATACTTCATCATTCTTTTGTAACACCATGAACATAAGTACTCTTATCAACCATGTCTTCCTTTGGGAAAATATAAATACGATACCCTTGAATACTCTCGGGTGAAATGCTACAACGGGTTATCCGTCCGCTTGCGGATATTCATGACCCACCTTATAATACATATCTAGTACTTGTACTGGATGTGGATTATTTGGTTAAATAGTGCAAGTGACTTAAACCTTTGGCTCTCCCGCGGTCACGTGTTTCTTTCCGCGTGACCTTAAGAGATGCCAACACCCGTGCTACGTGGAGTCGACAGGGCCAACCACCCGGTCTCCCCACCCCCTCTCGCGCCGCTCCGGCGTGGCACCACCGCGCTCCGGCCACCACGGCCATGGCCGTGGTACTCCTGGAGTTGGGCCGCGCGCGGGCCTCTAGGCCGGGCTGAGCAGCTGGGCCCCGGGTGCCGGATGGACCTGGCCATTTCGGCCCAAAGGCTCATTATTTCCTTTTGCGAATTCATCTATTTCAGATTTAATTCAAACTTCAAATATTCGTAGAAAATTCAGGAAAAATCGGAAAAATGTCAAACAAAGTTCTTTGGATTCATAAAATTATTCTCTATTTAATTATGTATTCAAATGCTTATTTTGAGAAATTATAATTTCATAGTTTAATTAATTACCTTTCTTTATTTAAGATAACCTATTATTTTATGCTAATTATTATTTGATTTTGAAAAATAAATTTCTTTAAAAATTAGAGATACTGCAGACGAAAGTGTTTGTGAAAACTGTTTTCCAAAATTCAACATAAACACCGTCATTTCATGTGATCCCAAATTAATAGCTTAAGTGTTATCACATGTCGTTAAGCCTTTATAATTGTTGTTTAAAAGCATGATTAATTAATAATTAATGAACTTGGTTAATGAGTAATTGCTAATTAACGATCATGGTTAATAAAATCGTTGCACATCATCTCATGTACATTTCATGCATGCATGGTTGTGATTCGCGACGTATTGTTGGTCGACCTAGGTCCCGGCGTGATTGAGGTTCCGTCCGAGATCGAGAAAGGAGACGAAAGCTTCGAAGTCGACCAGCACATCGAGGAAGCTAACCCCGACTTGAATCAAGGCAAGCCCGGTGCATCCCACCTATGTTTTTAAAGTCTTTTCTTTTATCACGGTGAATGCGTCGTGATTGTGCATTAGGTTACGGGAATTTCTTGACACCCTAGATGCATGAGTAGAATTCCTATGTTACCTGTTTATCCCATGTTGGTTTTGTATCTCGATAGCTGCTACGCTTAATTCACAGGGCTACGGTAGAAGTCGAGTGGTGCTGAGCACACTCGCGAGTCTGTTACGGTCCGATCTTAAAGCATGGAGGCTTTAAGTTGATTGATGTCTTTTAAGTTGAAAGTAAAGATAAAGATGAAGATGAAATTGAGATCGGACGGATCCTGTAGGAGAAAGGGCAAAGACGAGGTCTTGTAAGGTGGTAGCCCCGTCTCGTGTCAAGCAAGGACCGTACCGTTGTTGGCCCTGTTGAGCAAGTCTTGAACGTACCGATTTACATACCGGTGTTTATGGGGTCGGGAAGCCGATGTAACCTAATTGCCTCGGTGGTTGGACGTAGCCCATCCCCTAATTGGTCGGAGACCGAGGCGAGGCCTCATGTCTCAAAGGGAGAGGAATGGGTGGTCGCTCACGGATAACGTCGAGGACGGGTATCGCGTGGGGTCCCCGGGTTCTCGGGCGGATGGGAGACTAACCCGGCCACCGTCAGGAGTTAGCGTGAAAGGTTGTCGTATGCGACCAATGGGGTGCGTATACGCCGTGTAAACGGGTTTTCCCAGCTGGTGAAATCGATTCGAATCGCTGTCCTTCGCAGTAATGAGTACCGCTTGTTCACCGTGTCACATCGTAGTTAATCAAGTGAAAGATGAAGGAAGATGGATGAAAGGACTGTTGGTTGGAATTTCTCTTTTCTCGCAAACTTGATTGCAATAGTGATAGTCTGCAAACCTAGAGGTTAATGAACTTAACGTGAGCTAAAATGCTGAAAGTAAGGACTCAACCTTTAATGCTGTTTTCGCAAAGGAGTACACCCCACAGCCGGAAAGCCTTTGCATACTAGGCGTCGGCCTTAGCGTGCCATGTTGACGGGTCGGTCTTGCTGAGTATTAGAATACTCGGGGTTTGTTCGTTATGCTTTTCAGGAATCGAGTCGTACTTCCACGGCTTGTACGGTAGGTCCCGGAAGTGGAGTGTCCCGAGTGTGGTTCCCACCAATGGGAATGGATCCCGACGTCGTGAAGCGGAAGGACCGTGATGTACGAAGGGCTCGGTGCATCACGTTGATCGTCTAATAGTGTTTTGTTGTTCAAAGTACAAGTTTCCGCTGCAATACTCGTAGGTTGTTAAACTTCAATAAGATTTATATTTCCGCTGCACCAATGTTTGTATTTCGAAAACCTGGTTGTATTATACCATGATGTATATATTCTAGCTTGTATGAGATGATACACTCGTTGTAACTCGCTTCGTCGAGTGTCCCTCTGTTCCGATTCCCGGGTGTCCCGGAGGGGATGTCACAACCTTGGAGGGGTCCGACTCATCAAGTTGGACGAGTCTTGGAAACCACTGCATCAGCTTTCAATTTCTCCTTCGCAACTTTCTTGATTGGAACTTCATCTTCTAATCTTGCTCGGACTTCCAAAGCTTCAGCTGCTTCTCCGATCTCTTGACGTTCAACTTCTGAATTGGCCCGAGAGGCCAACTCTCTGCTATGTACTTCACAAGCGTAAGCAATCTTGATATCACCCCGAACGACAAAACTCCATTTGGTCCTGGCATCTTCAAGCATCAAGTACCGGTAATTCGGGATGGCCATAAACTTTGCCAAAGCCGGCCTTCCAAGTATCGCATGATACGCTGAATCAATATCAGCTACCCGGAAGATAATATTCTCCCTCCTCGTAGTTCTCCTTCGTCCCGAAGATCACCGGCAGAGAAATCTGCCCCAAAGGATAGCTATTCCGCCGGGTATTATACCATGAAACGGTGCGACGCTGCGCTCCAAATCAGCTACGGAGAGGCCTAGCTCCGGCGAGTTTTGGCGAACAAGATATCCAAGCAACTCCTTCCATCAATGAAGGTCCTCTTCAATCACACCTTGTGAACTATGGGGGCCGAGATGAGTGGATATTTACCAGCTTTTGGTAATACCTCGGGATGATCAGCTCTGCTGAAAGTAATGGGCACCTCGGACCACCGTAAGTACTCGGGTGTAGCTGGAGCGATAGCATTAACTTCTCGAAATGCCAACTTTTGCTTTCTCTTTGATTCGTAAGTGTCCGGGCCTCTAAAAATCATGTTCACCTCTCGAGCCGGTTCTTGAAAACCTTCATCATCCCCATTGTCATCGTGTTCTTTGTCTTTGCCCTTGTCATCTCTCCGGTTCCGATGAGCAGATTGGGGTGCGACCTTTAAGGCGAACCGAGCGAACGGCCTTAACGAGAAGCACTCCTTGGCTTTATGATTCCCATTATGAATCACGCAAGGGCCTTCAAGAAGTGTTTCGAACGACAATCGTTCTCTTGGATCTCTCTTAGGAGGTGCCGGCCGGTCTCCTCCATGAGACCGGTCGACAGCCTGCAACAAGGTGATCGGCCTTGCGCTTGTTGTTGTTCTTGGATCTAGACCGGTTGCCTTGGTCATGCTTCGGCTCCTTCCCTTTATTCCCGCGCAAATTGACCACGTTTGATTCTCCAGCAAGCATAATCATCTCGCTATCTTGAAGCACTCTAACGCCGTCATGGTGAGGTTTCGGTTGCGCCTTCCAATCTTGTGAACTAAGGCTTCACTACGGACGCCGGCTTGAAACGCCGCAATTACCTGCCGATCGGGAACATTGGGGATTAAGGCTTTCTTGTTGCGAAACGCCTGATGAAATCTGTAAGAGGTTCGTCGGGCTTCGCTTCAGCCTATTGAGGTCGAAGTAATTCCCTGGCTTCTCACAAGTCGCTTGGAAATTCTCTACGAACTTTTTGGTGAGGTCGACCCAAGAAGAAATAGATTTCTCGGGTAGGGACTGCAACCATAACCGTCCGACCTGCTCCATGCATATGGGGAGGTAATTAGCCAGCACAAATGTATCTCCTCCTGCCGACCGGATAGCGGTGGTATACATGCGTAGCCACTCGGCAGGAGGTGCTTTACCATCATACTTATCAATGGCCCCGGGCTTAAATCCTCCGGGGTATTTGCAAATGTGCAAATCTCGCGTGAAGGCGGGAATCACGGAGTACTCGTCATCTTCCGGACCGGTCCGGACCGATGAAGGGGATCGTCGACGAGGGTAATGCCGGTAGTTGCGATCTCTATCATCATCGGAGTAGTCATAATATCGACCATCTTGATATCTATCTTCCGGTCCATCCGGACGATCATTGTTAGCAGGTTGTGCGGTCTGCGTAGGGGAGGCGGAGGCGGAGGCGCCGCTCGGCGATCATTATTGTCATGTCGAGGCTCCCCGTCTCTGTCCCTGTCGTCCCGTTCTCTTCGACCCCCGGTATCACGGCGATTATCTCGCCTCGGCCGGTCATCCCGATGTGCATGTCGGCTACCTTGCCCTCGCTGGTCATTGCGCGGAGGATTTCCACCCGGGGCGGCGCCGAAGCGGCCGTTCCACGCCGAGGCGAACTAGTCACGTGCGGGCGAGGCGGGGCAGGGTCCCGCGGACGATCATCCACATGACCGGTGCGACGCCTCTTGTCTTCTTCATGTCTCCGACGTTCTTCCATTCTCTCCGCATGGCGATCAATGAGGACATTACGAGCGTCCCGGTTGCCATTAAGCGGTACACGCAAATCTTGATCCGGAGCTCGTTCATGTGCATCCGCGATTGGGGTGTGTCGAGGTCCAAGCCTTCCTCCGGAAGAAGCTCCTTCGGACCGAGCTCTCGTAGGCCGCTCCGAGCAAGAACGCGAGCGGCTTGAAGATTCCGACCTGTCATGGACGAGTTGATTTGTTTGGAGAGCAGCCGCATCTACCAAATTCGAGAGCGCGTTGCAACACCGGTGTTGCATTGAAGACTTCTTCCGGTATTGTCTCGAGAATTTGTTTCACTCTCACAATGTTGTGAACGAGCGACGTGAAGACCCGAGCGCCGTTTAATTCCACTTCCATGGAGCTCAAATCCAAAGCCCCGCTCGAAGAACGATGCCGCCTTCCACTACGACACCCACGTCGGCTGTTATATCCTGGGGACGTTTCTTCGGGTCTCCGGACCGGTCCGGCGATGGGCCCGGGGCTGGGGAGCGATCGCGGGAACGCTTCCTCCGGCCTGATCGGCAGCATTTGCGCGCGGATTTGCAGCTGAAGGTTGTGGAGGCTGTTCATCTCTGTTTGCTTCTTCTGCTTCACCGCGACGACGATCGGATTCTTCTCTCGCAAGCCTTGCTTCTTCTTCAGCAGCTTCCTCGGGAGTAAGTTGGCGAATAATTGGTCCTGTCATGAACACTTGGAAGAAAACCGGACGTTCTTCCTCGAAGTCATCGCCAAACTCGCAAGAGCGGCTTATCTTTGCTGATTGGGCTCCAATCCGAGATGCGAGCGATCCGATTGTTCGCGCTAAAGCTGCGTCGGATCCGCCAAGTTCCGAGCTTAAGGTGCCAACCGTGGCAGGTGATCGCGCTTCGAAGCTGCCGCCGACAACGAGTCGGATTCATCAAAAGCGGTTTTCGACCGAATCGTCTTCAAAGTCGAGGGACCCGAAGCGGATCTTGAAGCCGGGCTCGAAGTCGACAATGAACGAAGAGGCCATCGAACTCGCTGAAAACTCGCCGGGACCCCTACTGGCGCGCCAAATGTCGAGTCTTAAACTCGGCACTAGTACTACCCGGTCCCTCACGAGCATGGAATTCGATGGTGCAACACACGGAACACACAGGAACACGAGATTTTAGACAGGTTCGGGCCCTCGAATTCGGAGTAATACCCTACGTCCCGTATGTTATGTATTGCCTTTAGCGATTTGCTAATTGCAAGATCTCGAGAGAGTTTTCGGGGGTCCCCGCTCCGCCTTATATATCCGGGGAGTCGGGGTTACATGCGAGTCCTACTCAATTACACATATTACATATATGGAATTCTATCTCTAACTTTCTTTATTGATTCGTAGTCCTAATCGGACTACAAATCGCTCAATAACTTGCTCCTCAAGTCATTGTACGCCTGTCTTGGTATCCGCCTTGTTTCCTTACCGGTATACAGAATCTTCTATTATTCCGGACCGGTCGAGAGCCGATCTGCTCGCTATCTCCATCACCTCAATCTTCATTGATTTGTTACCGTGTCTCTGCGCATACATTCCTTTATCATTTGTATACCCATAAGGCAAGTATACGACACCATTTGTGCTTGATTCTGATCATTTCCTGATGCGAAACCGATACCATGTTGTGTTCTAGGAAGTTATAATCATCTCCACCAAATGATTCTCCAAGATCTGTCCTGGTTTATCCGGGAACGTGTCCAGGGTAGCAACTATCGCTGTTCGGGATCATCCTGGTATAACCCTCCGAACTTGTGTCCAGTTCATGATATATCCAATTCATCTTGTTGTTCATGTGTTCCCAAAGCATGTTAACGTTTGTCTTGAAGTATTACCTTGATTTCTGTAACCAAACTCCTAGAACGGTCTTGTTTTTGCCCTAATGTCCGTGCAGCCGTAACTAGATCCTTGCAACAATGTTTATTGTTTTTCCATTACTCTATTTGATATCAAACATGGAAAATCATACCAGCACACTTACCATTACCTATTCTACAGTATGCTACATCACTACATCAAGAAACCACCGATGCTAGCATTACCCTCCATGTCGTGGTCGTTGTTCATCCCTTGAAGTCATTTGTTTCCTTCTCGTTCCTCGGTATTGCACAAACCTTGGTGAGCTCCATGTGCTCTATTTTCATATCTTCCAATGAGCTCAATGTTGCGTGATTGTTCTTAGCTTGTTTGTTTGCTATTTTTATGCGCGAATAGGAATACGTTTGGAAGCTCTAGCGTGACCATGAAGTTTACGAGTGGGATCATTAGGACGGAGAGTTGAATGGTCAATGGTCATATCACAACAACTTCGGGGAGGAGGCAAGTGTCCTTGACGCATCTTGCACCTAATCCTTTTCTATTTGCACATGATTGCATCGCTGTTATAATATGAATCCTATGTGTCATGCCTTTTTCCATACTTGTCCTTGTCGCTCGGGTGCAATTAGTTGTAGACTTGGGTAGATCATGCTTAGTTGCTTTAATTGGGTATAAGATATGATAAATGTTAATCTTGTTAATGATCCACTCAAACATAATAATCATTGTTGCTTGTTAATGTTTGAAGATTTATTTTGGTGACGAGTGGAGGAACTATGTCCAGGGTGTACTCGGTAGTTCCATGGAATGCTATCACCCGAATCATAAGGACCGGTTCGTGGAGCGACCATCCATGTTAAACCGTACAACCACGAGCCAAGTATGGGCGCGGCTTGGCGTAGTATACGGTCGAGACCCGATCGAATACGCGCGAAGGAGAGGGGGCTGTGGCTGGTGTTATACTGGTAGTCCCGGGGAGGTCCGGTGAAGAGACAAGGTCTCCGAACAATCGGCTCAAGGGAAGGAAGCTACCGATGACGGGTTTACACGTCGGGTGAGTGAAAATCCTAGTGGGCGCGTACAAAGCTGGAGGAACCCGTGAACCACGTTGGAAGTGATCTCCTGGCCACACACCAAAGGAAGTGTGTAAGTGCTTGGCCGGCATGGGCATAATGGAGGTTTTTAGTCCACTTGGCAACAGGGGATGGAATCGCTTTCTCGTGATGAATTGTGTATAACCTCTGCAGAGTGAAAACCGTCATGACAGCCGTACACGCGGTCAAGAGCGGCTTGGACCCTCACGCGGATTAGAGGGATGGTAATTGGATGTATGGTTCTCGGGAAGGAGACATGCTTGGTTTTCATAAAGGATCAAGTTGGCATCTTTGGGAGTTACCTCACATAGTAAATAGCTTGCTTAATTAATGAACTAGACATAGGTGCTTCTATGCCTAAAACCCCGTGTCGACCTTTCTTGATCGGCCAACATGTCATACTTTCTCCCACTTTCCGAGTATGTAATGTACTCATATGTTTGTTGCCTCTCTTTTTGCTTCATGCCACAATTCGAAGTGAAGGGCGAAGGTACATCATTCAAGGAGACGATGAAGTGGTGATCTAGGCGTCCGGTCTTCCGGTCGACTTCTTGTGGGAGTCGAAGGACGCCAACGCTTAATTTATTTTCCACTGCAATGTAATCTTTTACTTTAGACCTACGGGTCCTCAATGTAATTATTTAATGAATTAATAAAGATATTGTTCTTTTATCACATAATTTGTCTTGTTTGCGTGAAAACTTGATCATGGGCACGCATACGGATGAATCCGATTTCGGTTGTTGAAATCGGGTGTGACGAGATGATCACATGACGTTGAGGGCAGCGACAAGGCCATTGGTATCTCAATGTTGTCCAGCTGCGGACGATGATGACTGGATGGGGGCGAGCGTGGTGTAGGCTTGCAAGGGCGCTAGTGCAGGTCGCAAGCCGAGGACGTTGTTGGTGCCGCGTGGTAGCCCTAACCTGGTAAAACCATGGGAGAATGTCATTGGGAGCGGGCCCTATGGGTTCATGCACGGTGAGGGCCCACTAGTAGGAGAGCACATGGCCGGCGCACGACCATCTGCTGGGGACCGCCACCGGAGTTGGAACCATGACCCCGGACGCCATTGTAGTTCTCGTCGCGACCCCAACCATGGCCACCCGTGTCGGCGGCAGCAGCTAGGGTGCGATGGTCGACAGATTGGCGATCGTCCGGAGAGGTCATTATGGAGAGTCGTGGCTGAGACCATTTAGAGGCGGTAAATGTTGTCCTTATTCATATCGGCAGTCTAAAGAAATGACCTAATCTTGGAGAACAACGAAGTGGGTCCGCCTTATTGGAGAAGCGCGGGCTCCGATCGCAAAGGGCACCGAAGACAAGTGCCGGCTTGGCCATGGCATGACCAACAATGTAATGAAGCTCGTCAGCCATAGTCTTGAGTTGCTAGAAGTACTCATTGATGGCGAGGTCACCCTGGACCATGGAGTGAAAATGAGACTTAAGGTAGACGGCGCAAGCGGAATTTGTTGGCCCGGAAGTGGTCACGGATGCGGATCTAGACACCGCGCACGGTCTAGTCCGGTTCCCTGGTGAGGTCGTGGATGTCCTCGGAGACGGAAGTGTAGATCCACGTGCACACGGTGCAGTCCTCCGAGTGTCCATGTCGCATCATCGGGGTTGGCTTCGATGGTGCCATAGATGATGTGATGAGCGACGACGAATTTGTGGAAGGTAGTGAGGAAGAACCGGGAGGTGCGATCAAATCAACACGACATGGGTGGCCGACATGGAAGGGGTTAGGGTAAGGGAGAAGGGTGGCATAGACGAGCTAGGCATGGCAGCAGAGGTGAGACTCGACTCGTGAGGCTTCGGTGCCCATGGCGCGGTGCACATGGCTGGTAGGATTTGTCGGCAACCGAGTAGAGGTGCTGCAGAAAGAATTTAGGGCATGTTTAGATGGCGCCCCATCTTTGCCCCACCAAAAAATGGTTATGACCAAATCGTGGGCAGCACCAAATTATTTGCACAGTTGTATTTGGATTGTAGCTTTGCCAAATTTTGCCAAACTTCTTCAACTTCGTAGTATGACATGTGGCGTTCACATGTCATTACTTTATTTTTGATGGGAACATAGCTAAGTGAGATCTTCTGTTGTAGGTTTAATTGCAATATATATTAATATTCAAAGATTGTAAAGCAGTTAAGCCACTAGAAAGATATTAGGGCCTGAATACAGCTAACCATTCATTCTCAAACTTCGTGCAGCCAAGCTCTTGCTACCACGTGGTAGATTCTATTGGCATTGTGATGGTGTTGGCACCATTCGTGGGCGAATGGTTTGCCCACCCGAATCTCACCCAATAAAATAATAGGTCTTCTATTGGCGTAAGTTGGCACGCCAACGTTTGGCATTCAATTAAATGAATGCAAAATGTTAAGGGCTGGCCAAAAATTGGTCCGGCTAGCATTGGTAACCAAATAAACGTGCCCTTAGGTCGAGGATCGAGGCCTAAGCGTCGGATACCATGAGAAATAGTAGAAATAGACCGGGAGACGCAGAACACACGATCATGAGGATATCACCATGCTAGATTCATTCAATATAGAGTCTTCTTCAAGTTACAAGTTGCCTCCAACTCAGCCGTCACATTCGATTTTGATTCAGCAAACCTCCTTGTATGGTTTTGATGATTCCTCCTTCACCCGACAAAGGAATGAGGCGTTTCCGGAGGCGCTGGAAAGGGGACGACGATGTCGTTGTATTAGTTCTGGTCCCAGATTGAGAATAGTCTTGGATCATGCTGTGTGATCACGATAAGATGTTGCATCACCTGTTTGGGTTGACTTGGCCTCGTATCGTGTCGGACCGTCGGCCCATGTAGTGGGCACCCCTCCTGGTTCACCCCCAACCCTAGCACGCCCATAGACCATAACTCAGTAACTGCCGTGGTTTTGATTTAGGTTTTGTTTATTTCAAGTTTTCCATCGAGAAACTACGATTGATTCATTGTAACTGTGGTGACAAGTCATTTTACTATGATTCAGGGCCCCTGTTCTTGTTCTCTTCGAATATGGCTATTAGTCCTTCCGAACCGAGTGCTGAACTCCATTATATTCAAGTGTTTATTTCATATTGCAATTTTAGATTGCGTGTTTATACCTTCTTGTTTGTGCTTTCATTCACTTGCAAGAAAAGCCGTTTTGGCAAGATCAATCAAGTTGTACTTGGTTGATAACCAACGGAGCAGATGGTGTAGCGGTTGCAAGGTCGGATCATGTTGATTCGTAGCCGAATTGTCAACGTTGAGTTGTCCACAATCGAATTGACCCCTCTACCTCTCGAAAGATCGGACTAGAACCTATCACACAATTGTGACGATGTTCGGGTTTTGTATTTATAGCGTACAGTGGCAAGTTCAATCTAGGCGATCGAACCGGGCCTCAAAAATCTAGGGGCCACCAAAATTCTATACTACACTAGAGTATTAAGCCCAATTGCTACTGCCGATCTGCCAAGGTAGTAAATTCTGCTACTGCTCGCTTGCAATTGATCGTACGTGCATCCAGGTGGCACCTACGACGCTTTGTCTCCTTGCCGGTTGCGGCGGCGGCGCGGTGCTTCATTCATCAAATAATCTCTCATCAATTGTCACGGTTAGTTGCTGAACCTAGTCTCTCTTTCTCTCCGTGTCTCTCGCCTTTCAATTGTTGCTAACGGATCTCCTTAATTAGTACAGGGCTTGTGATTTCTAAAGATTGAAGAAAACATCGTGAGGGCCCCTGGATTAGGTTTTAGAAATTACAAACTCCACGCCATCGCAAACAGGTAAGATTATGTTACCTGAACAACATGTCTTATCCTAATTGGCTTCGTTCCTTTTGTGTTTGTAAAACAAAAGGTTGTTTTCATTTATCATGTCTTCTAGAGCTAGAAAAGCAGAGTCTGGTTGTGAAAAGCGCAAGAAGAAACAGAGGCTTGAAGCGATCGCTAAGAAACAAAAATGTGCTCTTGGTAACTTTTTTGTCAAAGAAGGGTCAAAGTAATGCAGTTGCTGGAAATCAAACTCTTGAGGCTGAGGTGCACTTGAAAATGATGTTTTGGACAAGATAAGTTTCAAAATATAATTGAAGATTTCATTTCTAAGAATACAAGACCAATGCTGCTTTTTAGACCAGGATAACTCAACTATCGGTAAGAAAGACTAAAGGTTTTATTCTCTCTGTATGATTATGTATTGTTTCTTAGTATGCTTTAGAAAAAGAGCAAGCAGTATATCAAACTAAACATTACTTGGTTATTTATATCCCTACTTATTGGGGCCAATTTTGTATACATGGGCCTCAAAATCTCGGGTACGGCCCTGTTTGTAGTCATGTGTTCAAAGGGTTACAAGGGATAGAGATCCCGTCAGATGATGAGTATCCTAATATACAAGATATGCACACGCTAACAGATTTGCAGAGTAGCTTTGGATGACGCCGTGGTCATTGCACTCAATTTGGGCCAACTAATTCTACTCAATGGATGTGTAGGTCCACGATTGAAAGTCTTTTGCTCAACATACGTTGAGACAATTGTGTGTAGTTCTCGGTACTGCTCACAAAGATTGACTTGACAGAGGTTTGTTTACCGCTATTTTGCCAAGTGGTGGTTATATACTGCTGCCGCACCCTGGCAGTGTAACCCTCTTGGCCCATATGCCGTGCACCAATATCTCTAGCCGATTGCCAGAAGTTCATAGACATTTTGCCACCCTGACCTCTCGTCACTATCTGCTGCTAACGTTGTTGCTCCAGGCTATTGACGCGTTGTAATAGATTGCTAATTTTTCGGGGAAGTAAAATGGAGTCACTCCTTACAATAAAAAGCGAAATAGCAGCAAGTGCCATAGGTTAGGTCGTCTTATGGTTCCGTTTGAATGATCAAAACACTACAGGAAAGCACATGTTTCCCGTGTGCATTTTGTCGGACATAGACAAAGCGCGTCGTCACCGTTCCGACAGGTAATGGTGCCTTTTTTCTCACCGTGGGCTAAGTTTCGCACACGATTTAGTCTATTGTACGCGACAGAAAACACACGACAAAGTCTAGACTTTGTCGTGTAAGAGATGTCGTGTGTTGCACACGGTAAAGAATGTCGTGTGTAAAAACGGTTGTGGCACACAACAAAGGTGGCCTCTCCCGTAGTGAAATTATTCATATTGATCATCTTCCATGTGCAGAAAAATTATGGCACTGTTCCATGCATAAACTTCGGGTCAAACTACCTATATGTAAAAAATAGTGCCACCAGGCAACAAGCTCTTGCTAAACCAAGGGATGCCGACTCATCGGCGTCAGTGGCACCATGTTCTGCCGTGAGTTTCCGTCAATAATTTTTCTTGTCGTATCTTACGGATTCTTTCTACAGCCAATGAGCAGCAGTTGACTCGTTCTACTGGACTTTACCACGGGAGGGATCATGGCTTTCATGAAAGGTATCGTAATCGGTCCAATCAACAAGGACCTGCCAAATGGAACAACACGGAAGAGAAAAAACTCCTATATATCTCTCTGCATCACTGGACTCCGCGGCACAGCACCAAACAGCGAACGACAGACAGGACATGGCTCAGCTACGCCTGCTTCTGTTCGCGGCCTTCTTCCTGGCGCTCGCCGGCAGCTGCCGCAGCTTCGAGTTCCATGAGGCCACTCTCGACGCCATCCAGCTGGGGTTCAAGAACGGCAGCCTGACTTCCACGGCGCTCGTCCGGTTCTACCTCGGCCAGATCAGCCGCCTCAACCCGACGCTCAACGCCGTCATCGAGGTAAACCCGGACGCGCTGAAGCAGGCGGCGAAGGCCGACGCCGAGCGGCTGGCCACGGGTAGTGATCGCCCAATGGGATGCCTGCACGGCGTGCCAGTGCTGCTCAAGGATAACATTGGGACGCGGGACCGGCTCAACACCACGGCCGGGTCCCTGGCTATGCTGGGGTCCGTTGTCAAGCGCGACGCCGGCGTGGTGACTCGGCTTCGGCAGGCGGGCGCCGTGGTGCTCGGCAAGGCCAACATGGACGAGTGGGCCAACTTCCGCAGCGCAGTTGGCACCGGCGGGTGGAGCGCGCGTGGTGGCCAGGGCCGGGTGAGCAGCACCTGAAACTCGTTTTTTTTTTTCTAAACGCTATATTTGACATGGATAATTTTTAACCATTCGATCAAACACCACAGACACTTGATATGTATAGTAACTTTTAAGATATGCTTGGCATAGGAAAATGTCCTTTTCGATCATAATTTTATATTCGCATATGTGCACTGAAAAGGGTACCTTTTTTCCTCTTCCAAGCGAGATCAATTTATACGAAGATTTCGATTTTAGATACAAGATATACATGATTACGGAAGTAATCTCGAAATGAGTGTTCAGTCCTTTTCTCACTGTGCATTTTGTTTGTTTATTTATATATACAGAATCCCTATGTGCTATCATCGCCCCCGTGCGGGTCAAGCACGGGTTCAGCAATAGCAGCAGCTGCAAATCTGGCGGCGGTGACACTAGGCACTGAAACCGATGGATCCATACTCTGCCCATCTTCGTTGAACTCGGTGGTTGGTATCAAACCGACGGTTGGATTGACGAGCCGGGCCGGCGTCATTCCAATATCTCCTAGGCTCGACACAGTTGGGTGAGTAAACACAGAAATTAATTCTCGTTCAAAGTCCTCTAAAAGTCTGAAAGGAAATAAGGATATATATATATATATAACCTGATTCTTTTTTGGACTTTAGACCAATCTGTCGCACCGTAGCTGATGCCGTCCGTGTATTGGATGTTATTGCGGGATACGATGGACGCGACGCCGAGGCCACGCGAGCTGCATCCGAGTACATCCCTGAAGGTGGATACACGCAGTTCCTGAAGATTGATGGGTTGAATGGCAAGAGAATAGGCGTTCCAAATGGGTTTTTCGATTTTGAGGATGGAACAGCGAGGCAGATGGTGTACCGGCAGCATATAAACACAATGAGGTAACCGTTTTTCTGAAAGAAGCTATGCTCTGTTTGGAGCACTGATCGAAGTGATTCTTCTCGTCTTGTCGTAACTGTATAAGGAAATTGATTCCAACCGCATCTAATCAATTCTGCGATAACTATTTCTAGGAAGCTCGGAGCAGTTGTGATCGACAACTTTGAGATTGAAAATTTGGCTGTCATACAGAACGCTACTGTAAGCGGGGAGCTTGTTGCTCTAGCTGCAGAGTTCAAATTAAGCCTGAACGCTTATTTGTCCGATTTATCTTTCTCTCCTGTTCGTTCCCTTGCCGAGATAATTGCGTTCAATAACGCTCACCCCGAAGAGGTTTCACTGAAATCTTCATAAATTATCTATTAGTGCAAACCGTTTTCTCATAGTACTTTTTAACGAACTGCGCATGAATCTTTACATGGACTGCAGGAGATGCTCAAGCAGTTCGGACAGCTCATATTTTTGGTGTCAGAAAACAGTACAGGCATAGGCTCGACAGAGAAGGCTGCAATCCAGCAACTCAACGACCTCACAACTAATGGCGTGAAGAAGGTGATGGAGGAAAACAAGCTTGACGCCATCGCTACGCCGGACTCGAGCGCCGCCTCCATGTTGGCTATTGGTGGCCTCCCCGGCATCGCTGTGCCTGCGGGCTACGACGAGCAGGATGCACCTTTTGGCATCAGTTTTGGCGGGCTCAAGGGATACGAGCCGCGGCTCATTGAGATTGCTTATGCGTTTGAGCAGGCTACCAGAGTACGGAAGTCCCCAAAGTTTAAGCAGTAAGTAAAGAAAAAAAGGACAGGGTGTAATAGTGCTTGGCTTCTCCACGAAATATAACCTGTTAAATTATTGTTTCATGAGTATACCTGCTTATTGTGGAAAAAATAGAAATGTTTTCATAACTAATGATTTTTAGTCGGATCCAATGGTGTAGATATAATTCAAAAATTAACAACTAATGACTATTACTCAAGATAGTGTCATCAAAATAATATATTCATAAAAATATATTCATTTTTATAATGTACATCAAAATTAGTAATCTACTTTCTTTTCATAATCTAATACATCATTAACATTAACTCAGTTGACTGCGAAACCCCGGTGTCACCATAACCTTAATACTCAAAACGGTGGAAAACAACACCATAGGAAAATTTCACATTTTTGCCTGCTCGAAATTCATTTCAAACAATTAAAGTGAACATCATTCAAATGTAAGCTTTATAACAGGAACTCCAAAAATTTCCACATAAGAGTTACCAGATAATTTCAAATTCACATTCTACAACACAAAATAGAATTTTGAGAAAAGTTTCGAGATTTTACATCACTTCAAAGTCATTTAAATTCCCCGTTGAAGCTACAAAACTGTCAAAATTTATAATTTCATAATTTGAATTTGAAATCAGTGTCAATCCCAACCCATGATTCTCTACACATAAGGAGTGTCGACACTCAAATTGGTGTGATTTTCTGAATCCTAGAAATACCCCATTTTGGATTGCTAGAAGAAGAAAAAAGACTCAAAAGTGCAAAATAAATCCCCAAATTTTTTTTGAACTACAGAGCCTTAGAAATTCCCGAATTTTGATTGAGAAGGACAATCAAATTTAGATGAAATTTGGAACCTAGGACTTAGAAACTTTCCAGGTCTTCATCGTCATTTGCCGGTTTTTGAAATTCCATTTTTTGCAAATGCTGAGTAAGATTTACGTTCATGTCTTTGAGTTGCTAGACCACACCTTGGAAGATATTTTGTTTTGCGGTGGAGCATAACCTCCGGTACTCAATAGATTTTCAAGAGGACGAGAACACATTCTGGTGACGTATTCAGATTATTCCCAATAATTGCTGCAGTGTATTCCAACATTACGATAACACGCACAAAAAACATTACGCTGACACGCGCACTTCCTTTCAAAAAAAAAGTTCTGCTTTTGAATGGTTATGCTGTGTCATTTCAAAATGCTGCAGTGTTCACAAGCAATGGGTCTACTTGAAAAGTGTATTCAGCGCTGGCAGCATCTCTGGTCGTGGCCAATACAACGCCTCCAACGGCACAGCCTTGGGCATGGTGAGCCCGGACCCTTCGGTCATGTCAACCTCCACATCCCCAACCCTCCTCCACTCAAAGCAGTGCACGAGCGTGCCTATCGCGAGGCCGACCAGCTCCATAGCAAATCCCTCACCGGGGCACCGCCGCCGCCCCATGCCGAACGGCAGCATCCACTTCCCGTCGCTCTTGCCGTTCTCGAATCTCTCCGGCGAGAACGCGCCCGCGTCCTCCCCCACACGCGCGCGTCCCTGTGCATCGCGTGCACGTTGACGAGGAGCATCGTGCCTGCCGGGATGTCGTAGCCGGCGACGGAGCAGTCGGCCGACGACTCGTGCGGCGCCATGAGGGGCGCGATCGGGTGGAGACGAAGGGTCTCTTTGATCACGCACTGGAGGTAGGGGAGGTTGGGTAGGTCCGTTTCCTCCAGGAGCCGAGTATTACCGACCACATCGTCGATGTCGGTTCTGAGCTTTGCCATGGCCGCGGGGTGATTCAGCAGCAGTGCCATGACCCACTCGATGGTGCCCGACGAGGTGTCGGTTCCGGTCTGCAAGATAGACTGTTTGCAGCAAATGTTTCAAGTGAGTGAGCGATACAAATCAATTACTAATTCGTGAATTGTATCAATCAGGTGACATAGGAATGTGGCATAAGGCAACATGTGGAACGATTTTAGAGGCTGAATGCTACTTGTATCATAGGTTTATTTATATTGCAAATGTATTTCTTGGGCAACATATGAGTCTCTGAATATCTTGTGTAACAACTATTCTACTATCAAGAGCTCCTATAGAATTATCGCAGTTCTGTTCCTACAAAATTCCGGTCATAGGGTGACATGTACTAAAATGCATGGAATATTGTCCAACCGTGTTGTTCAACTTTGTTTCAACTCTGCTCGGAACTATTAAAATAGAGATACGTTGTTGCCCTTCGCAATATGATTATCTAAAGTTTACTGATTTATAATATACATGGCTATTTTCATTCGATTCAATTTAAATAAATGTAATGGTTAACATAGTAAGATATAAAGATTTGTCTAATTTAAGAAAAGTAATGACCGAATTAACTAAGCATTATTAAAGCTAAGTCAATTGTATTACAATTGAATTTACTGTGAGACTATTGAGACTAAAAGGTTTCTCTACATGTAGAGAAGTGTGTTGTCTTTAATCCCTACCAGGTGTAAGTAGCAGCTACGTTATTCGTTTTAGTAATTTATAATATCTAAACTTTAGTAATTTGTAATATACATGGTTATTTTCATTCGATTTAATTCGAGTAAATTTATTGGTGAACATAGTAGTAAGATATAAACATTTGTCTAATTTTTTAAAAAAGAAATGACCAAATTATTAAGCATTATTAAATCTAAGTCAATTGTATTACAATTGAATTATTGTGAGACTATTGAGGCTAAAAGGTTTCTCTACATGTACAGAAAGTGTGTTAATCCCTACCAGGAGTAAGTAGCCGCTACGTTATTCCTTTTAGTAAATACTAGTATGACATGGCATATTGCATTATTGCTTGGGACGGGCTATCATTTTCTGGCCTCGCAAGTTTTATGGTAGGTGTTTCCTGTATAGCTCACAGTATGAAAAAAGTCTTACTAGAATATTTGATCCGCGTGAGTGCTGGCAATGTAAATGTACATTTAACAAGAACGAGAAGCAGAGCCAGAACAAATAGCTAGCTACTCTGTTTATGAAGGTCCTCTGCTGCACTGCAACTATTTGTCCCTTCCTCTAATAATTCTCTCTAAAATATAGGAATTTGCTTCAGCACTAAAAGCGGGCAGCTCGATCGTGTATGTTATGCACAAGGAGAAATAGTCCTCCTTGCAATTCGCAGGCAGGCCGGCCCGGAGCTAATGAGTTATGAACAAGGAGAAATAATCGATCTGCCCAAATTAATACTAGTAAGTACAAAGCGCAACTCACCAGGCAGAGCGCTCGGATGACCTTGTCACTGTACTCTTCCGGGTGAGACGCCTGCATCTCCAGCATGTCGGCGACCATGGTCCTCCCCAGCGCCTTCCCTGCGCGGTGGTCGTCGATGAGCCGCTGGGCCCACTCGTTGCGCGCCCTGGACAGCCTGATCGCGCGACGGTTGGCGCCGCCGACGTCCAGCATCGCCAGCACCGGCACGAAGTCCTGCAGGCTGGACGCCCCCTGCATCCTGAAGTAGTCCCGCACCATGGCCCTGAACCGCTCCGCCTCCTCCGTCGCCGCGTCGTCGCCGTCGTCGCCGTAGTACCGCTTCCCGGCGATCATCCTCGCCACGGTGTTGAGCGCCAGCTCGAACGCGCGCGCCTTCACGTCCGCGCGCGCGGGCGCGGCGGCCGCGAGCAGGCGGCGCGCGAGGTGCCGGACCTCGCCGGCGCGGACGGCGGAGGAGGCGAGGAGGCGGTGCGAGGAGAGCACCTCGACGGCGGCGATGCGGCGGAGGTTGCGCCAGTTGGGGCCGTAGCTGGAGGAGCCCAGCGTGGTGAAGCCGTTGGACAGGTGGCGCAGCGAGGGGAGCTGCGGCCGGTTCGCGAAGGTGACGTCGTGCGTCGTCAGGCACTCCTCGGCGGCGCCGGGATCGGCCACGTGGAGCACGACGCGGGACCCGAACCGGAGGAGCAGCACGGGGCCGTGCGATGCGGCCAGCCTTGACAGCGAGCGGTGGAGCGGCTTCTTGAAGAGGTGGAGGTGGCCGATGATGGGCAGGGACGGCGGGCTCGGCGGGAGCCGGTGCTTCTGCTTCCTCCCGATGCTTCTCAAGACGAGGACAAGAAACAGGGCCGTTCCCAGTCCCAGGGAGAAGACGAGGATGGAGAGCGTGCTGGCCTCCGCCATTGTTCTGTTGCAAGTATCTTGGAGCTCCAGGAGATGGGATCTATCGCAATGGGTAATTGCAAAACTAACAAAATGGGTGACCGTTGACCTAACATCCGCGTGCACGGGTACCATTGGAGTGTGATTAAAAAAGGTGGCAGTGCGGAGCTCGTGGTTAATAGAGAAAGGGCCACACAGTTCTTTCTTTAACATGGACAATATCAGATCAGATACGAGGCATTTGCTCCATATTTTTTTATTTGGTAAATCTACGGCGCGCTTAGTCCCTAGTGCTGCTCTGCCGCAGCCCTTGCAACTTTCAGGGAGCTCGTGATTAATAGAGAAAGGGACAGGGATTTCTTTCTTTAGAGCAATATCATCATATACGAGGCATTTTCAGAATATCTCTGCAAATTCAATATAAAGGAATAAGTAAGCCCATAGTGAGAAATAGGAAAACAGTGGCTTTTTGGAAGATATTTGGTCAGGGCAAGTTCTAAAAGACAATTTTTCAGAACTCTACTCTTTCACAATGAAGAAGAATGTTAGTCTACATCAGGTGCTATCATCATAGGAACTGACAGAAATTTTTCAGTTACCACAATCAGTTGAAGCATATCAGCAATTGCAACGAGATACAACAGTTGGTCCAACCATCAGAAGAACATGATCAATGGGTATACATATGGGGATCAACATTATATTCATCTTCAAAGGTTTACAAGATTATGATTGGTAATAGACAAGTGCACGGGTACCTTTGGAGTGTGATTAAAAAAGGTGGCAGTGTGGAGCTCATGGTTAATAGAGAAAGGAACATAGTTCTTTCTTGGACAATGCTACAAGCAAGCATCAAGATGGCCCCGTTTGAGATGTTGTATGGAAGAAAATGTAGGAATCCTCTTATGTGGTCTGAAGTTGGAGAGAGATCCTTTTTCTGACCTGCCATCTTAACGAGAGGCAGAAGAGAAAGTAGCTGCTGTCCGAAAGACCCTTAAGGCCGCCCAAAGCCGATAGAAGAGTTATGCGGACAAACACCGCAGAGAAATACAGTTCAGCCCGGATGATCATGTCTATTTGAAAGTGTCACCTATGAGAGGAACTCGAAGATTTCAAGTGCGTGGCAAGTTAGCCCCTCACTATGTAGAACCTTTTAAGGTACTCAAGCAGGTTGGAGAAGTAGCCTATGAGTTGGAATTACCAGAAACTCTGTCCGATGTACACCTAGTATTCCACGTCTCACGAGTTGAAAAGATGTCAAGAAATACCCAAACAACAATTACATCAGACTTAGTGGACCTTAAGCCAAACTTGAGCTACGAGGAATACCCAGTTAAGATTTTGGATACGAGTCTCTCGTCGGACCCGGACCAAGGCTATAAATGTCTGTAGAGTGCAATGGAATAATCATACGAGAGAATAAGGTAACATGGGAAAGATAAGATGACCTCGGAAAGGAATATCCCTACCTCTTCGAGGATCAACGCGAATCTCGGGGACGAGATTCATTTGAAGTGGGGTATGTCCGTAACATCCTGATTTTCTACCAATTAAAATCCACCTAATAAATCATTTTATATTTATACAAGAAAAATATTTTTGAAAAATAAATAGGATATTAAAACCTAAACTAGACCTATGGCAAAAAGACACCTAGAACTTTTAAAATAAAATACTAACTCTTGAAAACATGTTTGATTTTCTTCTTTATTTGATTTGCTCTTGTTTCTCTTTATTTAAATTGCTTTATTTGGATTTGGTAGAATTTTATTAGATTTTATTTGATTTTGTGGAGAATAGGAAGGAAAAGAAATAGAAAAACGAATTAAACCCTGCCGCGTCGCCCTAAATGAATAGGGGTTGCTTCAACCGTGGAGAGCTCACCGACAGGGTTGCTATGTGCCCATACAAGAATGCGGGAACAAAGGCCCCCGCCAACTCAGCAGCCAAGCTCGTAGGCTCTATGGCCCATAGCGCTCCGCCGGGCATAGGATAGCCGCGACCTGCCTAGAGCTACAACCGTGGAAAGGTGAACCACATTGTTGTTCAGCCAGCTGAGGATGCACGAGACGTTGTACTCGGTGAGTACCTAGTCAACTCTACTATTGCAACAATTTTGTTTGATTACGGAGCTTCACATTCGTTCATTTCTTTGAAGTTTATTCTTGAACATCGCATACCCAAAATCACACTTAAAACACCTCTCTTAGCCCAATCTTGGGGAGCCACGATCAAATGTCGATATGGTCGTTTAGGGGTAGAAATCATTAGTAGTAGATTTAGTAGTATTAGAGACTCAAGGAGTGGATGTGATACTTAGAAGGATCTGGTTAGCCAAACACAAAGGAAACATACCTTGTGAAAACCGTACGGTAACAACCATCAACCACCAAGGAATATCGGTGATTTGCAAACCTCGCCGAGCCGGAATCGGGAGTATGTCGTGCCATGTAGACACCCCCACCTTGCAGTCAGTACCCATAGTAAAAGAATACCCGGATGTATTCCCGGAGGACTTACTAGGAATGCCACCGGATGGGGAAATTGAGTTCATCATTGACTTGATCCCCGGATCTAGGCCCATTGCCAAGAGACCTTATAGGATGGCAGCAAATGAGTTAGAGGAACTCAAGGAATAGTTAGTTGATTTACGAGCAAGGGATATATATGACCTAGCTCATCCTCATGGGGAGCACCAATTCTCTTCATGAAGAAGAAAGATGGAAGCATGAGAATGTGTGTGGATTACCATTCTCTTAATGAAGTGACTATCAAGAATAAATACCCACTGCCCAGGATCGATGATCTCTTCGATCGGTTGAAAGGAGCCAAACACTTCTCCAAGATTGACCTTAGATCACAATACTATCAACCGATGATCGAGAGGAAGACATCAAGAAGACAGCCTTCGTCGCAAGATAGGGCCATTTTGAGTT
Source organism: Chloris gayana (assembly GCA_031894775.1). Classification (NCBI taxonomy): domain Eukaryota; kingdom Viridiplantae; phylum Streptophyta; class Magnoliopsida; order Poales; family Poaceae; genus Chloris; species Chloris gayana. The sequence goes on along the minus strand of JAUNZO010000876.1, from coordinate 220,364 downwards.
CACTATCATGCCGTTTCGATTGACAAATGCCCCAACGTACTCCATGAACCCGATGAACAAAGTATTTATGGAAGATTTAGACAAGTTTGTGGTGGTATTCAAAGATGACATACTCATCTACTCCAAAAGCATAGAAGAACATAAGAGACACTTGAGAATAGTGATGGACCGCCTTAGGAACCATCAACTATACGCCAAATTTAGCAAGTGTGAGTTCGGCTAAAAGAAGTTGGACTAGAAGTGGACCCTACTAAAGTTGAAGCTATTAAGGACTAGAACAGCTCGGAAACGCCATAGAGATCAAAAGTTTCCTAGGATTGGCACGTTACTACCGGAGATTCATTGAAGGATTCTCTAAAATTGCCAAGCCAATGGTGGAACTTACCTGTAAGGACACCAAGTTCGAATGAAACCTACGAGTGTGAGAAGAGCTTCCAAGAGCTAAAGAAAAGGGTCACTGAAGCCCCAATACTCACTTTGCCGGATATCCGCAAGGATTTCGTGGTTTATCGTGATGCATCTTGAAATGGATTAGGAGGTGTACTGATGCAAGGTAACCGCATTGTTGCATATGCCTCAAGACAACTCAAGCCGCATGAGCAGAATTACCCAAGACATGATTCGGAACTAGCACCCATAGTTCATGCACTTAAGACTCGGAGGCATTACCTCATATGTAACAAGTGCAAGATTTTCACGGACCATAAAAGTCCGAAGTACATTATCACCCAGCCTAACCTCAACCTAAGACAAAGAAGATGGTTAGAGCTGATAAAGGATTATGACCTATATGTCCAAGTATCACCCGTGGTAGCGAGATGCACTCAGCCAGTAAAGCATACCGCAATAATGTAAGTGCCACCACTATCGACTCCGAGTTATCCCGAGAGATGGAGAACACTGAACTTACACATAACTCCCACGAGATGGAGAACAAGTGTTAGAACTACAGCTGAAGCTAGAAGCAAGAATAAGAGAAGCTCAACTTCAAGACTCGAAACCCTAGAACGAAGCAACGAGTAGCAGCAAACAAGACACCGGGACACCGACTGGATGAAGAAGGAGCCTTCTGGTTTGAGAACCGGATCTCGTGTACCCAATGTGGATAACCTTTGAAGACTTGTGATGGAAGAAGCACACGACTCCACATACTCAATCCATCCAGGAGCCAATAAGATGTACCAAGATCCGACGCAGAAATACTGGTGGAATGGAATGAAGAGAGACATAGCGGAATATGTCGCCCGATGTGATATTTGCAGCCGAATCAAGCCAAACCATCAAAATCCACCTGGTCCGCTACGACCTCTACACATCCCCACTTGGAAATGAGATGACATAGCCATGGATTTCATTGTAGGCTTACTATGCACACATGGATCATAGTCGATAGACCGACCAAGGTCACCCACTTTATAGCGGTAAAGAAAACCTACATAGGAGATAAGTTAGCTCAATTATACATTGACAATATACTAAAGCTACATGGAGTGCCCTCCCGGATAGTATCGAGACCGAGGCACCCAATTTACATCCCGGTTCCGGCAAAGCTTGCATGAAAGGCTACAGAACACATTTGACTCTAGCTCGGCCTACCACCCCAAGACCGATGAACAAACCGAGCGAGTCAACTAGATCCTTGAGGATATGCTTTGCGAGGCTGCGTGCTGATGTACGGAAAGGATTGGGAAGCAAGCTTGTCTTTCGCAGAATCCTACTACAACAAGAGCTATCAAGTGAGCATCAAGATGGCCCGGTTTGAGACGTTGTATGAAAAGAAATGTAGGACCCCTCTTATGCGGTCGGAAGTTGGAGAGAGATCCTTTTTCGGACCTTCCATCATAACAGAGGCAAAGAGAAAGTAGGCTGCTGTCGAGATAGACCCATAAGGCCGCCCAAAGCCGATACAAGAGTTATGCGGACAAACACCACAGAGAACTACAGTTCAGCCCGGATCATCATCTCTATCCGAAAGTGTCACCTATGTAAGGAACTAGGAGATTTGAAGTGCGTGGAAAGTTACTCAAGCAGGTTGAAGAACTAGCCCCACGCTATGTAGGACCCTTCAAGGTACTCAAGCAGGTTGGAGAATTAGCCTATGAGTTGGAACTACCGGAAACTCGTCCGATGTACACCCGGTATTCCACGTCTCACGGTTGAAAAGATGTCTAGAAATACTCGAACAATAGTTACCATTAGACTCGGTGGACCTTTAGCCAATCTTGTGCTACAAGGAGTACCCGATTAAGATTTTGGATACGATTACTCGTCGGACCCGGACCAAGGCCATAAATGTCTATTGAGTGCAATGGAATAATCATACCGAGAATGAGGCAACATGGGAAAGAGAAGATGACCACAAAAAGTGCAACGAGACCGACCCACGAATCGTGATTCCCGAGGTGCTTGTTTAAGCGGACACTTGATAATACAACAACTAGACAACTTTATATTACAATAGGGGAAAGAACTTCATAATTTACATCGGAGATTATTAAGTTCAAAGCAGCGTAAGTTAAACAAGTTCAAGTTTAGAAAAGGTGTGGAAGCAAACATTGCGACGACACGTCTCGACGATATTATACAGCAAAAGGTGATAAATCCGAGCCTATACGGATTATCAAGAGCCAAGCACACTTTATCTGCGGTAGGCTAGGCTCCTAGTGGGAAGTCCAACCCTCTAGAATCTACATATCCCATGGCATAACACTAACGAGGGCAATCTAATGCATCACCCGACACAAAAACAACAAAGGCACAAAGCTCGAGCAACTAGAGCTCAGCAAAGACCGACCCGTCCGAAAATGGCACTCTAAGGCCAATGCCTAGACATGCAAGGCTTAAAGGGTGTAGCTGGTTTTGATAATAAAACAGCGACTAAGTAATTGATCCTTACTTTCATGATTTTAGCATTTATTAACTTGTACATAAAATAACAATGGTATTAGCATCAAGAAAGAAATAAATACAGTAAAGCATAAGTAAGTATCATCATAGGTAACCATAATTATCCAAAGCTTAGCTCAAGTTGTTAACTACGATGTGGCGCAGTTCACAAGCGGTACTCATTACTGCGAGTGACAGCGATACGCATCGATTTATCACCAGCTGGGAGAACCCGAGGTACACGACATACGCATCATGAAAAGAACACGTATATAAACCGTTCATCATGACATCCTACTTTGTAGGGTCCAAATCCTCGAGCGGGCAGCTGTTCAATAGTACCTCGTGAACCTGTCCACCCCAATGGATCCTGCGACCAAGGATTCGGGTATCCTATGCCCTTGCAAGCTGGTAAGGTTACGTAGGTTTACTAGTTCCCATAAAACTAGCATGCACTCGATACTGTTCAATACTTGCTCAAGCAGGGCCAACAACAACACGGTCCTTAACCGACAACAAACCGGGCTACAGCCTGGCAAGTCATGTCCCTTTGAAGGCACATGCACTTGCCCTTTCACCTATGGGGCCCGTCCACGTCTCAACTTTTAGTTGTTTACACGAAGGATCTGCCACCTTGCGAGACAAGCCCTCTCCAGGCCCTTGCCTTCGCTCTTTCCCAAACAGACTCGTTCGGTCTCAAAATTAGCTTTTCAGATTCATTAACCTTCAAGTCTCGAAGCCTCCATGCTCCGAGTACGGTTTAAACAATTATACCGATAAACTTATGACGTAAGAATAGCTAGTTTTCTATCGAACTACCTATACTAGTATATCATTAACATAGGTCAATTGGGAAACAATGCAGGTGGGTTTCATACATCACCTACACTCAATGCACAAACACCCGGACATCTAGCGAGTGTTACTGAAAAGAAAACATTTCAAAACCGGGGAAAATGCACCGGGGCTTGCCTTGTGCCACAATGGAAATGTTAGTAACTTCTGGTGCCGGGTCTTGCGTTGATTCCTTCCGAAAATGCTCGACCGGCACTTCGACGTTTCCTACATTATTGATATGTCAATATTGAAAAGTGCAAAGGTATGGGCGATGCAAATGATTGATGATACAAACATAACTATGTTACAACCATGGTTCTTGAAGACATCTGCATAAAAATATGAAATTTATTTTATAGTAAACCTATCATTTTATGTAACTCTCATATGAGTTTAGAACATAAAGGTATGGTTAAAGGCAAAACAGTTGTTGAGCACTTATAACATGTTCTTCTAACCTGCCTACACATAACGAGGAATATGTGGCCTTAACTAATTAACATGCATGCATGAGAACAACAATATATTTATGGCAATTATATTATTTCATGTGATCTATAAATGGATAGAACACATTAATAGGAAACTAACAAAGTCGATCTTGCAATTTTATCACATATGGATAATTAAATATGATTTAAAAATAGTGTTATGGATGTCCTGATAAATCTAGGAAATACCATCACGGAATTCTGATCTTCAAATGGACCAGAAGGTCGAGCATGAAACAAGGAATCCAACAAAATTGGATTGACTCAATTTGGATTTCGTGAACAGAAGATATGATTTTTGCAAGCTTACTGTATTTTCTGGATTTTTAATTCGAGAAAAAGGATAATATATGAACTGGACCAATGGCACGTGACCCACATGGGAGGCAACAGAATTAGGGATCAACCCGTGCCGTGGCCGGACAGAAATCCAGGACCGTGTGGTCCAGCCTGTGCCCAAGGCGAACGGCGGCCGGAGGCTCACCAGCGTGGCGCGCGAGGGTGGCGGCGGCCGGGGAAAGCTCTGTAGGTCCGCCGCCACGAGGAAAACTCGATGGTGGGGTCCCCGGGTTGGGGTCTTATTGGGAAACAGACCGGCGGTGAGAGGCGGCTAGGACGCGGCTCCGACGAGACGTGGAGATCGCCGTGGTCCAAGAAAATTGGGGAAAACAACGCTACTGTTGACGGTCCTTATGGTCCAATTTTACCGTCAACATATTGCATCTTTTTGAATCAAACACCATCACCAAGAATAGACATAGGGATTATTTCTAACAAATTCCACTAGTCTTGGTGAAATGATGAATGCGAGTGCAATTCATATGAAAACGAGGGAAAACATGCACGAAACATGGACTTTGCAATCGACGGATTTTCCCAGGACTAAAGAATATCGTCCAAAAGCCCAAAACCACAAAACAGGGCCTCAACATCAAACCAAGCAAGTGGATTGGGCCGAGTACACAGCCGAGAGGAAGGCACCGAGAGAAGAACCAAGCCCGGGGAGCCCGGGCCGGTTCGGCCGAACCGCCCTACTGGTTCGGCCGAGGCGACGAGTGGGCCCCACGGCCCACTTTTCTACGGCGGTTCGTCACCGACGTGCGGAGGTCGGTTCCACCTGCAATTAATACCACCGACGTACGGAACCGCCTCCAAGTTGCCGACCTTCCAAGGCTATAAATAAAGGGCTATACCCCCCTCTCTCAACACACCACCAACATCAAGATAGAAGACAAAATTCTCATCCTTAGGCCAAGGGCCTCTTGTATCTTAGTAGAATAGGAGAGAGGGCAAGGAAAAGGAAGGAGTGTTCCTCCCTTTTATAAAGTGGAGTAGTATTTCCTTTCCTTTTACCTTGGCGTGTAAACACTCTTTTAGGTGATTTATACGTGGTGATCTACTTATCTATCGTGACATATCTTTGTTAGACGTAATTCTTGTTATACTTGTTTACGGGATCATCGCTTCGCAAGAAGTGCTCTAGCTTTCGAACTCGGTTCTAGGCCGAGGCTAGAGTAGCGGTCAATAGCATAGACGTGGTGTCTAGGCTGGAGATCGCCTTTGTTTCTTGTGTGCCCCACGGTTTGTAGAGGTAGGTGGCAGGAAGTGACAGCCCTGTCATCCAAAGGAACCCTCCACGTTCGGGTACATAGTAGAGCTTTCGTAGACCGGAGTGGCTTAGCGGACCAAGCCTAAGACGGTGCCCGAAGTAAACAAGTCTAGCTTGCGTTCGTCTACCTTTAAAGGATAAATAGATAAGAGTCACCCTCTCGACCCTATTTTGCTACGTTGTCTTGGTTGTCCTTGGGTAAACTAACCTTGTTGCAGAAATACTCCGTTCCCTGCGGATATAAATACGATACCTTGGAATACTCCCGGGTGAAGTGCTACAACGGTATTCCGTGCGCTTGCGGATTTATTCGTGACGTAAGAAATACCAACAAGCATTTACGGCGCCGTTGCCGGGGAGCGGTTGTTATCTTTGTAACGAATCAGGTTTGCCCTCGTAATCTATCTTACTTACCGTTCTGTTTTTATTTTTCCTTACATTCAAAATTTCACAAAAACATATCATGGAGTCACACCCAACCATCCAATCTTTCTCCACTCCACGGGGTGAACTCTTAGAGCCACCATCATCATCACAACCTATTTCTTCACCTGGCTATGAGTTCTCCCCCGATTACATTTCGATGATTAGAGGTTTATCCTTTTCGGGTTTTAAACATGAAAATCCTTATGAACACTTGCGAGAGTTTGAACATTTGTGTTCATGCCGACTGATCCATGGCATGACACAAGAAACATTGAAGTGGAAGTTGTTTCCCTTCTCTCTCAATGAGAAGGCGAAGCAATGGTACACTTACACCGCTAAGAGAGTGAACGGTGATTGGAAAGAATTGCGAGACAAATTTTGTCTAGCATTCTTCCCCGTGTCTCGTATCACTTCTCTACGAGCGGAAATAATAAGCTTTCGACAAGAAGAAAAGGAAACCTTGAGCGCGGCATGGATTCGGTTCTGTTCTCTAACGAGACTCCGGACCAGAATTGTTGCTCCCCGAACCCGTTTTATTACAACACTTTTATTCGGGATTGAGCAACGATACCGCACTTTATCTTGACACGGCCGCGGGTGGATCTTTTTCTCATAAGACCATAGCGGAAGCACACGAACTTTTGGATCGAATTGTGGAAAACACACCTTTTCCGCTGACTTACTCGTAGAGCCGGAGTCGGAAGATGAGGAACTCGTTGTGCAAGAGACACGGCACTTGGTGCCCATGATGGAGCACCTAGCACTCGAGTCCTCATCTAACACAAGAACAATGATAGAGGAAGATGAACCTCTTGAGTTCCCATTTGAGTTCAAGGAAGAAATTTTTGAAGATTTTGGAAACACCTTGAACTACTCCTATCAAAAGAAACCAGCACTCCCTGCACCAACTCCCGAACCTATTGAAAAATCTATTCTCTTAAAAACTGTTCGGAAGTTGACAGCAATCATGAGTGATGAATGGTTGATAGAAAACGAACTTTCTTCGGAAGTTCTTCGACTTGATCATCCTAGATCAACCATTCGTGGCTCAATTCGGGGAGTAATGGTAGATATTCTCTATAATCCTCTAGTAGGTGCCAACATCATGTCCGAATCTTTTGCTTCAACTTTATTTGGAAACGAGACATGGGCACCTTCGACAAACTCCTTAAAGCCTCACCGGGGCAATTTTTTGAGAGTTTGGGGATCATTAGAGATGTTTGCATTAAGCATAATGAAGCAAAGGTTTCCCTGGACTTTCACGTTTTCGGAATCTTGGATTTCGATGTTTTGGTCGGTCATCCCATAGAAAAGCTTTTCTTAGGGATATCACCTTTAGGAACCTTAGACTTCACCCTCGGCAAGAAAACTTTTCTCTTCCTATCATTCATGCACAAAACTCTTTTGCCGAGGAGCCGCTTGTGGAAGAAGAATGCATGGAGGAGGTTATGGCAATTTTTCCTCATGAAAACCCCGAATCATCCTTGGATGAAGATGCTCTTGATTTCATTTTGGAAGAGGATGATTCGGCGGAAACTTTTGAGCTGCCCGAAACTTTTACACCTACGCCACCTCCCGTAGAACTCAAAACTCTTCCACCGAGGCTTGCGCCACGTTTTCTTCACGGAAATCCCGAAACCCCTGTCATCATAAGTGACAAGCTTTCGGAGGAGGAAAGCTGCAAAACTCTTAGCCGTGCTAGAAAAACATCACTCCGTTTTTGGGTACTCGCTTGGAGACCTCAAGGGAATTAGCCCTGCTCTTTGCACCCATCGCATTCCCATAGGCCCCGATAGTACACCATCTAGGGAACCTCAAAGGAGGTTGAACAATGCGATGCGGGAGGTCGTTAAAAAGGAGGTCTTAAAACTTTTACATGCTGGCATTATCTATCCTGTTCCACACGGCGAGTGGGTGAGTCCGGTGCAGGTTGTACCCAAGAAGGGAGGAATGACGGTCATCCAGAATGACAAAAATGAGTTGATCCCTCAACGCACCGTCACGGGATGGAGGATGTGCATAGATTACCGGAAACTTAACAAGGCTACAAAGAAGGATCATTTTCCGCTGCCCTTCATCGATGAGATGTTGGAGCAGCTGGCAAATAATTCTTTCTTTTGTTTCCTTGATGGGTATTCGAGGATATCATCAAATCCCCATCCATCCCGACGATCAAAGTAAGACCACTTTCACATGCCCCTATGGAACTTACGCCTATCGACGAATGTCCTTTGGGCTTTGCAATGCACCTGCTTCTTTTCAACGTTGCATGATGTCTATCTTTTCGACATGATCGAAGAGATTATGGAAGTATTCATGGATGATTTCTCCGTTTATGGAAAAACCTTTGATCATTGTTTAGAAAATTTAGACAAAGTCTTGCAACGTTGTCAAGAAAATGATTTAGTGCTCAATTGGGAAAAATGCCATTTCATGGTTAGAGAAGGCATAGTTCTAGGGCATTTAATTTACTGAAAGGGGGATAGAGGTGGACAAAGCTAAATTAGAAGTTATAGAAAAGCTTCCACCTCCTGTGAATATTAGGGGCATTCGCGGCTTTACGGGACATGCGGGGTTCTATCGTCGTTTTATCAAAGATTTCTCTCAAATTGCTAGACCCCTTACAAATCTACTTGCGAAGGATGCACCCTTTGAGTTTCTTGATGAATGCATGACTGCTTTCACTACCCTTAAAAATGCACTCATCTCGGCGCCAATCATCCAACCCCACGATTGGACGCTGCCTTTTGAGATAATGTGTGATGCTAGTGATTTTGCCGTAGGGAGCTGTTCTTGGCCAAACTAGAGATAAAAAGCATCATGCAATCTCCTATGCAAGCAAAACCTTGGTGGAGCTCAATTAAATTACACTACCACTGAAAAAGAGCTCCTTGCTTGTCGTTTTTGCTTTTGATAAGTTTAGATCCTACTTGAGTGGAGCAAAAGTCATTGTTTACACCGATCATGCTGCTTTAAAGTTTTTGCTCAATAAGAAGGATGCTAAACCCCGTTTGATACGATGGGTTCTTCTACTCCAAGAATTTGATGTAGAAATCCGTGATAAAAAAGGAGTAGAAAATTCCGTGGCAGATCATTTGTCGCGTATACAATTCACTAACCTGCAGGAATTACCCATCAATGATTTCCTACGTGACGACATGCTGCTCCTAATAAGGGACTCACATCCATGGTACGCCGACATTGTGAACTTCATGGCAACGGGAGTACGTACCACCTGGAAAGAGCAAGAAACGACTCATCTATGAGAGTCGCCGTCACTTATGGGAAGAACCCTTCCTTTACCGTGTACTGCGCCGATGGATTGCTAAGGCGATGTGTGCCCATACCCGAGAGCACACGAATCATTGAGAAGTGCCATGCATCGCCATACGGGGGACACTACGGCGTGTTTCGTACACGAGGCCAAGATATGGCAAAGTGGTTTCTTTTGGCCAGCCATGTACGAAGACACAAAGGAATTTGTCGGGCGATGCCCGGAATGTCAAAGAGTTGGAGGCATCACGGCAAGAGATGCAATGCCCCTCAACTACAATTTACAAGTCGAGCTCTTCGACGTATGGGGCATTGACTTCATGGGACCGTTCACCAAGTCACATGACTGCGAATACATCTTGGTGGCGGTAGACTACGTGTCTAAGTGGGTAGAAGCAATGCCTTGCGGGGCCGCAAATGCCAAGCATGCTCGCCGGATGTTCCACGAAATTATCTTCCCGAGGTTTGGAACACCGAAGCTAGTGATAAGCGACGGAGGGTCTCACTTCATTGATAAGACCTTCCGACGCTTCCTAAGAGAACTTGGATCAAGGCATAATATCGCTACTCCATACCACCCTCAAACCGGTGGGCAGGCCGAGACCTCAAACAAGCAAATCAAGCGGATCCTGCAAAAGACCGTAACGAGAAATGGGGAAGGGATGGAAGGACAAGCTACCCGATGCACTATGGGCATACCGTACAGCATATAAGACACCCATAGGCATGTCCCCATACCAGCTCGTGTACGGGAAAACATGTCATTTACCCATCGAGACGGAACACCGAGCGTATTGGGCCATCCGGAAATGGAACATGGACCTTAATGGTGCCGGACGCAAAAGAAAAATGGAGATAGCTGAGTTAGAAGAATGGAGAGACAAAGCTTACCACAACTCAGCTATATACAAAGAAAGGACAAAAAGGTGGCACGACAAAAAGATAAAGATAAAGGTATTCAAGGTTGGAGATAAAGTCTTGCTATTCAATTCACGGGTGAAACTCTTCGGGCATGGAAAATTAAGAAGTAAATGGGACGGACCATACACGGTTATTGACACCTCGTCACATGGAGCAATCACACTTCAAGACGACGAAGGTAAAATATTTAAGGTAAATGGTCAGCGCCTTAAAATTTATTTCGAACCCGATAGAGATAAAGAATTTGATGTCATGCACTTGATTAATTTAAATTTTCTCTCATGATAGTTCTTTCTTATCTATCACCCGTAGTAGCTCTTTCCTTAAAATAATTTTAGCAAGCAATCAACCGAGAAAAGGAAGGAGACCGAGAGGGGCCTAGCACGGTTCGGCCGAACCCCCTTGATGGTTCGGCCGAACCGATCTTGACCCCAAACGGTCACTTTTTTCTTTCGTCTTTTGTCTCCAACGGTCACAAGATCAAATCTCACTGCTTAGTGCCTTCCATGCTGCGGGAAAAACCAAATTAATTCTTTCCATGCTTTTATCTATAAATGAAGGTGTTTTCTTTCATCTTTCCCTTGCACCTTTCTTCCACCTTGTCCATTTCGCCCAAAAAAAAGCTTTTGCCCAGCACCATGGACAGCAGCATCCCGAGCCTCGACATCTCCGTCAACACCAGCGAGCTTTGCCGCCAAGTCGGCCTCGAAAACATCCTTGACCATGTCCCCATTCCCAGCGAGCAAGCCTTGATGATCCATGATCTACCGCTCGCTATTGAACCTCCACCCACAGCAGCAAAACCACCCCCCAAAAGCTCTCCCGCTGCTTGTGGCACCTCGCCAAAATAAGGGGAAATCTACCCCCAAGAAGAAGAGCGCCGACGCCGCCAATGATGCTCTCCTTCCTGGAGAGAAGTACGTCGGCACCCTCACCACCAAGAGCGGGCAGGCGGTGCACCATCAATATAAGGGCGCAACCTGCCTAGCCCCATCAAGAAGCCCGGCGAGAGGTTCAAGATCAAGGGAATCCGCGGTGGCGGAAAGCAGCTCTTCCCGCCACTCACCTCGGCGGAAAGAGAGACGCCCGCGAATCCGTGGGCGACACTCCTCCTAAAAGGATAAGGAGGCGTCTCTCTCCCTCTCCCATCAAGAGGGCAGGGGGAATGTATGAAAGCGAGGAGGAGAAAACTCCTAAGAAAAGCCCCTACCAAATCCTCCTCGCTAAACACGTTGATCTCCGCGAAGCCCATGAACGCCTACGTGACAATGTCGCGGAAATCAAAGACGCTATTGAAGACTTAAAGGATGCCCGGGCAAGCCATCGCCGCAGCACCAACTCCAAGATCAAGCGTCTCTTCAAGAACGCGGGGAAGGAAGACGAATACGACATTTAAAATAAACCTTCCCGCGTTCATCATTTTCCGCGAGCGCATTTAGTTTAATTTCCTCAATCAGTTTTTTTTTTCAATCATTTTTTTTTGTAATGCGCCTGCCCTTTTAACCTTTTAATCATATTAGTGCTCCCCGGGCTTCCATACCGGCGAGCAAATTTTGTTTCCAAATGTCTTTTGTCTATCTTTTGAAGGAAACGGGCAAAAGGCAAGTGTGGGGGGGACATCGCGGAAAGCAAAGACAAACACACGCGAAGCGCGCAGAAACATCACGAGGAAAACAACACAAACACAAGCTGCGAAACGAGAGCGCAAGTGGGGCCCGAGCCGGTTCGGCCGAACCCAAGAGGGTGGTTCGGCCGAACCCTGGTGGGTCCCACTCAGCCCTGCTTCCTCGTGGCACTTGAGTTTGTTTCTCACACTTCCTTTTTGCCTACCTTATTTGTCAAGTTCATTACGAGACGCGAAAAACAATTACTAAAACTTGACCAACTAAAATTTGGGAAGATTTCTTTTGAATACCTTTGAAAATCCCAAGTCTCTCCCTAATACCCTCATGATGATCTTGCACACTTTTTATTACTCGCTTCATCACCACTTGCCTGTGAACAAATAATCAAATCCATAGGACCCATGTTTTTCTAGATTATTGGCACGTGTGATATGGCTCGACGAAATGATCTTATGCTTAGCTTACCGAGTCCTTGGGAATTTTATTTCACAAAACAAAAATACCACGGCTTCATGCTCCTCTCTTGATACAAAAATGCCTACCAATGCCATATGACGATCATACCTTGCAAAACTTACATACATATGCTGCTTGTGTTTGCAATGAGCTTTACCAAAATTGAGTGACCCTAGAGAGAAACTTGTCATGCTCTCTTGATCAAGAGCACGTACACTCCACCAAAAAAGGGCTAAACTCCTACACCGGGAGCTAGCACCCCACCAAAATAAAGACACTCCTCGCTTGCACCTCTTTTTACCTCTCTCTCTCTCTCAATCACGCATAAACAAGACATGGCTATGTAGAAAGAAAAGCTCACACGAGATGAGCAATGAAAAGCTCACACGGATGAGCAATGAAAAGAAAGCTCACAAAGATGAGCAATGAAAAAGAGAAGAGATGCTCAAGCATAGAGCAAGAAAAGAAAAGAAAGAAAATAAAAAGATAGCCATGTTTTGAAAATGCAAAATAAAGAGGGGTCAATTACAATAGGAGTTGTCACTTTTTCATATCCATACACACACGCACTTCTTGATCAAGGTTGCATGACTTGGCTTCTCCATGGATCCTTTCTTTTGGCTTAGCAATATTTGTGATACAAGTATGCCTCTCTCATTCCCTACCGAGCTCCACATACAAGCCTAAAAAGTAGGAAAAAGAGAGGCAACACAATGCCTTAGTGAGGAAAACACTTTTTGAGCGATTCAAGAGAATCAAAGAGGAGCGGGAGTCATGTTGTTTATTTTCAAAACTTTCAAAAACCCAAGGTGCTTAGTGAGCAAAAGTATAGTGACTTGAGTCATGAGCTGTTCCACTTATCAATCATCCAAGAATGCATGTTAGCCACCGTCATGTTCACAAGTAAAACGGTGTGGCTTGTAATAACATGTGTGCAGGTCTCTAAGAGGAGAGATCTCTCAACTTACGCTCCCACCTTTACTCGAGGACGAGCAAAGAGCTAAGTGTGGGGGGTCTTGTTGACGGTCCTTATGGTCCAATTTTACCGTCAACATATTGCATCTTTTTGAATCAAACACCATCACCAAGAATAGACATAGGGATTATTTCTAACAAATTCCACTAGTCTTGGTGAAATGATGAATGCAGGTGCAATTCATATGAAAACGAGGGGAAAACATGCACGAAACATGGACTTTGCAATCGACGGATTTTCCCAGGACTAAAGAATATCGTCCAAAAGCCCAAAACCACAAAACGGGGCCTCAACATCAAACCAAGCAAGTGGATTGGGCCGAGTACACAGCCGAGAGGAAGGCACCGAGAGAAGAACCAAGCCCGGGGAGCCCGGGCCGGTTCGGCCGAACCGCCCTGCTGGTTCGGCCGAGGCGACGAGTGGGCCCCCTGGCCCACTTTTCTACGGCGGTTCGTCACCGACGTGCGGAGGTCGGTTCCACCTGCAATTAATACCACCGACGTCCGGAACCGCCTCCAAGTTGCCGACCTTCCAAGGCTATAAATAAAGGGCTATACCCCCCTCTCTCAACACACCACCAACATCAAGATAGAAGACAAAATTCTCATCCTTAGGCCAAGGGCCTCTTGTATCTTAGTAGAATAGGAGAGAGGGCAAGGAAAAGGAAGGAGTGTTCCTCCCTTTTATAAAGTGGAGTAGTATTTCCTTTCCTTTTACCTTGGCGTGTAAACACTCTTTTAGGTGATTTATACGTGGTGATCTACTTATCTATCGTGACATATCTTTGTTAGACGTAATTCTTGTTATACTTGTTTACGGGATCATCGCTTCGCAAGAAGTGCTCTAGCTTTCTGAACTCGGTTCTAGGCCGAGGCTAGAGTAGCGGTCAATAGCATAGACGTGGTGTCTAGGCTGGAGATCGCCTTTGTTTGCTTGTGTGCCCCACGGTTTGTAGAGGTAGGTGGCAGGAAGTGACAGCCACTGTCATCCAAAGGAACCCTCCACGTTCGGGTACATAGTAGAGCTTTCGTAGACCGGAGTGGCTTGGCGGACCAAGCCTAAGACGGTGCCCGAAGTAAACAAGTCTAGCTTGCGTTCGTCTACCTTTAAAGGATAAATAGATAAGAGTCACCCTCTCGACCCTATTTTGCTACGTTGTCTTGGTTGTCCTTGGGTAAACTAACCTTGTTGCAGAAATACTCCGTTCCCTGCGGATATAAATACGATACCTTGGAATACTCCCGGGTGAAGTGCTACAACGGTATTCCGTGCGCTTGCGGATTTATTCGTGACGTAAGAAATACCAACAGCTACGAGCATCTACGAGAGGATAGGCAACATCGACACGATGGTGAAGCACCTTGGAGATGGCTGAAACTAAGAGCGCGATGGTGAGGTGGAAGGCGTTGGCGGCCGGACTTGGGGAAGACAAGCAGAATTCACGGCAACCTAGGAATGAAACTCGATCGTGAGCTTTCGGAGGGCTAACGGAATAGGTTGCGCACACTTAGGAGCAAGCATCGTTTGAAGAGGCTCACCGGATATAATTTTGGAGATGCGGCGGCGGACGTCGACGATGGCCGGTTGGGGATGAAGGGTGTTGATCTCGCGGCTCAAGGCGGCTTGGCGGAAGGGGAGGCTATGGGGAGGTGCGCCAGGAACCGATGGAGCGTTGGGTGGCGGTGGTTCGTCGGGCGACGGCCGAACTAGCCTCGGCGTCGGTGAGATTGGGGAGGTGGCGGTGTGCTTGGTGTGACGAAGTGAGGAAGACGAGAGAAAAAAACAGGCACGAGCTTGGTCCTTAAGACTACCCGCACAAGGGTACTAGAACCCATAATTCGAGTACCCGGATAGCGGAAAACACTCGCACCGGGATATCGGGAGCGAGGACGGTATCGTCCTGGACAGCCTCGAGTACGCCGGTTCCGGCGCTGTCCCGGACGTCCGGAATGCGCCGACGTGGTGCGGGGCCCGCGCATCGGCGCGCCAACCCAACCACCCGGAGGTCGCCGCACGGGAGGGAGAGAGGAGGCCGAAGACGGGAGGGCCGTGCCGGATCTCGCCGGAGGTTGGGGAGGTGGGCCCGAGCCGTGGCTGCACCGCTCGTGCTCACCGTTGCCACTGCTCGTGCTCGCGCACCCGGCATTCGACCACCGCGCCCCTCCTTCGGGCTGCGGCGCCCTGCCGCCGGCCCCATGCCCGGATCCGGCTAGTGGTGGGAAGCCCGCGCCCGGACGGGCCGGGCGGCGGCGGCATGCGTGGAGCAGAGCTAGCCCATTCGCTCGGTGGAGGCGGGATCCGGCGCCGGCCGCGTGCGGTGGAGCTGGGATTCGTCGGCGATGGAGGCGGGACCCGTGCAGGAGAGAGGGAGGAGGACGGCGGCGTGCGGGGCAGACCGATTGGGGCAGCACGCCGGACAGGCCGACGGGGGTAGGGGCGGCGCGGTGGAGGAGAAGAGCCCGGCGGCGGGTCGGGACTCGGCGGACGGCCTATCGGCCGCGCGCGCGTGGGGAGGGGGAGAGAGCACTGCGGCGGTGGGTCGGGGCCGGGCGCACGCCGGGAGGGATGTGGGAGAAAATGGAGAGGGAGAGGGAGAGGAAGAGAAAAGGAAGAGGAAAAGGTGGGGAAAGGGAAGAAAAAAGAGAGAAAAGGAAAAGAAAAAGAGAAAGGGAGAGAAAAATATTATTTAATTAAATAAATGATTGCTAAACCATTATTAAAAATAAGAAAAGAAATAAAAGAAGATATGAAAGGAGATTATAAGAGATGGTAGTTGGGTATGATTGAATAAAATATTTAGTAGTTGATATAGAAGATGGATATAAAGTATGAACGGATGCAGCGAAACTGAATATAGAGGAAAGAATCTTGCTGATTAGAACAGAATATTGCTTTTAGAGGATGGAAATAGAGTACCACGAGTGCGGATAGTCTAACCGAGCGAGACAGCTGGCGACGTGGCAGCCAAGCTGCTGCGTGGCGAGCGCGGACAGGGGCATGGTAGCTCTCCGGAGCGGCGGTGAGCGGCACGAGAGAGAGCGAGAAAGAAGAGAGGCTGAGAGTGGGGCTCCGGACACAAAAGATCCTCCGGTTCTTCAATAATTTGAAAACATATTTCTAGGCTGCAGAAACATATGGCAAAAATCCAGTGGGTATAGAAAGTTATTCTGAACACTTTTCCTTATTGGTCAAAGGTCCAATTCGGTTCCCAAAAATTTATAAAAATTCCACAATACATCTGACTTAGTATTTTCTCTTTAATTCTTTGGGCATTTATCCTTTTGAAAAATTCCAGTAAAATTCTCATAATTTCCTTTCATTATATCCAATCCAAGAAAAATATAATATGCATATACTTTTGTTGCGGAAATGCATATTTTTGCCGGCCCCAATGTTTGTCCTTTATTTATCCGTTTTGCTTAAAATCCGTTCTTGAAACTGAACACATCTATGGTACTGAGGTGATGGATTTTCTTTGAGTGACACAGGTGTCACGAAAGGAATATCCCTACCTCTTCGAGGATTAACACGAATCTCAGGGACGAGATTCATTTTAAGTGAGGTATGTCCGTAACACCCTGATCTTTGGCTAATTAAAATACACCAAATAAATTATTTTACATTTATTCAGGAAACATATTTTTGAAAAATAAATAAGAAATTAAAACCTAAACTAAACCTATGGCAAAAAGACACCTAGAAATTTTAAAATAAAATCTAACGCTTGAAAACATATTTGATTTTGTTCTTTGTTTCATTTGCTCTTGTTTCTCTATAGTTAAATTGCTTTATTTGGATTTTGTTGAATTTTTTTGGATTCATTTCATTTTGTAGAGAATAGGAAGGAAAAGAAATAGAAAAGTGAATTAAACCATGCCGCTTCGCCCTAAACCCCTTTCCCCTCCTTATTCTTCCGCTTATCTCTCAACTATTAGATAGCTTATTCTTATATGCATTAATCCTTGCAATTATATACATTAAACCCTTGATTGGCCATTAGACCCTAGACCATCCTAGATGTTATTGTTAAATTAATTAATGGTAACGTTGTAGCACTCGCTTAGGAAATATTACTATTATCATCATACACCCTGTTTGTGAAAACATGTTGACATGAGTTTGGTGGTGTGTATTGATGGGTGGGTGAATAGACCAACTATGTTAAGGTGAAGCTAGGTGGGAAATTATGGTCGTGGACGAGACTATTAGTACCATTTGTTTTAAATAGCCTGCTATAGCTCCGCTATAGCCTCGCTATAGCTTTTTAAAGGAGATGACGCTACGATATTGCTAATATTGCTGCTAATGCCGCTAACTCCGCTATACGGATAATTTTACTACTAACTTCATCCGCTAACTCCGCTATAACCGAGATCAACTCATGTAATACTGATTTATGATTCATAACTCAAAAGTTATGCCATGATGATGAACTTTATTGTTCATAGTCCATATGATTGTTGCCTTTTCATTACGTGAACTTTCCAATCGCTAGAAAATATGGTAAATACATGCTTCGACGTTGAAATGCTTTAGTGGTGGATGCACATATATGAAATGAGGTTTGAAATCGATGGAAATACTAAAGTTTCGATAAAAAATGTTATCCCTTTTTTGTAAAACGCTATAGGCAATAGCTTCCGCTATAGCCACGCTATAGCCACTATAGCTTTTCTAGGAGCACTCCGCTATATTCTATAGCCCGCTATTTAAAACATTGGTTAGTACTGGTATATAATACTTGGTGTATAGGTGATGTCCATTTGCTATGGACGAGTCTTTGCCCTGCCATATAAGGACCGGTTCTTCGGACCTAAAATTGGTGATTTAGTGTACAACCACATAACATGTTGTGGGCAGGACTATGCACCAAACCTTGGGTTAAACATCAAGAAGTTCCATGAGGTGTAGTGGTTTACGGAGGTCCAGGGATCACTTTTTGGTTAAGTCGAGTACTTGGACATTATGGTGGACAGTATGCCTTGGTGTCATATCCGTCGGATCCCCGGGCATTCGTGGTGGACTTGTGGGCATGCTTAGATGCGATGGCAACGTTATGTCTTTCGTAGCTAAGAACATATAGCTTGTGGGTAAAGTGTACCAGCCTCTACAGAGTGTACAAAGCTATTCGAATGTCCGTGTCCGTTGTCGCAAGTATATTGACACACCAAACCATGAGCTCTCGTTGATTAGCCACAAATATTAAACCCTTCATGTGTGATTGGGCATCCAAGTGCCCGTGTTTTGGAAATGGTGTTGGCATTTGTTGCCGGAGCTGTTATGACCTTCGGTCGGAAGGCTCAATAAAACCCCCTTCAGTCTATAATGAGCCCCTTCATGCTCACTTTTCGCAAAACCTTACCTATACCTTGACCACAATCCCAAATGCATATTTATATACCCTTTGCTTGTGATAGAGCTTGTCGAGTACCTTATGTACTCACCCGTTGCTTAATCATTCAGACGAAGATGGAAATTACTATGGAGACGGTGAGTAGGTCGTGTCCTATGCTCGAAGTTGCATGTGAAATTTATGAAGCTTTCCGAGTGTGTTTTAATTTTTTGAGGTTGGCTTATCCACCTCTTCGGTTGTAACATGTATTCCCTAACTATTTACCTATGAGGAATTAATAAAGGTTGCTATATCGGATTTGTATCATCCTCGTGTTACCTTGGGAGACTAATATTGGTTGGAGAAGAATTGAGTTGAAAGATCAATATTATCATTTGATGATTGCTGAATTGGAAGATGTGTCTTAGAATCTGTTACAAAGCATTAAAGAAAATTCAAGAAAATAAGGCTAGAGTGGCTCGGCATTATGACAAGAAGGTGGTGCCCAGATAGTTCGAACAAGGATATTTAGTATGGAAATTAAGGATGCCAATTGGACTGAAGGATAACCGTTTTGGTAAATGGTCACCGAATTGGGAAGGGACATTCATTATTAGCAGATGCGCGCCTAGCAATCCTTATTTCTTAAGGGTTGGAAGGTGAAGAGTTTGGCACGGCTCTTTATGGAAAATATTTAAAGAAGTACTATCCCAAGTGTGTGTATCAATACTTGAGCATCAAAGAGATTTGACAGCCGGTAATGATCTATCGTCTACAGATGGCTGATAATTACATATCGCCTTTAGCACAAAAAACATCAATGCAAGTCCACAGGAGCAGAACAGAAGAGCATGGATAACAGTGGGAACAATATAGTGGTTGGATTTTATTGGAACCAATGTTAAACAGTACAAAATTTGGCCTAGAGGCCAGAATTACATTGGTCATTGGTTAGAAAAAGCTTCGACGATTTACTCATCAAAGAGCATGAGCACTATACTGCTAGGGCCACCCTCTCGGTGATGCCGACGATCACGCCACCATAGGCGTCCTCCAGCTCAACCACCTCGTCGTCATCCAAACCTGGAGGGTTCAGATCTAGCCTCGAGGAAGTTGTTCCCCGGGGCCTCCAGGTGAGCCAGGGTCGGAGCTGCCACTAGGCATGCCGTGTGCGGCCAGCTCCTTGACACGTCGAGGGATGTCCGGAAGGCTGGCGGATACGGTGCCCGGCTAGCGTTGACGGCCCAATAGCGATGGAGGCGGCCTGGAGCACCTTGTTTAGCTGCGTCGATAGAGCTGCGCCAAAAGGGAAAAATCAGAAGATGAACTTGAGAAATTAAAAGAGAAAGAAGAAGAGAGAAGGCTTTGTGAAGAAGGTGTACAATACGAGCCACTGTGTTGTCCGCCTTCGCGAGCCACCGACGCATCTACTCGATTTCCTTGTCCGCCGCGGAGAGGGTCGTGTACACCGCCATAAGCTATACAGATCCCAAATCTGGGATCAAAGGGAACGCCGGAGGAGGAGGAGACGGGGGAGGGAGCCCCGTACCATCCCTGCAAGGAAAAAGAGAGGTCAAGAGGAAGAGGAATGAAGAGATGCAGCGTCCGCTCAAGAGAAAAGTTAGATCTGAACCACCAGCGGTGGCGGGATGGGCGAGAGCAGCGAGTGGATGCTTCGTCACAGCGCCAGTCAGCCATGGTACTGTGCTAGAGTTTGGAGGAGAAGAGTGTGAAGGAAGAAAGGATTGGGATGAAGGAAGTCCCTTGTATTTATAGAAGGAAGAGAAGATACAAGAAGGGGGAAGAGGAATCAGATCGATGCGGGAGTGCAAGGGCCTCGCACTCGTGACCGGCGAGCAGTGAGGTGATTGGGAGATTAAAGAAGTTAGAGTATTGGAAGTAGCGCTACGGTTTCTTTGGATGGGAAGTTGAAACGACCCGGAGCATGGATTTCATACCCCGACCGGGGGCGGGGGGGGGCATGAGTTGACACTAGATTTTGGACCTGGGCCCTCTCGTTAGTGATTGTAGGAGCTATCTAGAACACGTGCAAGATATACTAAAAGAATGCATGATGACAAAAAGAAGGAAGGAAGAAGGTCGAGCAACAGGAGAGACGCGTGGGACGAGTTCGAGTCGTAGTGTGTTTCCAAATTTGGTATAGTCATGTAAAATAAGGGAAGAATATCTAGGCTGGTTGTGATCAGGATATATAAATAGTAGACTAGGACTATTGTAAAATATCAACACAATCAAATACAACTCTCGGTGCATCGCCACAATCAAGTCGACGGATTTTCTCGTCAAGCTGCTCGAGGCTCCGGCATTGGCAAGGATTTCGATAGGTAATCGCATCGAATCTTTCATGTTGACTCGTCTGTGCTAGAATCGATGTAACTGCTAGTTATCCGCTAGTTTCGATCGATCTGAAGCTTTAGTTATGAATATCGGTGACTTGGGCTAGTTGACGTGTCTTATCCTGTTTGATTCAGTTGACTTGTCCAATTTTGTTCTGTTGTCGATGCTAGTGCTTTAGTAGACGGTTGATCGGGCTACTCAAGTCATGGTTAAGATATACTGCCGATTCAATCTGTTCTCTAGCGTTCGTAATAGTACAGCTTGACTTGTCCTGTATGGCTCTGTTGGAGTTGACTTGTCTTACGATAGAGCGGGTGCTAGGGTTTAGATTGAATTAGTAATATATCTAGAATTGCTCTCGCCGATCTTAGTTTGTGCCTATCGATTAGTGCAATATAGTTGACTTGTCCTATATTGCTTTGTCTTTTCTTAGTTGACTTGTCCTAGGTGAAGTATAATTGGTAGAATATAAACTATGAATTATGCTAGTGATTTAACCATTCAATTGGGGTGTTTAGCCTATTGCTTACCACGTTTAGATCTATCTTATATGAACTGTCAATTATCAAATTTGTCGGTTAAGATTAAATTTAAACCATGTTATCTTGATAATTCAGTGATTTCATATGCCTTGTATGGTTGAATCCTTTGATTTCGCGAATTAAATTAAGTCAATCATAAATCGGCAGGGTTACTTCTAGTTATCTGTTGTTGTACCGATTTCTATGATAAAGCCTATTTTGATACTATCAGTAGCGTTAGATATCAGAACCAATATACCAAAATGAATCTAAATGTTTAATTCATGTCCTATTTAATTTTAATTGATGCCGATAAACTGAGTAATCGATAGCTGATACGCTTTACTTTATGTTTTATTTTAAAATCTTCGGCTGTGGTTACTTATTGACCTGTCTGTGTCGATAACTCAGGAATTTTACACGCTCTATTTCTCTTTGTTGGTTTGTAGGAAAAACCAACTGGCACGCTCCGGCGTCACCGTGTTCCATCATTTGATCCAGATTGTAGTTAAACAGATTTCGCAGGCCAGCGTGTGTTTCTCCAACGGACGAGACGTCACCCTCGCGTTTTTTCCCGTCAACAGTCACGTAGGCATCCATTTTTTAATTTTGGGTAGGTCACGCAGCTTGAAACAATATTTTGTAGGTATGTGAGGATGATAACTACCAGCGGCTAAACTCGCTAAAAGAGACTCGGTCAATACAAACAAGGATTAGATTCTTGGCAATGCGGATGTCACATGTTGTCTTTCATGCATAGCACGCAGAACACACCACAACAGAGCAATTATAGAATACGTATTGCCGGTCATTTCATGCGTCGTACAGTCTTGTGCAGTAGTCTTTATCTCTAACTGTAGGACATATCCAGCAAGGATCGGTTTATTAATTATTAGCAACGACCCACACACCCCAAGAAAGCCAATGCGTGGTATATATGCTTTCTCTTCGAGACAGCAGGCTGAACACACCGCAGCATATTGTTCATCGCATTTTATTCATGGTCCTCTTTCTGTAGCTGTTCGAGTACATAGAATTTATTGCGCCCTGCAGTACTACATTTTGGTACGCAGGTACGGTTTTTATACTGTTACATCGAAAATGAATGTTCCGTATTTGTTTGTCGGCAAAGGTTAGTTGATTTATATATAGTAGATCAACTTCTGCACTGTCATGCTTCCAGTTCTGCTTAATATTTTGGGTGTAGCTAACTTCATGCATATATGAGTAGACCCAACGATATCAAGTCCACAGGTCTTTAGAATTAATCCGAACGTATGTTACTTATTTACAGATAACTAATGGCTCATGCTCCACGCCTAAGAGCATCTCCAAAATCTTCCCAAAAATAGTTAATTAGAAAAAACTTTTTTTGCCTCCTCTAATAGTTCTCCTTAAAAATAGATCAAGAATATTTTTATTGGACCATGTCAGCATTTGAGGGTCAAAAACAACATTAATTCTTTTGGAAATAGAAGGATTATAGCCCAAAACTCCACCCCTCCTTATTTCCAGCAGCAACTGAGATGAATTTATGGGATAATAAATTTGTGAGCTCTTTTGGGGAGCTGTTGGATATTGGTTTTTTTAGATTAAACCCTATTAATAAATTTGTGAGCTCTTTTTTAGGCACTCTGATTCTTTTATTTGTTTTCTCCAACAACCATTCATGATGCGGGAGAGCGTAAAAAGCTCTGGTTATTTCTAATTTTAATATAAAATATGTAACAGTAACACATAGAATTCCAAGGATGATGAGCACATAAATCTGTCGGAGATAATACTTCGGGAATGAATTTAATTTAAGTTCTTTAAACTAACCGAGGAGTTATATATTTTATTATCTCGTTATGCTTTACTAGTACTCCAATGATTCTTCACAAAAGGGTGTTGCATTTGTGTCCCTCGTGCTATATATGCAAGTCCGGTTCTTGCGTTTACAAGAAGTCCAAGACCGCCAGCCACCCAAAGTAGAAATAAATCGTTTTCTTTCAGCTTCATGTAGTAAATATACACGTATCATGCATTTTCCTTGTTACGTCCCGCTCACACAGTATAACAGACGCCCAAATATATAATGCACAGGCCAGCTTCCATGATATACTGCATTGTAGTGCCTAGCTATTCTCATGTGTTTCAAACCAATACAGACACACACACAGAAACGAGCAAGAGAGACGAAAAAACAGCACTGAGCATGTCTGTCCTCCTTGTAACCTTGCGCAGGAAGCTTCCGGTGCTCCTCTGGTCGCCACCTCCATGTCCAGCTGCTCCCCAGACCACGCCATCTGCTTCGGCCATCTATAACGAAGAACCGGATGATGACCTGCGGGCGACATGGTCTCACAGAGCATGGACGCTGGCCGTCTCAATTGCCATTCTCACCTCCCTCACCACGTCCGCCTACCTCGCCGTGTCTTCTGGGTCATTCATCGACCTCCTAGCCGCAGCCAGTGCAGCCTTGGCCGCCTACTCCTTGGCTGACCTCGCCACAGGATTCTACCACTGGGCTATCGACAACTACGGCAGCGCCGACACGGCCGTCTTCGGTGCTCAGATCCAGGCGTTCCAGGGACACCACCGCAACCCGTCGAGCATCGTACGAAGGGAGCTTTCCAACAATCTGCACGTCGCCGCGCGAGCCATGGCGGTGGCGCTTCCCGCTGCGGACGCCGTGCTCTACGCCGCGGGGACTCCCGTGGCGGCGCACGTGTTTGTCACCGTCCTCGCGGCGTGCCTCGTGCTCAGCCAGCAGTTCCACGCGTGGGCGCACGAGAAGCCGAAGTTTCTGCCACCGGCGGTCGCGGCGCTGCAGACCGCCGGCGTGTTCCTGTCGCGCCCGCAGCACGCCAAGCACCACCGGCCACCGTACAACACAAACTACTGCATCATCAGTGGCATGTGGAATAGGATGCTGGACAGATTTAAGGTGTTCGAGAGATTGGAGAAGGTCATCTACCTTTTCACCGGCGTTCAGCCACGATCATGGGCTCAACCCGGATACCAATTAAATGGATGGCAAACGGTTGAGATGATGCCGAAGCAGGTGACAGCGGTAACCATGCAGAACGGGAGTGAGATGTAAATTGTTGTGCTACTGGAGAACAGTGGCGTGATATTTGCTATGCCACGGCATGGACAGAGATAACGATAGTTGTATCGAAAAGCTACCTGAAAATGTAAGGATACATATGGAGAAATAAGGACTTGATCTTATGCGTCCTAGTCTATCTGCACTTGCGCGGGCTATCTTCCAATTGCAAAGGTAATTCAGAATTGGAAACATACAAAAGGTAAGGCGAATTTTGCTGTAGGACATTGTCCTTTTTGTGGTATTTACTAATTCACACTCAACTTTCACTAATTGGATTGGAAACATTGTACAATTGTGGCTATTTGACCCAACACACGGTAGAGCATAAAATAACACACATCAATGTCCAAGCGAGAGAAATATTTATAACTGAATTTGACACCCTTAGCCGTTTCCTCCAATCGAAACGGAACGAGCGGAGACCAGTCCGCGCGCCTCTCTTGCCCGTGTCCACGCCCCTTCCTCGCCCGCTCCGCAGACCCGCGCGCGCCCCTGCCTCGCCCCCACGCCAAGTGCTCGCCCGCCTAGGGCGCGCCCTTGCCTCACCTGCCTAAACCCGCCACGCTGTTGCCTGTCCAGGTCACGCCACGCGCAGTCCTAGGGTTTGCCGGCCCCACCACCAATGCATCCTCGTGGCCTAAGAGCATCACGTCGGCACAGTCCACCATCCCTGAGGATTGAAAGTCCTCTAGGGCACTGCTCGATTCTGCATGGCCCAGGATCCAATTTATTGGCAGGCTGGCAGCAGATCTTGAGACAGCGTGGAAGAGGAGATAGAAACACTAGGATGTCTAAGAAGGATGCATCCTTTTTTTGACACCTTTTGTTTTCTCTACTAATGTAGTAGATGTTGTAATATTGGCGGATCGAAGATACGTAGTTCAAGACAAACGAAGTAGTAAAAACACAGAATAGAGGGGACGATGTTGTTTGCTCTGTTTTTTCGTATTATAAAAGGGACGTCTCCTTAACTATTTATAAGGGAGGAACCCTACTGCGTGTTGGGTCCAAATTCGATAAGGAGTCCACATGGAGAAAAGAACACATATTACCACTCCTTATATTGCACGCACTGCCTCATCAAAATCTTTAATGAGAAAACTTCATATGAAAAACTCATAAGGGAAAAAGAGTACAATGCTTTAATCTTCGTGGTTAACGCTTATCGATCTGCATGACCGATATGAGTTATCTTCGAGATAATCCTTTAATTCAGGAATGTGATATACTTAGGGAAGTTTTCCCCCTGTTCCAAGCACTTCTCTAAGTCTGTCAATACGAAACCAACACTTTTTAAAAGTGCAAGCTGGTAGCGCCTTTGTGAACATATCTACGAGATGGTCACAAATTTGGACATGTTTAACCAAAATCTCTTCCTTCTTTTACAATCATGTGTGTGGAAAAATTTAGGTAACATATGTGACGTTATGTATCCGGATCGTATTTGTGCAATACAAGCTATATTATCTTCACAAATAATTTCAGGGTATGGAGTAAATGCAACTCCACAAGTATCCAATGTATAGCTTGATATTTTCTTGAACCACGTGTATTCCATGACAGCTTCAAAAGCGATAATCTCTGAATAATTTATCGATGTAGCAATAACGAAATGCTGCGTTGACTTGTTTGACTTCTAGAAAATTGTAGTTCATGTTAATTCTGTAGTAATTGTAGATCTTCAGTCCTTCTCATGTATCGAAGTATTTGCCAATGCCACATGGTCGGTGTCAAGCTATATTTTACAATTGGATATATTTGTATGTATTGCCTCGTCAAAAACCTTATGTGAGAAACCTTCGAGTAAAACTCACTAAGAAAAAGAGTACAATACATAACCTCTTGGATTATCATCTTCATGATCAAAACAAATAAATGATATTATCTTCATGATCAAAACAAATAAATGATATTATTTAATATGCTTCCCCTCGGATGGTCATACATTCTTCAAGAATGCATATTGACGATGGTAAGAAAATATTACCATAACACTAAGTCTTGTAAAGACTTTCTCACAATCCTTCTAAGATTGTAATGAGGTAATGGAGCAATGTGCTTTGTGCCCATATAAGTTTATCCTTTTGTAGTACAATTCTTTCGTCGGATTCAGAATGTAGAAGTTGCTGCAATAATACAACACTCTATTGAGATCTTCAAGATCACATACCAATCTTCATTTCTTGCCGGGGATTACACCAAATACCTCCACGGTATTATATGAACTCATGTTCTATTGCTAGTATGTACTTTCGAAGTACTCATGATTGCATATTCTTTGGGTTGAAATTCTTCAAGGATTAATGGTGTTAGTTTCATAATGCGATTGATAAAGTCATTCATTGACTTATTCTATGAGATGTACTTCGTGAGTCTTTAAGTGATACTCATCCGTGAATGTATCTCTTTAGTGAGATGCTGTTCATGAGACAAAGAATCCATATCCTTGGAGGATTTCATCAGTATTCCTCACTTCTCCACTCACCACCGGCCGCCACCTTCTTTTTTTCTTTCCAGAGTGCTCCTCCATCTACTTTGGCTGAGCTGCATGCTCTAGCTTCACGACCGGCGTGAGCTTTTACTGTGCGCTAGCTTCAGAGGCACACGACCCTTCCGCATGTGCACTAGCCTCACATCTACCCAGATGGCACTGGTCCGGCCGTGGGTAGCTGCGTGCCACCGTGAAGCCTAAGGCCCAACGCAGGAGCGTGGGTGGCTCGCGCAGTCATGCACGGCGACCCGGTCTGGCCGTTGAGCCCGATGCTGTCAGGAGCAGCACCAGGCGGCGCTCCATGCACGCCCGCGGTGGGAGCAGCACCAGGCGGGCGTGGTGGCTTGGGCCCTCGACCTCCATGGTGCGCGGCCCTGGTTGCAAAGGCCTGTGTGGGCCCGGCGTCGGCGGTCTCTAGCGTGTCACGCGACGGCACGGGATGTCGATGGCGGGCTCAAATCTGGATTGCACATTTTTTTCTTACTGTTTTCTTGATTGCAGCACATGCGTGTGATTATTCTTTTCTTGTGCAGGTCCGAAAGTTGGCGTTGATGGTGGGGCTGCAGTCATCATTTGTAGACCCAGGGTGAGCCCGGATCTATGCTGGGAGGGCTCGGATTCGGGTTACCCCTTCTTTTTCTTATTGTAGACTTGGTCATTGTGCAGTGAGCGGACCCAGATCAGGGTTGTGCCTTCGTGGCGAAACCAGATCTAAGTTGTTTTTTCTTTGCTTATGATTTTCATTGAGCCCCCTTCAAATCATGGGGGTTGTTGCTGCGGCCCTTGGGCTCGCTCCCGGGCCACCCGTCGGCAGCAGCCCCTTCACCTCGTGGGGTCCGCACGCGTTGGGTGAGCCTAGATTTGGGCCATAGAGTCCATAATACCGCAGCACTTCGTGGCTCGCGGGTGCTTGTCCGGCCTGCTTGGCTCGCGGACAAGCTCACGGACAAGCAGCTAGCTGCGCTATGGTTAGGGTTTGAAACCTTTTTTTTTCTTTTTGTTCTTCTTCGATCTACCTCTTCGTGAGGTTCAGTAAAACAATATTGGATCTCGGGTTCCTGTAGTTCCCGATCAAGATCTCGATCTTGATTTTTCTGCTTATTCTTCGATTTTCATTGCTTTAGTAGTTCTCACGCGGCCCTAGGGCTCACACGTGACTCTTCTTTCTTTTGATCGGCATCTCGCACGTGGCACGAAAACTCTTGCATGGCTGCATTGAAGTTCTGATTCTTCTTTCTTTTAAGTTTCAAAGTTCTGAGCCTTAAATGTTTCATCAAAATCTTGACTGCAACGAGTCAAGATTTACCTCGATTGTAACTTGCGTTCGGGTCAATATAATGCGAATTCATTGGACAGATCTTAGTAGCAACGTTCTAAGATGCGATCACACTTCTCTTGATAGATCTTGTCTGCAACGAGTCAAGATACAAATTCAATTCAAAATTAGAACATACATCCAACCACTGATCTTGCCGGTAAGCATGATTAGAGCGTGCTAATAATGTGTTGTAATATCGGCGGATCGAAGATACGTTGTTCAAGACAAATGAAATAGTAAAAACACACAAAATAGAGGGGACGAAATTCTATTCTGTGTATTTTCGTATTACAAAAGAGATGTCTCAATTATTTATAATGGCGGAACCCTATTGCGTTGGGTCCAAATTCGATAAGGAGTCCACATGGGCCAAAAAACCTTCTTCTAGAAGGTCGGTTTGACCCAATAAGCGTTTTAGAACAATAGAGAGGCATTCCTGTCCACGTTGTGTTGTAGGGCCGCCCAAAGCCAATGGGAGCAAATATCAGCAAATTTTGTCGATTGACATGTCAAATTATGATTTTTCTTCTTACACTACGAAATTAGCAAATTATGTTCAACTAAATAAGCATGCAAATGAATTAAAATGTTATTATTAGGTTGCATATTTAATCTTTTGTGCTTAAATTTGTTTCTCATTTTCATTATTGTTGGAAATATAATTGTTTTGATAATCTAGCATATGTGGATATGCTCTGTGTGTTAGGTCATGTTTTATTATAGGTCCCATTATCAAAATTATGCACATATAGGTGTTTGAGATGCTTTAAGGATAAGAGTCTTTTTACTATCGTTCTCTCACATGAAATAGTTTATGATATTTTTTCTTCTTCGTGTGTTGTAGCAAATAGTTAGCATTTAGTAGTGGTTCCTAGCAAATTGGTGAAAGTTGAGTGTGAACTGGCAAATACCACAAAAGAACGGTGTCCTGGAGAAAAAATCACCTATGTAAAATGTTATAATCCATTTTGTGTGTAAACATCAAGGAAAAATGGAAAAAATGGACTTGATATTTTGTATTTAGTTGGGCTCTTTTACCGATGAGTAGAAATAAGAAATTTAATCTGCGGTAAAGGTGAAAATCCGGTTCCCACCAACGAGACCTCGATAGGGCGAAGAAGGCAACGATGCAAACTTGTAATCATATCTGGTGACATTACAAGTCCATGCTTAACTACGACTATGCCATCAAAAATCCACATGACTAGAACACTTCTTGTTCAGCGAGAAGACTATCGAGTCTCCCAAGGAGCTCG
This sequence comes from Chloris gayana, assembly GCA_031894775.1. Lineage (NCBI taxonomy): Eukaryota > Viridiplantae > Streptophyta > Magnoliopsida > Poales > Poaceae > Chloris > Chloris gayana. Next base: position 190,494 of record JAUNZO010000876.1, on the reverse strand, counting down.
GTGAGCGGATGGTTGAGCCCAACAAGAAGAATAAGTACAAGCCACGCTTAGGTCCGGGTGGTTACAAGAAAAAGATTCCCATCTTGAGAGAGATGGAAGCAAAGAACCAATCGGAGAGGAAGCCCGATCCATTGGAGGGTGTCGAGGAGCGTGCGAGAAATTGCCTTTATGCTCACTTCAATTTATTTGAAGAAGGAATTGTTAGGAACGACCCAGCGTCGAGAAAAAGTTCTGCAAAACTTGAAAGGTCGTGTCAAGGAGCAGGTACAACGTGGAGTTCATATGTCCTCATCGGCCACGTGGAAAGAAGGTTTTCGTCTTCTTTTTCTGCTCCCTCACACTTGGAAGGAAATGGAAGTTATACTTGTTCGGTTGGGTATCGTTGAGTCGGTACGCCTATAACTTCGTACTTGTTATGCCTACCTCCAACTCTGTGTCATCAGCACCTATTGACATTACAGATGATAGTTCGTGTGAGTTGTATGTCCTCTTTGGTTAAAAGGGAAAGAATAGGAAGGTTGCAATAGACCGGGCATACACAACAGGATAGACAATTCACCACAGGGCTGTATGCATGCGAGAGGTCATCCTAGGACATGAGGAAGTCAAGCTTGAATACCCAATACCCGATGAGGGGATCGAGACTCGTGAGATACCATCATGACTTTCATTATTTATAAAGGGGCTGATATTATTCTGTCCATGACACCACGAGCTTCTCCACCCCGTGTTTGTGGACACGGATCAGCATCTCCTTTGTCGGGTCATGCTTTGCCATCACAAAAAGGGGTTGACATAGGGGGGGGGGACGGACGGGGAGAGTTGTCCTTAGTGATGTCCTCCCTAACTCGAAGAGACCGTGCTACAAGGAGTTGAGCATCAAGAAATAGCAGTTGTCTCCAAGGATGAGGAGCCTCATCACCTTATAGAAAGCATAGCCCTCTCCAAGGATGAGTCCCAGCAACTTGGATTCATTGAGGAAGAGATGCATTCCACAGCCTCCTAAGGCACCTATCTTGTTAGAGTCCCAACAACTAATATCGTACAATGATGACCTACTTGCGGACAATGATGACACGGATTACGAAACATTCAAATTTGGCAAGCCCCTTTTATCGAAGAATAGGTACGGGAACCAGCCAGCCACGATGCGTAAGCTGCACGACTGGTACATGCGAGCATCCCAGCTTGCGGTCGATATCATCACGTGTAAAGTTCCAATGCACATGTTCAACGATGAAGCCAATTCAGTACATGGTTTGTATTCTAACGACCATCACACTATGTTCCGGCTTGGCAAGGTGGACACGACCTTCATATCCTTGTGGTGCTTGTAAGTGGCTGCATTTATCTATTTCATATTTCGAATATCAATCTTGTTGAAATTCTTGTATTTCAAATATTAATCTCATTCATTTTTTAATTATGCTTCTTTTAGGATGAATTTGAAATTTTAGAGAAAGGGAACAAATAGACTGGATTCGAGGGTCGGGTACCTCAACCAAAACATGATAAATCAATTCGTGATCTACCCATGGATAAATGAGAAGGACCCGAAGTATAAGGGTATGAGACCCGACGAGCTAGCTCAGCTCAAGGAGGAGATGGCAACTAGAGCAAGATCCGATGTTGCAACCTACATCTACAATTGCTTCATCAAGTGGCGGGACAAATGTTCCATTCTGGGGCCTTACAACTTCATGTGAGTTCTACAACTCTCTTAATGTTCTCTTCCATTGAAAGGCATGGTGGAATACTAACTCATACCATCATTCCTATAATGATAAACTGGATCTGCTTTTTTCTCATGCCAGGAAATGGGTACCTTCTAGTGCTTGACAGACCTCGACAAGGACAAAAAGGACTACTATTGTCGGTGTCATAGACTGGTAAGCAGTTAATCATAGTAAGCTACTACAATTTGAAACGATAATTTCATCTAACAATACACCTTTGTCAATGGAGCAGTGGATACGAGAACTATGTCAAGGCAGGAGGGCCGCACAACCTAAAACGGTCGAAAAATATGTACTTTCAGCACAAATTATCGGTAAGGTATATTTGTGCCACTTCTCTATACTGTTGTCCTACTATGGTTGTAATTCGCATAAATGTAATTTAATTCTTCTATTTTGTAGTGTTTTAAAGAGGTAAGAGGCAATGTCCATTGTGGCTACTACACTTGTTTGTACAGGAATAGCTTCTCTAGTTACATGAATGCCATCGTCGAAGAATGTGACAAACATGTAAATTTTGTTCAGTTTATTAGATTTCTATTAATTTTTGTTATATTATAATTACAATCTTGTTAATAAAGTAATTTTAATGACACGGAGAGAACTAAGGGTGGAAACTCAGCAGAAAACGGACAGGAAGCTATTGGAAGAGTTTTCGAGGAAGGGCTTCCCGCAAAGACAAAAACATTTGAATCCAAATCAAATGTAATTTATTGTGACTCAGATATGCCAGTTCTTGCTCAAAGATGGCATCCCTCCTAGTGGTAAGTTCTTTGATGAAAACAATGAGAACACAAAAAATCATCGATCTCTCTATGAGTGGTGTGGTTCGACATGACCATATGTGAACGATGATGATAGGAGTGATGACGATGACTGGATTAGCAAAATACTTTGAGAACTTGAGACTTGTAGTTTTTCTTGTGTTTGTGACTTGTGATTTCTCATGTTATGAGAGATGATGAATATACATGGATGTGAATGTTTCTCAATGATGTGATGTATTGCGAGTGACAATGTATTTTTTGTATGATGTGATGTATTTCTGGTATTGCAGGGAATGTGTATAATATTGTATTTTTGGTATTTAAAAGATAGAGGTTGTTGATGTTGCCAACCGCCACTGAAGAGATCCACCCACCAGTACAAATAGTTTATTAACGACGGTGGACATAGATACCCACCGTTAATAATAAAGCATTTGTACCGGTGGTGAACAATGCCACCCTACATTAATAAAGCATTTGTACTGGCGGTGGACAATTCCAACCACCGTTAATAATACCATTATAAATGGTTGTGTGTTTGGATGCCACTACAAACCTTGATTTATAGCTACGGAGGCATAGCGGCGGCCCATCATACCCGTTGTTGTAGGGCCTTTTCGCCTGCCCCTATAGGCCTTGAGTGTAGTAGTTCTATATTTAATTTAACCATGAAAATAGGCGTAATGTCCAATGATTTTACTTACCATGCTAGGAGAGGCGATACAAGACGTAACAAAAGAGAATACCACGGGGTGCATTAACACTACGGGGAAAAACTCAGTTCACCAATGATATGGTCCAGGCAGATCTTCGAGGTAGAAGGGTAAAGTCAATTGTGGAGAACTCAACATTGACAATCCGGCTTCGAATCAACATGATTCGATTCTGCAACCGCTACACCACTGCTCTAGTTGGTTATCAACCAAGCACAATTTGATTCACTTCGCCCAAAAGGCTTTTCCATCAAGCGCATCGAGAACACAAGAAGGTATAAACACGCAATCTGAAAATGCAAATATGTATGAACACTCTGAATTAAAGGAGTACAAGCACTCGTTTCAAAAGGACTAGTCGTCACGATCGATGAGAACAAGAAAAGGGGCTCTAGATCACGAGTAAAAGGACTTGTCGTCACAGGTACAATGATACAATTGTAGTTTCTCCTTGGAAAACTCAAACTAAACAAAATCTGAGTTTACATGGCGGCTGCTACTGAGTTTTATGGAATAGGGACGTGCTAGGGTTGGAAGCGAACTAGGATGGAGCGCCCACTACATGGGCTTAAGGCCCGACATGATACAAGGCCAAGCCGGCCCAAATAGGTGACACAATATCTTTTCGTGATCACACAGTATGATCAACAACGGTTCTCGAGCTAGGACCATAACTAAAATGACCGTGTTGTCGCCCTCTTTCCAACACCTCTAGAAACGTCTCAGTCCGATGTCATATGAAGGAGAAATCATCAAAACCGTCTAGATAAGTTTGCTGAATCTGAATCGGATGCATCAGCTGAGTTGGAGGCAACTTGTAACGTGGGGAAGACTTTAGCTTGAGTGCATCTAGCTTGGCAATGTCCTCATCAACCAAGTGCCACCATGTTTTCCGAGTGTATTAACTCGGACAATAGACAAACAATTGCTTTGCCGAGTGTTTTATTAAATACACACGACAAAAAATTCTTTGTCGAGTGCCAAATAAAAAACACGTGTACTAGAATAATGCTATGTAGTGGCGGAAGCAATTTTTTTGTTAGTGGCGGACATTTCAAAAACTGTCACTATTTTGAGCCCAATGAGAGCGTCCGTTACTATGCGTCAAAAATAGTGATGGACATCACAGGTCCGCCACTATGGTAGCCCAAACCGCTCCTACTCTTAGAAAATAGTAGCAGACACATTGAGCTGGCTACTACACTTTTGGCCAAGCCCACCGCAGGTGTGAAAAGACTTCAAACCCTAACTCACCCACCCAATCACTGTATCCCCATCGCACCCACCTCCCTCCCTCTCTCTCCATCTCTCTCTTGGTCTCTCTCCGCCAGCACACGAGTCCGGCGGCGTGCACAAGTCCAGCGGTGCCCTGCGGAAAGGCACGCACGGGTCCGGTGGCCCCCTCCCCGGCGGTGCGCATGGCTTCGATGGCCCCCTCCTCGAGGCACCCTCCCGGGCGGCCCCCTCCCCGGTGGCGCGCTCCTCGGAAGCCCCCTCACGGGCAGCCCCCTCGCCGATAGCGCACTCCACGGTAGCCCCCTCCCGGGCAGCCTCCTGCACGACGACGCGCTCCCCGGCAGCCCCTCCTCCGCGGCACCGCCTCTCCATGTGACGCGCTCCCCGGTGGCCCCTCCTCCGCGGCACCGCCTCTCCATGTGACGTGCTCCCCGGTGGCCCCCTCCCCGCTACGCGCTCTGCGGCGGCGCCACCCCTACCCGCGACGTGCATGGGTATGGTGGCGCCCTCCTCGGCGGGCCTCTCCCCTCGACGCCCTCTCCACCGACCCCTCCTCCTCCGCTGCCACTGGCCCGGGCTCCACCAGATCTTCAGGTGAGTAGACGGCCAGATCTGGCTGGTGGGGTGTGGATTCGGTCGCCAATGTACGGGTCCTTGGTGGGAGGACGACAACAGTAGGAGCGTCGGACCCGAGGCGGGCTACGACAGGGCCCGCACGGAGCGACGTGATGGTGGGCTGCAGGCAGCACGTGGCGGTAGGCCGAAGCTGTAGCCGGTAGGTGGCATGGCAGCCAGCTGCGGGGCTAGTGGTGTGAGGCATTACGTAGCACTAGCACATGGCGACGGCCGGCAATGCAGCAGGCAGCACAGATGGTGGCTGCAGGGCGCATGCGCTACTACAGAAACCTATTATAATTGTGAGCGCCATTTTGACCACGGTGGTGGTTACTTGAGGTATTCGCCGCTAAGACGGGGTACAAGGCGTTGTCCGTGACTATGTGCACAAAATAGTCACGGACACAAGTGGGCCACGACAAATGTGCGATAGGCCCGCCACTATTTTTGGAAGCCCAGTAGTGGAAGTGGACTACGGTCTTGACAGTGTGGCTCGCAACTCCTTACTGCACCCTCCTGTAAATAGGTAGGGGTGGGCATAAAAACCGATACCCAAAGACCGAAACCAAAAAAACCGAGACCGAAATAACCGAAATTTTGGATATCGGATAGTAGATCGGATAGGGATTCTAACTAACCAAACTTTTAATTTAAACTTCGGATCTTAGTGCTAGGTACGCAGACTACCCAAATAACCGAAGTTATTAAACATATAGCTCATACATAAGTTTTATACCATTTAAACTCATTTATATTTTTCTAGTCAACTTTTGAGTCATAATTAAGAGTTTATTTATGATGCTAAGTGACGGATTGATATTTTTTATGAGTTTTATTGTGAGGTGGTCAAAAGTATGGGTAGTTCGGTTATAACCGAAAAACGAACCAACATTTGGGTACCTAAACTTCCTCCTCCTCTCTCCTCATCCTCCTCCTACTCTGGCGATGAGCTACCGGTGCTGTGGCAACTCTAGTAGTTACATGCGCTTGTGGGGCCAGCAGGCCGTGGTCCGAGCGAACCGATCGTCGAGCCGTCCCACTCCTCCGGTGGCTCCGGCACCGGCACCACGGCTCGCCTTTGATCCACCTCCTCCACCACCTCCTGGATCTGGCAGCCGTGGGTCGAAGGTGCTAGTGACTGCGGTGGAGGGCTTCTTCGTCGCGGCTCGCACTCCTCCAGCGACGGCAGTGTACAGCGGAGAGACAGGCGAGCGTCGGGGCAACAACGTCTAGGCAGGATCTAGCTGGTGTTGGGGCCCGCCCTTCTTTTGTTATTAGATTAAGGGTATCAGCGGCGATTCCTAGACCACCACTGGCACCCATATTAGACTATGTGCTAAGGCGCATTATCGCGGTTGCACGAGCGACTAATTTTGTAATCAACTAATGAAAGGGCGATTTAGGTGTCCGTCACTGAGGTCCCTTTTGTTCCGCTGCAATAATGCACTATTCTAGTAGTCATGGTGCGGCAGCGCCACGCGGCAGCAGCGCGCGGCAGATGTGGTGGCCCACTAGTTCCTGATTTTTTAATTTTCTTGAAAATGGTCGTCTAGTGTTGTATTTGACCCTCGGCAAAGTGTTTGTCGAGTGCTCGAGAAAAGAACATTCAGCAAAAAGCTCTTTGTCGATAAATTTTTTACCGTGTGTTCTTTACCGAGTGTAACACTCAGGCAAATATTTTATCAAGTGTACTTTGATGAGGCACTCAGCAAAGAATGTTTCTCCCATAGTGTAAAAACTAGGTACGTGCCATATAGTATAGTAAATCTTTAATCAATACAGAAACTGAACCAAGGATAAGACCGACGATATGTTACAGTCTGCTCTGCGTGCCGTCTAGAATTGAAGAGAAGATATGATAATAATAACTACAGAAACATATATTACCATGAAGAAAATGACGGCGTGCTCTGTGTGTCGTGGATAAGAGAAGAGAGAAGGGAAGGCACGCCAAACGACTACAGAAACTGAACCATGAATAAAATGCTACCAACGATATGCTACGGACCTATACGGTGTGTTCTGCGCGTGTTGTCTAGGCGAAAACTTATGCCACGTCCACTTAGGTGGGTGTCTGTTTGGAACGTTGCTAATTAATATACTGATCCTCTTGCTGGATATGCTATGAGATAACACTACTGCACAAATTGTCCGACCCATGAAATGACGGAGAATATCGTGTAATACGTAACTGCCTATGCACGAAAAAAGTGCTGATGCGAGATGGGAGCATTTTTGTTTTGTTTTTTCGTGGCAGGTTTATATTTTCTCGCCACAGGTATTTTTTTAATTTTTTATTGTATTTCCAATTATGAACGTTCATATTCGCACAAAAAAAAGAGCATTCATATAGTCGAACACTTGGTTTATGCCACTGCCTTATAACCCTTCACCAGAAGTTGTTTTTGTAGTAGTATTGTCAGTTCTCACTAACTTCCTCTCGAACGTTTACTTTTCCATCATGAGAGGACATCACAAACTATTGCTTATTAGCCAAGCCCTTGAACAAAATTGTCAGCTCACTATTGCCTATGCCTAAGGCTTAGACAAAAAATTTAATAAACCACATCACGTTCACTCGCTTTTATAATATGCTACATCTTTTAGCATATTGATTCTGGGGTCTGAACTAATAAACAAAGTCAATTAGGAGGGCCACATCATCTCCAACCCACTAAGGGCCATTCAATGCTATTTCTCTAGCTCTACGATGTGCCACATCATATCAAATAATTTTAACCATTAGATAGAGATTGAATGTTGACAATTAGGAGCTATTTTGAACTTTTCAAATCTCAGCTACGTCATCTAGAAAGTTAGCACTCCCCTCTATCCATCCATGCATTAATATCTATATGTCACTTCATGTTGTCCGGTCACTATAAATTAAGATAGAGAAACTATTTCCTCCAAATACCGCCATTACTACTCCACCTTTTGTTCCTATGTCTTTTATGTTTCTATTTACTTTTTTCTAAGTGTTTATGAAGTGTTTTGTTTTTTTTTCATATTATATAATATGCTGTGACAAACACATAGGGTATCATCTAATATAATAGAAAAAAGGAGGCACGGGTGGACAAGGCCACCACTATTGTCGTTTATGCCAACAAAAAAATTGACAATAGCCTCTAGCACCGGGCCTGTGGAACAATACTAGGCCCCAGCCTAGTCGCTGTCGCTACTACGGTAGCTAGCAGCATCAGAAGAACGCTACACAGATCTAGCAGATAATCATGCATCAACCTGATACAACACCAACAGAATTATGTCCATTGAAAATTCGCTGATAATTTCGAAAATCCAATTGGTGCTTATTCTCTTAAGCATTAGACATTCAATGAGTGTACTATGGCGTATTTCAAATAATTAGCTTCTATTAGGATGGCTTTAGTAGAATATTTTAGCTTATGTAATGATTCAATTTAAAGGCATAAAGCGTTGGTAAAATATTCCGTGGATAATCCATTCATAATTTAACAACATACAAAATTGTACTTGTGAGAAAGTACAACAAAACATCCTGACAGTACTACTAAAATGGTTTTTTAATGGCAAGCTAAAAGTGGATTCCGCCAGTAAAAATCACCACTGAAAATAGTGATTTTCACCACAATAAATGCATTAAAAATAAAAATAAATGCAGCACTAGCAGATATATGCACCGTTGCATATCCTTCAGCAAACAAAAATTAAAACCAAAGTGCTCCTGCCTACCGGTTGGGACGAGGAGGGGACGAACAGAACCAGACATAAAATGTGCTCAACTAAATGTTGAGTATTATGCATGCCCTCTGTGTAGCTTGGCATCATAGAAGACTTAACTGCACAAAATAAATATGCTCAACAAAATTTTGCCGAGTGTGTTCTGCGTGCTCTCCAGAAGAAGACAAGACGAGAGTCACTTGATCGTTGCTATATATTGTTTCCTTTGGAGCTCATCATGCTGACATATACAAAAAGTAGTTTCATGCTAAGCAGTCCCAAAACAATGGATGCACATGGCGCCAGCCTCGGAACACACCAGCCATCACTGCCTCCCCTTAGGATCGGCAGCAAAAGATTTGAAGCAAGCCATGAGGCGGAGGAACCTCTAACTCCTTTAGCACGCATGATGCAAGATATGTTCATTGTTACACAGATGGGCCTAGCAAAACCAATCGACCTGGATGCCTTCCGCGCCGGCCTAGAGGCTACACTGATACGACACCCTCGCTTCTGTAGCATTCGAGTATGTGTACAATTCTTAGACGACATATGCATCACACTCCCATTATATCTTAAATGTTTCGACGTATAAATGTGACTATTCGTTTCACATGTGCTTAATTTTTTCCTTAATAGATAGATAGATCCCCCACAAGTTGCCCGATGACCCATACTAACCTGCATTCGCCACTGAGGCATACTGAGGACGTAAATTGGAAAACATGCACAGGTAATGGACCCGCCAGGGAGCACGCCACGATGGGTCCGGACGGTTGTGAACCTCGACGATCATCTCATTGTCCCGGAACTGGAGGCTGCCGGCATTTCGGAAGAGCCTGACAAGGTGCTGGAGGACTACGTGGCCTCCCTGTCCACCCTCCCCATGGACGAATTCCGGCCGCTATGGGAGTTCCACGTCCTGGACTTCCCGACCTCTGAAGCAGCATCCACCATTGCCATGCGGTTCCACCACGCCCTCGGCGACGGCACGTCATTGATGTCCCTCTTTATTGCGTGCACGAGAAGCGCTACTGACCCGACGGCCCTACCGGCCATGCCACCACCGTCAGCGCGTCGCAGAGGACCAATCTACGGCCTGCCGTGGGAAAGGAGGCCGGCTGGCGCGATGGCACTGGCACTATGGGTTGTTTTACACTATGTCACATTGGCCTGGAACACCATCGTTGGCGTTGCAAACTTCTTTGCAATCGTTCTACTCATGGGTGATCCCCAGACGTTATTCAAGGGCAAGAAAGGTGTCGAGTTCAGACGCAAACGCTTCAGTCGGTCGCAGCCTCAATCTGGGAGATGTCAAGCACATCAAGAATGTCCTTGGTTGCGTACGTACCACTAGCTTTAATTTTCATCCTTGCGAAATGATTAATATTTAGGATTCTTTCTGCAATAAATTATTCAGAAAATAATAAGTATCATCCAAAAAACTAACAATTTTATTATTAAAGTACTAATAAACAGTCTATGTCTGATCTTGTAAAAAAAACTGTTCTTATATTTCTCTGAGAGGGATGCACAGACGGTGAATGATGTGCTGGTGGGTGTATCATCTGCTGCTTTGTCCAAGTATTACTTCCGTAAACTAGGTGAGTACCATGCGTCTTATTTTTCTGGCAGCTAACTGCGAGTTGTGCTATATCTACATCAATTATTGTCAACATTGTAGATCGTGTACATATATTTCAATTATAAATTTTGAAAATATGAAGTTAGTTCCAAATAAAAACCTCTAATATGTCGAAGACAATTGTAGAAGAGCTGTCCGTTATAATTTTATAAATATATATTTAGTTGAAAAGAAGTTTTCCTCTGTTATATGAAAGTGTAAATGGAATCACTGTTACATATATAGTCCATTATTGACAGTTGATCCTTTCTAACAGTTCCAGTTATGGTTGTTTTCTTTTGATGGTTTTACATAATTTGTCAGCATGTTGAGTGTCAAGGCACTTGGACGTGTTCCAGAACATTAACAGTCTAATCGTCATAATACAAACTGTACACGGAGGATGGTTCATATTTTTAGATGCAACAAGAATGTTTATATTTGGTTACCACATGTACGAGTAATATACAACTCCCCACAGGCAACCAAGGAGCAAAGGACAGCATATGCTTAAGTTTTCTCCTTCCCGTCAATATGAGGCCAGCACCAGGTGTAAATGTAAGACAAAACGATATAGATTATCCATAAAGATGGCTCAAAACTGCTGCTTTCAGTTCTTCGTAGTGCCATCCAGTATTATTAATTTATTTTAATCTGAGCAGAAATTAGCTAAGATGATGGAGTTTGGCAACAACAATAATGGTGTCAAATTAGGGAATGAAGTTGGCTACATCCTGCTACCATTCCACATTTGTATTCTTGATGACCCTGTTGAATACGTGTGCAAGGCTAAGAAGATCTCAGACCGGAAGAAACATTCACTGGAAGCAATCTTCACTCGTTCAATTACAGAAATGGCTACAAAATTTGTCAGCCCCCAGGTACCTATACATCAACAACCTAACTATGCTGGTATCAAGAACACCGTGACAGAATGCAAATTAAATGATCAATGCAATGCATTGTTTAATTTTTATTGTGTTATAGAATTTGTTTTTGTTGTGATCAAATATATTACCTGAAATGAATTGTTTTCGCTCACTGACAATTTCATTACGTTTCATAGCATTAGAAATAGTGCAGTGTTAGAAACATTACATATGGATTCTAATCAGTTCAGTATTACTTTGCCAGATTATCAAAGAAGCTGTCATGCTAGGATTTATTGAAAATTGTATGCCTATGTTGCTGGTAGCATTATCCAGAAAACAAACCTGTCTATGTTTTGATAAAGATAATATTACAATGTTGTATTCTAGTGACCTGATTAGTCCATTTCATTGACTTCTAGATGAAGGGTTACCATATAATAACTATTGACGAAGTTATGTTTTCAGTCAGTTGGTTTGCTTTCCTTCTTTCATTGCTTTTCTTGTGTGTGTGTGTGCGCGCGGATTGTTATCCGTGGTGCATCATCATTGTGATTAAGTGTATCAAAATTTATTCTATACTTTGTGTGGAGCACATGTACCATGGGAACCCACGGGCCGACAGTTCCAACTACTTTGCTATAAGATGCGGCGAGTTCCAACTCTTATTACCATGGGTACAAGGTTTATTAAGTGATGCGCGGAAAAACATTCTAGGTGAAGACTTAGTGAGATAGGACATGAAGTTGTAGCTTCACTGCAAAATAGCAAATAAGGTTCCATGGCCATTCATCCCAAGCCCCAGGGTCAATGTTAGACCAAGTTGTAAATGAACATGCCAAAATACCAAAGAATATTTCATTTATGCAGTTTTAATGTTGTCAATATGTTCAAATTATCATCCAGTAGCTGCATGTATCGTTACAAACAGTTATGTTAATCTCCTATGTACCGTGGAGTATTGTTGAATTACTAATTGACCTATTAACATAAACGTTGTAGACAGATGGATCCAAATCTATTGACTTGATTAATTTAGTGCCCCACTAAAAGGTTACAGTTTGACATCGAGAAAAATTGCATAAATATCAATACGTTCTCATTACATTCTTAAAGGAAAATCTTCATTTCTGATATTTGTTTGGGGATTTGCAGGTAGCAGGTGCTCTCTTCCATCGATCGGTATCTATGACAACCATGCCTTTCTCCAACGTGATTGGTCCATTTGAGCAAGTAGAGTTATATGGGCACCGTGTCAAATACATAGGGTTTAGCGCCTGTGGGCATCCATCGGTATGTTCTAAACGTCAATCAAAATGTCTACTTCACTCTCCTCAATAATACATTTTTTCTGTTTACCTTCAAAATTTCTTTTGAATCAGTTTACTCCCTTAAGCAATAGTTAGTGCAATCTACATCCATTTAGTTTGACTTTTTTTTTATCTCTGTACATACTATTAGAGTTCAAAGGCGCCGGTGAACTTTATAAACCACCCGCATCCTATACCAACAGATGAAGTATTGAAATGATTATCTGAACAATTTCTACATGGCTTATAAATTAACTGTAGTGGCTTTCCTAGCAGGTGAAATAAACAGAATAAGAGAATGTATGCTATCATACATGGCCTGATATATGAACTAATATTATAAATATTGTGTTTTTTTACTCTACAATACGAAACAAATAGTATTTGAGTATTTTCTTTCAATAAATATTTGTAGGCACTTACTATAGGTTGGCAAAGTTATGCGGAAACCATCAGGATTACCCTTGCAGTGGATGACATACAGTTTCCAGACTGTCACCAGCTTCTAGACGACTTTACTGAATCTCTAAACTCAATTAGAGATGCAACATCAGGAACTAAGTAATATGGTTCCACGAAGCGAGGACAGATTAATCTGGTTGCCGTCCATGATAAGAGGAGAAGCATGGACAGATTAAAATGAGTCATCGTTCGTGATAAGAGGAGTTTGGAATGGGTAAATGTGTGGTAATAACTGAGGCTGTTGCTGCCTTTGGGGATATAATTTATTTTGTCCCAAGGAGGAATAACAATTTCACACTACATCAGCAAAGTGGGTGTGATGTTTTTTTCCACCACCTCAAACTCAGGGAGAGGGGTCCACACCATCACCTCATGAGTAGAGAGGAGAAAGCCTGCCTGTAACATCCCATGTACAAGACCTTGTAAAAATCAATAATCGAATAAATCGATCGAAATTGAACCAAATTTAAATGATTTAGCGGGATCAAATTCGCAAAACGTTTTATTTGAAATTTCGTCGCCGTGGGCCGTTTTCTCTCGCGCAGCCAGCCCATTCTCCCTTCCTCCACGGCCCAGCCAGGCCAAGCCCGCGTGAACAGCGTCATCTTCCACCTTTTCCCTCCTGCGCCGCGTTCCCGTGAACCCCGGCGCCTCCTTTCCACGTGTCGTCGCCACCGGTTGCCGCTCCGCCGCTGAGCTCACCCTGTCCCACCTCAACAACCTCGGCCACGCTTTTTCGCCCTCAATACCCTCCCCGGAGCCGCCGCCCTCTCTCCATTCCACTCCGTGCAGCCTTGGCACGCGGAACCCTAGCCACCGCCGTTGCGGTTTTCTCCGACGCCCTTGGTGGAGTTGCCTGTCCGTGGTCTGGGACAGCACCATCGCGCTCGGCGTGCGACGCTGGTTCCCGTGGTGCCAACCTCCTCGAGTTTGGGGCTAAGATAAGGACCCGCGCAACTCTTGAAGATCCGAGTCGCCGCCTCCCTCATCGCCGTTTGTCCACGCCGGTGAGCCTCATATCCTCCCGCCCTCCGTTCGTTCGTCCCCTTCGTTCAACCTTCCGCCTGGTGCTCAACCCTCTCCTGTTGGTCTCCGGACGCGTAGGAGCGGGACCTCACGTGGTCACCGTTTGAAGGCGGACGTGCACGACCACCATCCGCCATCTTCTTCCTCCGTCGCCCTTCGTCGTCAAAGCCTCTCCATCCTCGCCAAGACCGTCACAACAGAGCTGGTGAGTGTCCGCGTCCCCGCCCTCCTTCTCCCCTTGGATTGGAGCCGATCTCGTGTCGCGCGTCGGGTTCCACCGCTGTCCCTCCATGGACGCCGGTGAGGTGTGGGCCTTGGTGTTGCTCATGCTGTTCGGAGATGACGTTAAGCTTGGTGGCGTCCCGTAGAAGCTCGCGCGCGTCGGTTAGGGAAAAAGGTGGCCGCTTGGCAGGTTTTGGCGGAACCGCCGTGTCCGCCGCCGCGGGACTCGCCGTCGGCGATGTTCCGGTGGTCCACCAGAATCGCGAGTTGGTCCGGATTGTTCCGTAGAGCATGAGCATCCTGTTAGTGTAGTTGGTTCGCGATTTGGTTGAGGCTTGGGGTTTTCCCCTTTTGAGCGCGCCGCCGCCGCCGCTCCGGCGAGCGAGCGGCGCGAGCTCGTCCTCGAGTCTAGCGCTGGCGGGTGCGCTAAGGGACGAGGAACACCCTGGCATGATTGGTTTGACCGCCGGCGAAGCGCACGGTGGTGCCCTGGCGGCGTCGCCCATCGCTGGTAGGTCCACGTGTATGCCGACGTGGTAGAAAAACTAGTTGTGTGGCACCTACGTGGTAGAAGAATTGCTGACATAGCGTCTAGGTGGCAGCTTATGTGGTGATGAGGTGGCAACCTGCATGGTAGACTTTCTGCTGACGTGGCGTCCAAGTGGCGCCGACGTAGCGCCTACCAGCGAGAAGAGATGCCTATGTGGCGCCGAGCTAGAAGAGCCGACGTGGCAAATGGAGTGCCACGTAGTGCTGACCTGGCAGAAGATTAGTCCTACGTGGCGCTTGCGTGGCGCTGACGTAGAGTCTACGTGGCATGGAATATTCTTGGAATATTCCTTTTTCCTTTTCTTTGAATTTCTGAATTTCCATAAATCCTTTATTTCTTTGGAAATTCATATCTTTTCCTGGAGACTCGAGAAAATTACGCGGTCGGTTGCGTTGGACTCTTAGCGACTTGCTCTACATGTTCGTGTAGTTGTTGGTCATGATCTAGTACCATAAATTCCGTCGTTCGTTTTGTCCTTTTCCTAATTGCCTCAATTTGTGTGCCTAACCCTTTTTACTCGGTCCGTGTGTCCGAGGGTGCCGAGGAGTTTCCGTCGGAGCAGCAGTTTGAGGAGTTTCCGCTAGAGCAGCCGTACGAGTAACCCGACCCAACCTCGGGACCCGCTTTTCCAAGGCAAACCGCAATTCTTGACCACTCATGCTCCTATTTAGTAATTTGCATTAATTGACTCATGCATATGAACTGTTACTTGCACTTGTAGTATTGCTATGCCATATCATGCTTTCCTTGCCACCGATTGCCCTAGGTTGTTCTACTCGTTATTACTCGCATACTTAGTGATTGCTTAGTTGCTTAATTGAACCCCACATGGTGACTATACACTTTCTTCTGTTAAATAAATTATAGGTGCTTCTTAGGTGTCGTGTTTCAGTACTAGATACCCTGTAGGACTTTGCGGGGGCGAGTGTAGGTGATTAGGTGCTGGAAGACTTTTGGGGAGTCTCTATTTGGTGAGTGCCTGTTGCGGGCACGGTTGTGTAGGGACCTTGGGTTATGGGGTCCCTGTTGTGGTGACACTTGTTGTTGAGACCGTGGTTTGAGGAGAGGGAGTGGTGACTCGCCTCGACAACTTGAGGACCGGTTCTTGTGCTTGCTTACTCTTTGGTTTCCTAGCATATCACGTGACCCGTATGGGCGAGCTGGATCAAGATGCTTAGCGAGAACTCGGGTGGCCCGTCGTGGTGCAGAGTTAGTGTTAGTGGGTTTTTGAAGCGTTTGTCTCGACCCATGAGTAGAGGGTATCCCACCTGGCCCGTGGTACGCCTTTCACACCTTCAGGACCTTTCTTTCCTAGTTGTTGTTAGAGGATCCAAGACCCGAGGGACGGGCGCCTACCAGTCGATGCTTTGTTGAATGATCTTGTGAGTGTTGCTTGTGCTTAGGCCACGACGGTGGTCTTATGTTTTAGTACCTCCTCACGTGGGTATAGATGCTTACTCTCTGCAGAGATATATAATCTATACGTATAGCCTAGACCAAGGTATTGGGCACTACCTCTGAGCGACCCACTTGATTAGTTTATTGTTTCTCCCTCTCGATAGGTGTTTTACTTCCTGCTCGGCGCTGTGGTCCAGTGGAGGTGTGCTAGACATAAAATTTGACCTGCAAGGCCACTTATAAAATTTGACTAATAATAAAATTTGCCCCCTTAGACTTGAGGAATAATTCCTTTATGTGCTTGCCATTGCCTATCCTTGAAATATCCGAGCATGCATACATTGTTGCTAGGTAGTTGCGGCTTGCTCGAGTACTTTATATACTCACGGCTTTCCCACTTTATTTTTTCAGACGCTGGTACGAGAGGATCCCGCCGAGTCTACCGACGGAGAGGAGTGATGGCCTCTCCTACACTCGAGTATTGTGGCTCGTGTCGCATAACCACTTGTTTTATGGTCCTATTGATTTAGAAAACCCCACCTCTATGAACAAACTTTAAATATTATACATGGATTCTAACTTTATGCTTGCATGACATGTATTCGATGGATTCAGTCAACAAAATTATTAAGTTGTATATACGACTAAGTTATATTTTGATATGAATGTTAAGTCACCGCTAATATTCATAATATTTTGATAGGGTTGAGGTTATGCGAAAAAATATGACCATAAATCCAAGGGTTATGTGACACGGGCCAGGGTTTTATGAAATTTACTCTTGCATTTAATGATTGTTAGTGGCCTAATTCAATATATCAATATCCGTATTGCCCTAAATATGGATCAAATCTGTATTGTCTCTTTGGCACATATCCAACAAAATCTTTAGTAAGAAACAAACACTATAACAATTCAGCTCCATAGTCACGCAGCCCAAAACCCTATAGCCACGGCAAGCAAAACCGACCGTGGCTATAGTTGGGTGCGGGCTACTGTGCCTTTGGACCGTGGCTATAGAATCTACTATAGCCACGGTTGGCTTTGTGAACCGTGGCTATAGTGGCCTCCACCAATAGCCACGGTCCATGTCACCAATCGTGGCTATAGAAACCGTGGCTATAGTGTCTTCTATAGCCATGATTGAAAAAGTGGACCGTGGCTATTGTTTTGCACGAGTATAAAGCCTGCGTTCGGACCGAACAGGAGCTCACTCGAAGTGTGGCGGCTTGAAAATTGAGGAAAAAAATGAAAACCGAGGGGGAAAGGTTTTGATCTCCTTTTTTTCCAAAATTTTGTTCTTCATGGTAAGGGAAACTCATCCCATGTAGAATTTGGGATTACCATTTGACCTAGGTTTTGATTTCGATTTGTCAAATTTTTCCATGTTTGTAGGTTTGTTGTTGGCTTGAGTTGTGTATAATAGGCTCATATATCATGTATATGTGTTGCATACAAAAAAATCATGTCTTACAAGCCCTTTTCATGTCAATCAATTTAAGATCTACTTTATGCTCTCTTGAGAGACCTAGAGCACAATTTAACTATTAAAAAAATTCGAGTGAATTAATAATAATTTGTATAGTGGGTTTTTATATATCATAGCACATTGTGTTATGCAATATATTCGTTCCCTTATATTTTTATAAATATTTAATATTCATAATGGTAATTATATTATTTAGTAATTAATAATAATAATTTATATTCGTGTAATGCTTGTTTAGATGGACAAAACCTGGATGTACCAAGAGTCGAGATTAAGTGCATCTTTCCGAGGTCAAGTCGATGTATTTCTCAAGAGGGCTGCTGAGCATGCTAAGTGTCTAGGAAGACAAGAAATATATTGTCCATGCGGAGATTACAAGAATAAAAAATTATGGACAAAAACACTTGTAATCAAATCTCACTTAGTGAGTAGGGTTTTCCTGGAGAATTACACGATATGGACAAAGCATGGAGAAGACAAGCCGGTCGAAGTTGAGGTGCTGCCAATTGAAGTTGAAGAAGAACAGTTTGTCCAAAGTATGCTTGACATAATGTTACTGCAAAAGTAACGGGTAGGCTATGATAGCATAAACCTTTTCGCCGTGCAACTAGGAAACCTTGTAGGATGGAATCATGGATTTTTTTCCATTGGAGATGCAAGCGGAGCCGGAAGCAGGGTTAGAGTGGCGATGTGAAACATAATTGCACGTCAGCCTAGAGAAAGTAGTTCTTCGTAGTAATGGTCTCTTCCTCATGGAACCGATCAGCACCACAACAATTGCGCCCTTAACCCAACATTGACTTGCTAACGGGTCACTATGTTTAAGATCCATTCGTATTCTAGACCCTCATCAATCAATATATGTATGGCCCTCAAATATAGAAGAAATTTGTATTGTCTCTTTGACACATACCCAACAAAATCTTCAGCAAGAAACGAACAGAACCAGACATAAAATGTGCTCAAGTAAATTCTGAGTATTATGCATGCCCTCTGCGTAGAAGGCGCATGCCACATCTTATTTTGCGGATGTTGATTTGTAGCTTGCCATCATAGAAGATTTGACTGCACAGAAGTGTAAAACGGATAAAAGGACAGATCAATTGTGTCATGGCCAACCATTCAACAAACATAACAACACAAAATAAATATGCTCAACAAAATTTTGCCGAGTGTGTTCTGCGTGCTCTCCAGAAGAACACAAGACAAGAGTCACTTGATCGTTGCTATATATTGTTTCCTTTGGAGCTCATCATGCTGACATATACAAAAAGTTGTTTCATGCTAAGCAGTCCACAAACAATGGATGCACATGGCGCTAGCCTCGGAACACACCAGCCATCACTGCCGCCCCTTACGATCGGCAGCAAAACATTTGAAACAACCCATGAGGCGGAGGAACCTCTAACTCCTTTAGCACGCGTGATGCAAGATATGTTCATCGTTACACAGATTGGCCTAGCAAAACCAGTCGACCTGGATGCCTTCCGCGCCGGCCTTGAGGCTACACTGATACGACACCCTCGCTTCTGTAGCATTCGAGTATGTGTACAATTCTTAGACGACATATGCATCACACTCCCATTATATCTTTAAATGTTTTCGGCATATAAATGTGACTATTCGTTTCACATCTGCTTAATTTTTTCCTTAATAGATATTTATCTACTAGTTAGAAAGATCCCCAAAAGTTGGCCGATGACCCATACTAACTCGCCACTGTGCATACTGAGGATGTAAATTAATTGGAACAAGTAACGGACCCGCCGGGAGCACGCCACGATGGGTCCGGACGGTTGTGAACCTCGACGATCACCTCATTGTCCCGGAACTGGAGGCTGCCGGCATTTCGGACGAGCCTGACAAGGCGCTGGAGGACTACGACGTGGCCTCCCTGTCCACCCTCCCCACGGACGAATTCCGGCCGCTATGGGAGGTCCACGTCCTGGACTTCCCGACCTCTGAAGCAGCATCCACCATCGCCCTACGGATCCACCACGCCCTCGGCGACGGCCCTTCATTGATGTCCCTCTTTATTGCATGCACGAGAAGCGCTAGTGACCCGACGGCCGTGCCGGCCATGCCACCACCGTCTGCGCGTCGCAGAGGACCAACCTACGGCCTGCCGTGGGAAAGGAGGCCGGCTGGCGCGATGGCACTGACACTATGGGTCGTTTTACACTATGTCACATTGGCCTGGAACACCATCGTTGACGTTGCAAAGTTCTTGGTAATCGTTCTGCTCGTGGGTGATCCCCACACGTTATTCAAGGACAAGAAATGTGCCGAGTTCAGACGCAAACGCTTCATCGGTCGCAGCCTCAATCTGGGAGATGTCAAGCACATCAAGAATGCCCTTGGTTGCGTACGTATCACTAGCTTTAATTTTCATCCTTGCGAAATGATTAAAATTTAGTATTCTTTCTGCAATAAATTATTCAGAAAATAATAAGTAGCATCCAAAAAACTAACAATTTTATTATTAAAGTACTAAACAGTCCATGTGCCATCTTGTAAAAAACACTTTTCTTATATTTCCCTGAGACGGATGCGCAGACGGTGAATGATGTGCTGGTGGGTGTGTCATCTGCTGCTTTGTCCAAGTATTACTTCCGTAAACTAGGTGAGTACCATGCGTCTTAATTTTCTGGCAGCTTACTGCGAATTGTGTTATACATCAATAATTATTATCAACATTGTATATCGTGTACATATATTTCAATTATAAATTTTGAAAATATGAAGTTAGTTCCAAATAAAAACCTCTAATATGTCGAAGACAATTGTAGAATATCTATCCGTTATAATTTTATAAATATATATTTAGTTGAAAAGAAGTTTTCCTCTGTTATATAAAAGTGTAAATTACATCACTGTTACATATATAGTCCATTATTGACAGTTGATCCTTTCTAACAGTTCCAATTATGGTTGTTTTCTTTTGATGGTTTTACATAATTTGTAAGCATGATGAGTGTCAAGGCACTTGGACGTCGTTATAATACAAACTATACACGGAGGATGGTTCATATTTTTAGATGCAACAAGAATGTTTATATTGGTTACCACATGTACGAGTAATATACAACTCCCCACAGGTAACCATGGAGCAAAGGACAGCATATGCTTAAGTTTTCTCCTTCCCGTCAATATGAGGCCAGCACCAGGTGTAAATGTAAGACAAAACGATATAGATTATCCATAAAGATGGCTCAAAACTGCTGCTTTCAGTTCTTCGTAGTGCCATCCAGTATTATTAATTTATTTTAATCTGAGCAGAAATTAGCTAAGATGATGGAGTTTGGCAACAGCAATAATGGTGTCAAATTAGGGAATGAAGTTGGCTACATCCTGCTACCATTCCACATTTGTATTCTTGATGACCCTGTTGAATACGTGTGCAAGGCTAAGAAGATCTCAGACCGGAAGAAACATTCACTGGAAGCAATCTTCACTCGTTCAATTACAGAAATGGCTACAAAATTTGTCAGCCCCCAGGTACCTTTACATCAACGACCTAACTATGCTGTTATCAAGAACACCGTGACAGAATGCAAATTAAATGATCAATGCAATGCATTGTTTAATTTTTATTGTGTCATAGAATTTGTTTTTGTTGTGATCAAATATATTACGTGAAATGAATTGTTTTCGCTCAGTGCCAATTTCATTACGTTTCATAGAACTATAAATAGTGCAGTGTTAGAAACATTACATATGCATTCTAATCAGTTCAGTATTACATTGCCAGATTATCAAAGAAGCTGTCATAAAATTGTATGCCTATGTTGCTGGTAGAGTTATTCTGAAAAAAAAACTGTCGATGTTTTGATAAAGATAATCTTACAATGTTGTATTCTAGTGATCTGATTAGTCCATTTCATTGACTTCTAGATGAAGGGTTACCATATAATAACTATTGACGAAGTTATGTTTTCAGTCAGTTGGTTTGCTTTCCTTCTTTCATTGCTTTTTTTGTGTGTGTGTGCGGATTGTTATCTGTGGTGCATGATCATTGTGATTAAGTGTATCAAAATTTATTCTATACTTTTTGTGGAGCACATGTACCATGGGAACCCACGGGCCGACAGTTCCAACTACTTTGCTATAAGATGCGTCGAGTTCCAACTCTTATTACCATGGGTATAAGGTTTATTAAGTGATGTGCGGATAAACATTCTAGATGAAGACTTAGTGAGATAGGACATGAAGTAGTCTGCAAGGCAACAATGCAACAACATATGGATTGGTATATTTAATAACCGGATAGGGACACATTCTTATTTGTAACCACTAACCATGCACCCCGGATATATATGACCCACCGTGGGTTGCGTAAAGTGAACCGTGGTATAGTGCACAAAGACTCTCTACAAAAAAACACCACCAGAAGTTGTGCGGAGAAAATCCAGTTGTTCTCTTTGCACACATAGTCCTCATCAATGTAATCCAGAAACACAGAACTTGATTCTTATTCTCCGATAGGTTCGAACATGTTATATGTCTAGAATAGAGTTCTTGGGCACATATATATACCTCTACTCATTATCGAGCATTGGCTTCGACACTTTCACAGAAAGGTGTTTAGAGTAAATGAACTGAATAGGATTATTGCAGCAAGAAAAAAGAAGGTATTATGAGTTAGCTTATTTATAGATTAATGTGTGGGCTTGGAAATTTTTTTTGTCAATTGTTGTTTTCTTTTTATTGTTGTAGCTTCAGTGCAAAATAGCAAATAAGGTTCCATGGCCATTCATCCCAAGCCCCAAGGTCAATGTTAGACCAAGTTGTAAATGAACATGCCAAAATACCAAAGAATCTTTCATTTATGCAGTTTTAATCTTGTCAATATGTTCAAAATATCAACCAGTAGCTGCATGTATCGTTACAAACAGTTATGTTAATCTCCTATGTACTGTGGAGTATGGTTGAATTACTAATTGACCTTAATAATTAACATAAACGTTGTAGACAGAGGGATCCAAATCTATTGACTTGGTTAATTTAGTGCCCCACTAAAAGGTTACACGCGAAAAATTGCATAAATATCAATACGTTCTCATTACATTGTTTAAGGAAAATATCCATTTCTGATATTTGTTTGCGGATTTGCAGGTAGCAGGTGCTGTCTTCCATCGATTGGTATCTATGACAACCATGCCGTTCTCCAACGTGATTGGTCCATTTGAGCAAGTTGAGTTTTATGGGCACCGTGTCAAATACATAGGGTTTAGCGCCTGTGGGCATCCATCGGTATGTTCTAAAAGCCAATCAAAATGTCTATTTCACTCTCCTCAATAATACATTTTTTTCTATTTACCTTCAAAATTTCTATTGAATCAGTTTACTCCCTTAAGCAATATAGTTAGTGCAATCTACATCCATGTAGTTTGACTTTTTTTTATCTCTGTACATACTATTAGAGTTTAAAGGCGCCGGTGAACTTTATAAAGTGCCCGCATCCTATACCAACAGATGAAGTATTGAAATGATTATCTGAACAATTTCTACATGGCTTATATATTAACTTTGTAGTCTCTTTCCTAGCAGGTGAAATAAACAGAATAAGAGAATGTATGCTATCATACATGGCCTGATATATGAACTAAGTATATTATAAATATTGTGTGTTTTTTACTCTACAATACAAAACAAATAGTATTTGAGTATTTTCTTTCAATAAATATTTGTAGGCACTTACTATAGGTTGGCAAAGTTATGCGGAAACCATCAGGATTACCCTTGCAGTGGATGACATACAGTTTCCGGACTGTCACCAGCTTCTAGACGACTTTACTGAATCTCTAAACTCAATTAGAGATGCAACATCAGGAACCAAGTAATATGGTTCCACGAAGCGAGGACAGATTAAACTGGTTGCCGTCCATGATAAGAGGAGAAGCATGGACAGATTAAAATAAGTCATCGTCCGTGATAAGAGGAGTTTGGAATGGGTAAATGTGTCGTAATAACTGATGCTGTTGCTGCCTTTGGGGATATAATTTCTTTTGTCCCAAGGACGAATGACAATTTCACACTACATCAGAAAACTGGCTGTGATGTTTTTCTCCACCATTAGAGATGGAAAATATAATAAACCCATCATTAAAAATGTGTCACTATATATATCACTTCATTATAATCGTATTTACAGGCTACAACGCACTCTATAATTCTACTAGTGGGCTGAAAACGGTGGAAGTGGCGGGCTTCCTTCCGGTGCAGAAAATAGCAATTTTCAATTGCGGGCATCTGTCCGCCAGTATAAATTCATTTTTAAAATAAAAGAAAATGCAGCAGCAACGGATCTATGACCTTTAGCATATCCTTTAGCAAAATTAAAATAATTTTAAAAATCACTTGGGTATGCTTACTAGTCGGAAGAAGGAAGCCCTCACCCCCCCTCCCCCCAACCTTCCCCGCGCTCGATTTGGTTGAAGGTGTGGAGGAGAGGGTGCGTTGTAGGCGACATGGAGGAGGGGAGGGCCATCTTGCCTCCAGCTCCAGCTGAACTCGGAGACTGATCCCGTGACCAGCCTTCCCACCACCTCAAACTCATTACTCATGAGGGAGAGGGGTCCGCACTATCACCTCATGAGGAGAGGGGTCCGCACTATCACCTCATGAGGAGAGAGGACAAGGCCTGCTCTACACGCGCTCATGGAAAAGGATTGTTGGGAGGAGGTTGCCGAAGATCAATTAGCCAATATTTTCACCAAGCCACTAGATGAAAGCCGGTTTTGTCATTTAAGGAGTGAGCTAAATATCCTTGATTCTAGTAATGTGGTTTGAAAGCATGCACATGTTGTGATGTAGAGTAAATTTCTTTTCAAACGACAAATTTCTTGAAAAATCCCATATACTTTGTTTTCCAAAATATTTGGTTCTTGATCTTTGGATCATGTGGATTTGGATGTAGTCATTGTTGGATTGGTCATGTGTGGCTGGTTACATCCATTGAAACAATTTTCAAAATTATCACATGCTCACGAAGGAAATCGAGTTTTTAGAGAGCAAGAGAGTTTTCAGCCTTTTCTGCCAAATCTTGGCAAGTCCGCATCGTCAAAGTCGGACAAAATCCGACGGCATCGGATAGTGTCCGATGTTGGGACCCTGTCGGACAATGTCCGACGCGTCGGATTTTCACCCATATCTGAAGGGAGCGTACCCCTTCCTGCCCAACTCCCTCATTCCCTTATCCATCTTCTCTCTCCTCCCAAACCGGCGACCAAAAAGCTCCTCCCGTCCTCCGGCGATCTCCCTCTTCCATCGGCCAAGAGAGGAAGTTTGAGGGGAGAGGCCTCCCTCATTTGGATAATCTCCGATTCCCTCGGGTTCTTCAAGGTCTTGCCTCTCTCTCTCTCTCTCTCTCTCTCTCTCTCTCTCTCTCTCTCTCTCTCACACACACACACACACACACACACACACACACACCTAGTGTTAGGGATGACTTTGCAATGTGATAGTCTCCACTGTTTTCTTTCAATTCTAATTGGTGAAGATTGTTCCTAGGATATTATAGTTGCTTTGTATGCAGTATGGCAAGGATTTGTAGGTCAATTTGTGATATACATGCAAAAGTGTGAGAAATCTTGTATGCATCGGACAATATCCGACCGCCGTCGGACAAAATCCAACCCATCGGATAATGTCCGATGGGACCGGACAATGTCCCATGCACACTGAATTTCTCACTCTCTTGCATCTATTCGTCGATATCACCTATTATCATAACATAATCTTTCTACCTATCCATTGATCCTTGAATCTTATCTGTCAGGATGGGTCGTTCATCCGGTGCCAAAAAATGATCCAAGTATGGGGATGACGGAGAAGGAAGTGCTAGGAAGAGAAGGAAGCCTCCCAAGGTCCATCTGAACATTACTGATCCAGTCGAGCTGGGGGAACCATCCGAGAGTGACCGCTCGATTGATGATGTGACTTATGAACCCAATGTTGAGAGAGAGAGCCTATCCACTATCTTAGGGCAAGCTCGGAGGACATTTGAGTTGCAAGGGAAACAAATTGGTATGAGCTTCCCCGAGAGTCAGCAGATCCAAGATATTGGTCTCATTTTCAGGCCGATTGGTACATGAGTGCCTGCAGGAACAAGAATCCTGTTGTAGATGTCAAGTACATTGACTGGGAATACATGGCAGCTAGGCAAAATGAAGTCTTTGATGAGATCATTGAAGCCTTTGAATATCATGGCATCAAAGACTTGATGGGTTACAAGCATAATTGGAATGATGAGATAATCTGCCAGTTCTATGCCACTCTCTACTTTGATGAGCAAAAGGAGCAAATTAGTGTGGATGACAGATGGAGCAAAAGTATTCTTGCACCTTGATGAAGTTTGCTGCCCTGTTGGGATTGAAAGATTCCTACAATGAAGACTACTGCATCCACTCTCACAATCAACTCGATCCAAAGGAAACGAAATATATTTAATGTATGTGGATCCTGACGAGAGCGAGACATGGCTATGCTTGGAGGACCGAAGCCACTCTACAATGTGCTACACATGATTCTTAGGGTCTCTCTAGCTCTAAGGGGAGGATTTGAGAAGGATCACATAACAGGATTTGAGAAGGATCTACTTCATCTCCTCACTGGCGAAGTCGACGACGAACGAAGAAGCCATCGAATTCACCGAAAACTCGCCGGGACCCGTTCTCGGCGCGCCAAATGTTGAGTCTTAAACTCAGCACTAGAACTACCCGGTCCCTTACGAGCGTGGAATTCGATGGCGCAACACACGGAACACACAAGAACACACGATTTTAGACAGGTTTAGGCCTCTTAATGGAGAGTAATACCCTACGTCCTGTGTGTTATGTATTGCCTTTAGCGGATTGCTAATTGCAAGATCTCGAGAGAGTTTTCGGGGGTCCCTGCTCCGCCTTATATATTCGGGGAGCTAGGGTTACATGCGAGTCCTAGTCGATTACATGGATTACATATATGGGAGTTCTATCTCTAGCTTTCTTTATTGATTCAGAGTCCTAACAGACTACAAATTATTCCTTAACTTGCTTCTCAAGTTATCATACGCCGGTCTTGATACCCGCCTCATCTCGATACCGGTATATGGAATCCTCTGTTATTTCAGACCGGTCAGGAACCAGTCTGTTGGCTATCTCCATCACCTTTATCTTCATTGATTTGTTACCGTGTCTTTGCGCATCCATTCCTTTATCATCTTTATACCGATAAGGCAAGTATACGACAGAAAGACTTAGGAATGAGCTCACCTCTAAATTCAATTGTCGGGCGTGAGCTCTAGTGATTGGTCCTTGAAGTGTTGGGGATAGCCATATGTAATATAGGCTGGAATCCCCCTTCGTTATGCAAAAGAGGCTCTAACTAGTACTCCAGGGGCCTTCTTGAAAGACCGAATGACCTATCTATAAAATTTGGCCCCACCGATGGAATAAATGACAAACTTCTCTCCCACTCCCCCTATAAATAGAGAGGAGGTGGGCTGGAGAGGGGACGCTTGGCCATTCCATTAGTTGACTGCTTGGTATTACTCCGCGTAAGTCACTTCGCTTGGATTTCTTCGCCTTAGTGACTTCGCTCGTGTTACTTCGTCTCTCTTTCTCTCGGTCACTTCGTCTCTCATGTTGGGGATCACTAGCCCCAACATTGGCGCCCACCGTGCTCGGCACGTTTTCGTTTTCAAGAGAGATGGTTCTAGAGAAAAAAAGAGAGCGAAGTACACAATAACCGCTTCGCCATACACAAGCTGAAGGAAATTTCACTTCCAGTTATTTCAAGTCTACTTGCATATCCAAGCTGAAACCCCACAAGGTTGCAAGCAACCAAGGTCAACAGGTTTGCGATCCGATCGCGGTCGCTGCTAATTGAAAGAACAAGGCGAAGCAAGAAGGAGGAAGACATCAGCAAGGCTCGGACAAATGGCCTCGCATCCAAGAAAGCAAGACGCGCCGCAAGCTAACGCGAAGTGACACCCTACAACACCTCAGCTCAATCTCAATCTCGCGTGCACGGCGTGTGGGGCTGGTGATTACGCTCTCGCCATCGCGCCGATGAGTCGGTCAAATCCACTCGCGACGGCATCTCCTTCGAACATCATGCCACGCTCGCCGTGTCCGCCAGACAAAGACCAGCATCGTCCCGCGAAGTCTGCTCGCGAGGACAACCACCATCTCCGTGAGTTCGATCTACTAGCATTGATCGACGTCGAGAATAGGTGTCGTGACCGCAAGCTACCAAGCAATAAAGGTCAACCAACTTACAACCGAGTTATCAATATGTATCGAAGCGGACAAGCCACAAGAAAAAAGTCAAATGAAAGCGAAGTATATTGCAAACCCCGTGTCATTCATCCTATCAAGCAAGAGCCAAGTCAGCAGTTCTCGTGGCCTAAGCGGTTTCCACGGATGCAACGGTTCCGAGGGTCGAGATTCTACAAGCGATGGAACACTTCATGGGGGCCTTGATCTTAAAGCATTATGTACTTCGCTAGCATACAGTTTTGTATGCTACGTCTCATTGACTTCGACATCTAGAGTAGCTGGTTCACTCCGGCCCTGGCAATGCATGGCCCCAACAAGTCGCCTCGCAGTTGAGCAACGAGGACCTCGTCCGGCACTCCGGCTCGGGCCAAACAAGTCACCTCCCAGTCAAGGCAACGAGGACCTCGTCCGGCACTTCGGCTCCGGCAATGCAAAGTAGCCGGAATCGAAGAGGAAACAGGCAGACTTCATGAACACCTTCAACGTGAATAGTTTCGATCCGGAACCTAGAGGGAAGAAAGGATACACGATGGCGAACTCGGCAAGATACCTCTCGTCACCTCGAAGCTGCTCTCGGATCGCGGCCACCTTGACGCGGCTCGTCAAGACACGGAATGTACCGAGAGATTCACCAAGGGCCAAAACTCTACCCTCGCATGATTCGAAGAAGCGGCCATTTTTGCACCACCTTCGATCATTCACTCCACATACCCCCATGCATGAAAGCGTAGTCTAGCTGGGCAAGCATCTCTCGACGATCATCTCAACAAGCAGTTCTCTCTACTGCATCAAACTAAGCTCCCATGCACGGAATATCGAAGCGCCATTATCTGCAATAAAGCAGCATCCGGTGAGGTGTTACAGCTGGTACCGTGAAGGATGCTGCCACCAAGTCCTCTAGTGGGCCTCGTCATCCAGAGCGTTGTCGTCGGCCCAACCGCAAGTACGCTGGACCCGAGTGGAAGTCATGGGCCGGAGGCCATGTAAGCTTATGCTAGTATCGCCTATAAGAGAGAGGGTGAGGAAACAGAGTGGATCATCAACTATTGTAAACACAACTCAATTGCCGGAAGAATACCTCTGTTCTTCGACTCCTCCTCTGTTCTTCCCCTTTCCCAAGTCTTCTTGCTTTCTCTCATCTAGTTCCCTAACAATCTGGTATTAGAGACACCGATCCTCGGATCCGGAGGAGGTTCGAGTACTACACACATCGAGCGAAGATGGCGGGCGCGATCGATCCCAATATCGCCTTGGCACTCGAGGCGCGGACCAGGTCGTTCTCGATAGATATCTTTGCCAAGCGGGACGAGAAGTGGGAGGAGCGTGTCGGCGCACTCGAAAGGGCGGCTGCACCAGCGAGAGATCGACTACACCAAGCTGCAATCCGATCTGGATGCAACCATTGAAGACCATTTGGTGTCGTTTGGGTCGGTGGCGAGGAGGCGGTTGGAGGCGTTTGAAGAAGCCACAACGGAGAAGTTGTACCGGAGCGAGGCGGCGGCGGCCACGCGAGTGGCGGTGCTCGAATCAGCGACGGTAGCCTTCGAATCGTGGCGTCCCTTCATCGAGGCCTCGGTCAATGGGGTGAAGGTTGAGGTAACCAAGATTAGCAAGCTGTGGGATCGTGAGGTGCGCGAGCATACCTCACCCAGGGGAATCCTCGGTGAGCACGAGTCGGCGTCCGCGCGCCCATCCGTCGGATCATGCGCCGACGGGCCTGATGGCCACCGTGTTGATACAAGTCGTCGGGAGTCCGGCTTTGGGCATGTTTACACCCAAACCCACCTCCCGCACAATGGTACGGATGACTCCGATCTTCCTAAACCTTACCGTATCTTTGATTTACACACGGGGGAGGGATCGGGTCGCTCGGGGAACTCCTCCGCTTATGGTGTCATGGGTGCCCTTCCGAAAATGCATTTTCCTAAGTTTGATGGGGACAGTCCTCGCCTTGTGGATCAGCCGTTGTGAATATTATTTTGGTATGTATGGCGTGGATCCGTCGCTTTGGATTAAGATTTCCTCGATGCAATTTTCTGATTCAGCCGCTCAATGGCTGCAATCGGTTGAGCGTCGTCTTAGGTCCATATCCTGGGTAGAGTCATGCAAGTTGATCCTAGGGAGGTTTGGTAGGGAACACCATGAATTGCTCATTCGCAAGCTCTTCCACATTAAGCAAACAGGGTCGGTTAAGGAGTACATTGATAGCTTTGCTTCCCTAATGGATCAATTGTCCGCTTATGAGTCCTGTACTTGATCCTTTGTATCATACAATGAAATTTGTGGATGGGTTGCGTGAGGATTTACATTGTGCTGTAATTGTCCAAAGGCCACCAAACTTGGATACTACCTATTCTATTGCTCGGTTGCAGGATGACGTAGCGCCCACGACATTCAAGAGAGTACCGCAAACCAGAATATACTGCTTCTCCGAAGCCGGTATTCAAGAACGCTCATGCTCTCCCTCAGCCACCATCCAAACTAGACAAAGCTCCATTGCAGTACACGGATGAAATCAAGACTCGATTACCTGATGAGAAGATGGCAGCCTTGAGGGCTTATAGAAGGGCCCGTGGATTGTATGACAGGTGTGCTTGAGAAGTGGTTCGGAGGTCAGAAATGTGGAGCTTCTGTTCAGTTGAATGCCTTGCAAGAAGTTTGGGAATTGTTCAATTTGCAAGAAGAGGATACTAAGTCTGATTCATCTCAAGTAGGAGCACAGGTGAACATGATGGTATTATCGGAAAAGGCTCTTAATGGGGTGGAAGGACCCAGAACAATGAGGTTTATGGGCACTATCAAGGATCAGGATTTGGTTATTTTGGTTGATTCTGGCAGCTCTCACATATTCATTAGTTCTAAGGTAGCTCAAAAGCTGGGGGTGTTACCCAATTGCCTACATTGGTATCTGTCAAAGTTGCCAATGGTGCAACACTAGCTTGTTCAATGCAGATGCTTCGAGCATCCTAGTATATTCAAGGAGTAGAATTTTGTGTTGATTTGAAAGTGTTACAGTTATCATCATATGATATGATTCTAGGATTGGATTGGTTGGAAATGTTTAGTCCTAGGAAGGTGCACTTGGGCGTAGAAGTGGATGCATATTCCTTATCAAGACATCTCTGTGTGTTTGTAGGGCATTGTGCCTGCACTGCCAATAGATTCATTGGTACTACTGATAATGGTCAATTCGGAGGATAATCATACAGAGGAAGCTGCCAAACAACTACCACCTGGCATTCAACAGCTGATCAAACAATATGCTCAAGTGTTCACACCTCCTACTGGTCTTCCCCCTTCAAGGCATTGTGCTCATGATATTCCTCTACTGCCTGGGTCAAGACCAGGTGAACATTAGACCTTACGAGATATGCTCCAACCATTAAAGATGAAATTGAAAAGCAGGTGGCCGAAATGCTTAGGCAGGGTATCATCCAACACTGCACTAGTGACTTCTCCTCTCCCGTGCTCCTGGTCAAGAAAAAAGGTGGGTCTTACCGTTTACGTGCGGACTATAGACATCCGAATGCAATGACAGTTAAGAAGAAATATCTTGTGCCTATAATTGATGAGTTCCTAAATGAGTTAGTAAATGCTTCTTGGTTTTCTACACTTGATCTAGCTGTAGGATATCATCGGACTCCATTAAAGTTTGGTGAAGAACATAAGACAGCTTTCCAAACTCATGGGGGTCATTATGAGTTCAGGGTAATGGCTTTTGGGTTATCCGGTGGCCCAGCAACTTTCCAAAAAGCTATGAATTCTTCACTTTCTGCACTACAAAGGAAATGTGTATTGGTTTTCTTTGACGATATCCTCATATATAGTGCATCATTTGAGGAACATCTCATTCATTTGCAGCTAGTGTTAGACATTCTTACTGCTCATTTGGTAAACAAGAGATTGCTTACTTGGGTCATGTTCTTACTGCTCAGGGTGCATCAACCGACCCAGCTAAGGTGGCTGCAGTAGTATCATGGCCGACACCTAAGAATGTCAAGGAAGTGAGAAGTTTTTTGGGTTTGGCTGGATACTATAGGAAGTTTGTCAAGAACTTTGGAGTGATATGCAAACCTCTGACCAATCTTCTTAAGAAGAACACAATGTTTATTTGGACACAGGACCATGATAAGGCTTTTGAGGCTCTCAAACAAGCTATGAGTAGTGCTCTTGTTTTGTCATTTGCCTGATTTCTCAAAAACATTTTGTATTGAGACTGATGCTAGTGATAAAGGGGTTGGAGCAGTGCTTGATGCAAGAAGGACATCCCTTAGCTTTTATCAGCAAGGCATTGGGGGTAAAAACAAGAGGCCTATCAACATATGAAAAGGTGTACTTGGCTATACTGATTGCTATGGAGCAGTGGAGACCCTATTTGCAACATGGGGAATTTCTTATCTTCACTGACCAAAGAAGTCTAGTCCACCTAAATGAACAAAGACTGAATACACATTGGCAGCAGAAGGTCTTTACAAAATTGCTAAGACTTCAGTAAAGAATTGTGTACAAGCAGGGCTCGAGAAAATAGGGTGGCTGATGCCCTATCCAGGAGACAACACATTCAAGCAGATTACTTAGCCATATCAATGGTTACACCCCAGTGGATGCAAACCATATTGTCTAGTTATGAGACTGATGACAAAGCCAAAAATTTGATGTCCAAATTAGCAATATCTGCTGGTGATGTGTCTAACTTCAAATTGGATGGAGGCATTCTTAAGTACAAATCCAGGATTTGGGTAGGCAATGACAAGTCCCTAGATGAGAAGTTAATTAAGGCATTCCATTCATCTGCCCTGGGTGGCCACTCTAGAGTTCTTGTGACACTACGTAGACTTAAGCAGCTTTTTGCTTGGCAAGGCATGAAAACTGAGGTTCACTCATTTGTGCAGTCCTATTTGGTGTGTCAGTAGGCCAAACCAGATAGATCAAGACTGCCAGGGTTACTGCAGCCACTTCCGATACCTAATGACTCTTGGCAGGTGATCACTATGGATTTTGTGGAGGGTCCTTCAATTGCATCTTAGTTGTGGTTGACAGATTTTCTAAGTTTGCCCACTTCATTGCTTTGACACATCCATTTACAGCTATCTCTGTTGCCAAGGTGTTCATGGATTGTGTGTATAAGTTACATGGTTTGCCAACTGCAACTGTGTCAGATAGGGACAAGGTATTCACTAGTCTCTTTTGGAGGAATCTATTTTCCCTGGCAGGTGTGGAGCTGAAAATGAGCACAACATACCACCCACAGACAGATGGGCAAACAGAACGAGTTAACCAGTGCTTGGAAACTTACTTGGGATGCTTTGTGCACTCCTGCCCTAAGCAATGGAGCAAGTGCCTATCAGTAGCTGAATTTTGGTACAACTCCGGTTACCATTTTGCTATCGATAGATCACCATTTGAGGTGTTATATGGACACACTTCACGTCACTTTGGCATTTCCTTGAAGGATGATGGTGGAGTGCCGTCCCAGCATGAATGGCTGTCAGAACGCAAGATTATGCAGCAAGTAGTGCAGCAACATCTGTTGCGTGCTCAACAAAGGATGAAGAGACAGGCAGACAAGAACCGTTCAGAGAGAACTTTTGCTGTGGGTGACTGGGTATTCTTGAAGCTACAACTGTATGTGCGATTCTCCTTGGCTCCTCGATCCTGTCAGAAGCTATCCTTTAAGTTTTTTGGTCCCTTCCAAGTTGAGGCTCGTGTGGGAGAGGTAGCATATAAGCTCAAACTACCACAGTCTAACTCCATACACCCAGTTTTTCATGGATCTCAGTTAAAACAAATGATTGGCAACAAGGAACAGGTATGCGCTGGGTTACCTGATCATGATACTAATATACATATACCTGAAAGTGTGTTGCAGAAAAGAATTCAACAGCAAGGTGTACGTGTTGTACCTCAAGTGCTGATCAAATGGTCTTCGAGCTCGGAGGACTTAGCCACTTGGGAAGATGAAGAAGCACTGAAGCAACAATTCCTTTTGCACCTGCTTGGGGGCAAGCAGGCACTCAAGGAGAGGGCCTCAAGTGGGCCTCGTCATCCAGAGCGTTGTCGTCGGCCCAACCGCAAATATGTTGGACCTGAGTGGAAGTGATGGGCCGGAGGCCATGTAAGCTTATGCTAGTATCGCCTATAAGAGAGGGTGAGGAAACAGAGTGGATCATCAACTATTGTAAACACAATTCAATTGCTAGAAGAATACCTCTGTTCTTCGGCTCCTCCTCTATTCTTCCCCTTTCCCAAGTCTTCCTGCTTCCTCTCATCTAGTTCCCTAACATGAGGGTTATCGTAGCACAATTATCTGCCCACCAACCTGATCATAGTCCAGGCAGATTGCCAAGAAGCAAAAAAGTTGGGAGAATGAAGTACCTTAGTGTTGCTTCGCCCAACTCGTCGGGTAACTTCGCACCTGAGGCAAGGTAGGAACCTGGTCGACATCGCAGCAACTCAGCACATGGAGAGCCGAAGTGTCAGCTGATGTTGCCCCTAGCTCCGACCTCCACAGATCAACAAGGAGTGAGGATCTAACCTCGGCAGCCACGATTGACGTGTCCGTGTAACACCATAGCAAGTGCACAACACTCAGGAAGAAAGCATCGAAACTCCGCAAGCTGCCCTCACACTCCTCGAGTGACTAAATACCTCGCACAACATCTGATCAAGTGCGATGCAATAAGCATGATCATAGTAACTGACTCGCTGGTTGGGGAGAAGCACAATAATTAATTGTGCGATACCTCAGAGTTCAACGCATATACCTCAGTGTTACTTCGCCAAGCACACTGGGCGGCCTCACGCTCAAGACAAGGTATTTTGTGGTCATTCGTGCAGACTTACAAGAGTATATGAATACTTTGTCTTTCCTACTTGTGCTTCACCAACTCTGCATACTGTATATGTAGAAAAATCTTTCACATTATTGAATGTAAATAGAGCTCATGCATTGCATTTTAAAAGTCAAAGTGACGAAGTATTTGGCAGAGATCGAAAAATAAAAACTCCTAAAAGTATCCGATGCGGAGCAAAAAGTCGAAATATTCGACGAAGTGCGAAAAATAAAAGCTCTCAAAAGTCTCCAAGCGGAGCAAAAAGTCGAAATATTCGACGAAGAGCGAAAAACAAAAGCTCTCAAAAGTCTCTGATGGAGAGCAAAAAAAGTCAATGCGTTCAACAAAGAGCGAAAAACAAAAGCTCTCAAAAGTCTCCGATTTGGAGCAAAAAGTCGATGCGTTCGACAAAGAGTGAAAAACAAAAGCTCTCAAAAGTCTCCGATTTGGAGGAAAAAGTTGATACGTTCGACGAAGAGCTAAAAACAAAAGCTCTCAAAAGTCTCCGAACAGGAGCAAAAAGTCAAAATATTCGACGAAGCAGCCGAGATAAACAAAACTGGCTTGTCACTTCAAATTTATGATTCCACCTCGCCAAAAAGATTGGCTAAGAGGGGAGGGTAGTGTTTGTTACGTCGGTGTCATTCCACCTCGCCAGAAAATGAGTATGCAAATAAAACGTAAGTCAATACGACTTCTTGAAAGGAAAGTCTGAACATTCGATGGCGAGATTTTAGCCTTGTAATCAGCCGCACTTAGTCACACAAAGGTAGTTTGCTTTGAAGTACTGGCTATCAAAGGTTTACTTCTCGCAAACTGAGAGAAGGGGAGAAGTAAACAAATGCCAAGGCCACTAAGGGGCTCGCACTTCGTTCCCATGCAACAAAGCTAGCCTCGCCCCTAACGGTTGAGAGGGGAGGCAGTAAACATTCACTTCGAATCAAAATCAGGTGCCAGAAGCAGCGAATAGGCTTGGCACACTTCGAATCTTCATTTTGAATTTTCTTTTTGCTTCAACCAGCACACTGATATAAACTCTATCAAACATCCAAAAGGGACCACACGTGG
This sequence comes from Chloris gayana, assembly GCA_031894775.1. Lineage (NCBI taxonomy): Eukaryota > Viridiplantae > Streptophyta > Magnoliopsida > Poales > Poaceae > Chloris > Chloris gayana. Next base: position 154,609 of record JAUNZO010000876.1, on the reverse strand, counting down.
AGTGTTGTCAACCAGCACACTAATTCAAGCGAAGCTTTGCGTACACAAGCGTGGTTTAAATTTTTCCACCACCCCACATGCATTTCTTGTACTTCATACAGTATTCAACACCCGAAGTGAAAAAATTAGCAGGCAAAAAGCACTTCGCTCAAAGCGGAAAGTGCGCCTCGCACCAGCAGTAGAGAAATGGAAACTTAGTAGTCGAGGTCAAAAATAGCTAGTCGACGCCCCAGTTGACACCAGAGATGAAAACTTAGCACCAATGGCTAAATGCACACCAATGACGAAGTGCACTAATCTACTCAAGATTGCTATCCTCGGAACCCAAGCAACAAGGACAAACACCCTCGAGCTCACAAACTTTATGAGACACTTCGAGCTCGGAACATCTGCCCGGCACCTCGAACTCAAAACACTTCATGCAACAAATCAACATTCAACTCGAGGTCAATCGTCAGCGCAATTCATACCTTGACCAGCTAGAGCAAACATTGTCACTTACACATGTCAGGAGACGTACCTGTACTACAATCTATACAGCGTTTAACACTCAAAATGGGAAGTATATACTTCGCACGCACTAACGCGCAAGGTTAAACTTCAACACTCAAAATTCAAAACACTATGCAAAATCGTGTTCAAAGCTACTCGTTTTGTTCGCGGATGGGAGGACCAAGCAGCTCCAATTAATTTTATTAGCACTGATGACACACTTATTTTTATGACGAAGTATACCCTCCTCTTTTGTGTGCCTATCGAAGTACGCAGGAAATACAGAAACGTCACCTCGACGCCTCACAACGGCTCGACATCGACATGGGCACTCCTCAAAGCCTTGCAACGACTTGAGAAGCTCGCTATCAGCTCGGCGGGGTCGACGGCGTACTTCGACGCCTAGCAACGGTTCGGCGTCAACTTCGACACCCCCGATGCCTTCCGACGGCTTGAGGGGCATGCTATCGGTCCTACGACTCCGTCGATGCCGTAAGCATACCTCGACACCTTACAACAGCCCGACTTCAACATCGACCCTCCTCAATGCCTTGCGATGGCATGAGGGGCTCGCCTTCGGTTCGGCGACCTCGATAACACACTGCGGCGCCTTGCGACGGCTCGAGGAGCGCGCCATCAGTTCGGCGGCATCGACGGCATACTTCAACGCCTTGCAACGGCCCGACGTCAACTTCGACCCCCCCCCATGCCTTGCGGCGTCAACTTCGACACCCCTCGATGCATTGCAGCTGCTTCAAGGGCTCGCCATCAGTTCGGTGGCTTCGACGACATACTTCGATGCCTTGCAACGGCCTGACCTCAACTTCGACACCCCCCCCCATGCCTTATGGCGGCTTCAAGGGCTCGCCATCAGTTCGGTGGCATCGACAGCATACTTCGACGCCTTGCAACAGCCCGGCGTCAACTTCAACACTCCTCAATACCTTGCGACTGCATGAGGGGCTCGCCTTCATTTCGGCGACCTCGTCAACACACTTCGACGCCTTGTGATGGCTGGAGGGGTTCGCCATAGGCTCGGCAGCATCAGTAACACAGTTCGACGCCTTGTGACGGCTCGATGGGCTCACCATCAATCCGGCGACATCGACGACATATCTCGACGCCCTGCATTGGCCTGGCGTCAATTTCAACACTTCTCGACGCCCTACAACGGATCGAGAAGCTTGCCATCACTGGGACGACTTCGTCAGCGTACCTTGACTCCTTGCAAAGGCCCGACGTCAAGCCCGAGGCCCTATCGTTGTCATTACCACGATTTCAACTACGACATCGCCTACACCGACCTTCACTGCAAGCGATGCTTCCCTCGCGAACACCAGCCAAGAGGGGCTGGGGGCTGTACTGGCAAACCAGTGCGCCACGAAGAAACGTTTTTGTCCGGAGCTCGTGCGAGAAGACTTGAATGCATAACTGTTGTTTCGAGTTCTAACTGACCCTCTTTTTTTAGAAGTAGCTGTTAGGTCTTGTTGTACCAACCAAGTCCAAGTAGCTGAGGGGATAGTATTTGGGATAGCCATATGTAATATAGGCTGGAATCCTCGTTCGTTGTGCAAAAGAGGCTCTAACTAGTACTCTAGGGGCCTTCTTGTAAGACCGAAGGACCTCTTGCGGTGCTGCTTTTTCCTACGAGGGTTCCTGCTTTGTGAGGAAGCTGACGTGCTTCTCCAATGGACTTCTATGGATCCGTTGCACGCTTCGCCAAGCAACTTCACCTACGCGTAAAACATGCTGCACACGCCTCTGTCCTCTGGCTGTGAAGCTTCGCGGGGCATGGCCGGCGCGTTCCGTGTTGGTTGATCTTCTTGGAATGCGAAGGCTTGCCATGTTCTGGCACGTCACTTGGCTGCGTGCAGGCGGCCCGCGGTGTTCCGACACTTCTTGCTCTTCTTCGGACGAGCAGTCTGTAGCAGGATGATGCTGGAGCACAAGGGACCGTTGCAGTGCTTGCACTTCTACCACGCAAGGACGCGCAAAGGCGAAACATTGCGCAGGTCCCCTTTGTTTTTGTTTTTGTTTTCTAAGGGTGGCCATCAGTCCATTTGTAAGATGCGTTCTGAATGACGTGCGAATTGTTATTTTTTGCCGGGTTTGCCTCGGACGGCTTCACGCTTCATTTTGTTTAAATAGAACGCCATTCCCCCCACTCAATCGTTAGGGGCAAAGCTTGATTTTTACTTCGAACGAAAACAGAGCCCCTTTGCGGCTTTACGCTTCGTTTTGTTTAATGAAAAAGCCACTGAGCGCTTCCACGCTCAGTTGTTAGAGGCGAAGCTTGGTTTTTACTTCAAACGAAAACGTGAGCCACTTTGCTGCTTTACGCTTCGCTTTGTTTAAAGTCCGTGATTCTTGTTTATGCCCGGCAGGGACTTGATTGTTTTATATGGCCATCACTCCGCGGGTTTTGTTTATCCCCGGCGGACTGAACTGTTTCACTGGCCAATCTTCCGTGGGTTTTGTTTATCTTCGTCGGAGTGAATTACTTTGCAGGCTAGACTCTATGTGGTTCTTGTTTGTGCCCAACGGAGAGAAGCTCTAGCCACTGCTCGAGAGTGTATTGTTTATGCCCAGCGGAGTACAGCCAGGGTGCGAGTGTTGCCTCACTTGTCAAATGTCCAAGTTTCCTTTGCTTTTGAAAGCCGTTTTGACTGTTTTTGCTTTGAATACTGGGAAAATGCAGCTTTATATTACTCATAGCTGCTATTACACATGCCGTCTCATTAAAAACCTCGCACCCTGGGTAGGGCTTTCTACTGCGAGGAAAAAAGTACGGACTTTGGCTTTTTGCGAGAAGTAAAAAAACTAAACTTTCTCTAGCTACTTCGCCAGACCCTTGCTTATAACCTGCAAAAGTGTTGTTTTACATTTTCTATTTAGACATAGTACATGTGCAGGTTGTCCGCGTTCCAGGAATGCTGCAGCTCTTCACCGTCTATTGTTTTCAGCATGTAATATTCTGGGTTCCCTACTTTGGCGAAGATGAAGGTTCCCTCCCATTTGGGCTCGAGTTTCCCCTTCGCCTCCATTCTCTGGGTTCTGATGAGTACCAAATCTCCTAAGTTGTATGTTCTTGGCACCACCTTTTTGTCTCTCCACTTTCTGATTTCCTCTTGATACTTTTCTAACTTATGGGCTGCCTCCAACCTGTCTATCTCCATCATGTCTTTGGATATTGCTTCGTTGTGCTCGTCTCGCTCGGTTGTTGATCTAACGCTTTTGTTCTTGATTTCTTTGGGTGTCATGGTGTCTTCGCCAAACAGCAGGCAAAAAGGGGTGAAGCCTGTGGTACGTGGCTCGGTTGTGTTGTGCAACCAGACTATCACTGGGAGCTCTTCAGCCCACTTGCCCTTCTTCTTGTTTAGCTATACCTTTTTCATTGCTTTGAAGATTACTGAGTTTGCCTTTTCTACTTCTCTGTTTGACTGAGGGTGGTATACGGAGACAAAATCCATTTTTGTTCCTAAGCTATGGCTGTGCTCTCTTAGAAGCTCATTTATCAAAGTTTTATGTTTTATCCGTGATGATTTCGCTCGGTAATCCGAACCTACAAATTACATTTTACCACAGGAACTTCTTTACTGTTGGTGCTGAGATGTTTGTCATTGCTTTAGCTTCGATCCATTTTGAGAAGTACTCTATCGCTACTATTGCGTATTTGTAATTTCCTTGGGCTGCAGTGACCTGGCATACAATGTCCCACCCCCCCCCCATTTGCGAAGCGGCCATATGGGCATAATCAGTTGAGATGGCTGAGATGGTGCGGAGTGCTTTCTTGACATTTTTTGGCATGCTTCACATGTTCCGACTATGTCCTTAGCATCTTTTACCATGCTAGGCTAGTAGAAGCCTTGCCTTACTGCCTTTCTTGCGAGTACCCTGGCTCCAATGTGCGAGCGGTAGGTCCCCGAGTGGATCTCCGTGAGGAGTTGTTTTCCTTGGGCTTCGCCCGCACGTTTGAGGAGTGGGCTTGATATCCCCGACCTGGACAGCTCCCCTTGTATTATCCGGTAGCTTCGAGCCCTTTATTGTAACCTGCTGTTTTCAACTTTAGAATCTGGTTGGTAGTAGCCATTGATGAATGCCATCGGTGGGGCTCTCCAATCGTCCGAAGTTATGGCTTGTATGAACTTTGGCTTGACTTGCGCGCTTCGAATGGACGTCCGGGGGTAGGGGCTATTTTCTCGCGACTGCCTTGGCCAATGCGTCCGGCTCTTCGTTGTGAGGACCCGAATTTCACCAACGTGAAACCCGGACCCTTTGTACCTCTATGCCACTCCCAGGAGTTTGGCACGTACATCCAACACATGTTAGTACAGAAAAACCATAAATAAAGGGAGTAATCAAGGCAAGATAATAGAATCTCCAAGTACATTATTAAAATGCATAAGTCTCAATCTCATGAGTACAAGAGCGTGGCACGCAGGCCATCGCGAAATCATAGAAGAAATCTAATGGAAGCGAAGCGGAAGCAAAGCGGAAGCATCTCTCGGTGAAGAACCGTAGTGAAGTCCATACCCACAAGCAACTCGAGTGTAGGCGAGACCGTCACTCCTCTGCGTCGGCTCTCTCAACCGGCTCGGCCGGCTCCTCGGCAACGGCGTCCGAAAAACAAAGTGATAAAGCCGTGAGTACATAACGTACTCAGCAAGCCGCAAACTACCTAGCAACAATGTATGCATGTTGGCATAGTTCAAGGAAAGGCAAGGGCTAGCACCTAAAGCAATTATTCCTCAAGTCTATGTGAATCATATTTTATTATTAGTCATATTTTATAAGTGGCCTTGCAGGAAACAACACAATCCTGCAAGGGTCAAGTTTTATGTCCCGCACACCTCCACGGGACCACAGCTCGAGGCCGGAAGTAAAACACCTATCGGAGGGAGAAGTAGTAAATGCTAATCTAGTGGATTTCTCTCGGTAGTGCCCATACTTTGGGCTAGACTATACGTATAGATTTATATATCTCTGCAGAGAGTAAGCAACTGTACCCACGTGAAGAGGTACTCAAACAAAAGACCACCGTCGTGGCCCAAGCAAAGCAACACTCACAAGATCACTCCACAAAGCATCGACCGGTAGGCGCCCGTCCCTCGGGTTTGGGATCCTCTAACCACAACATAGGAAAAGAAGGTCCCGAAGGGTGTGACAAGGCGTACCACGGGCCAGGTGGGATATCCTCTGCTCGTCGGTCGAGACAAACGCTCTAACACCCACTATCACTATTCTCTACACCACGGCGGGCCACCCGGTCCTCCGCTAAGTATCATGATCCAGCCCGCCCATACAAGTCACGTGGTATGCTAGTAAAGCCAAGAGAGGTATACGCACAAGAACCGGTCCTTAAGCTGCCGGGCGAGTCACCATCCCTCTCCTCAAAATAACAGTCTCAACAACGAGTGTCACCACAACAGGGGCCCCATAAACCCAAGGCCCCTACACAACTGTACCCGCAACGGTACTCTCCAAATAGAGACTCCCCGAAGTCTCCCGAGCACCTAATAACCACCTACACACTCGCCCCCGCAAAAGTCCTACAGGGTATCTAGAACAGAAACTCGACACCTAAGAAACACCTACAATTTATTTTACACAAAAACATGTATAGTCATCATGGGGTTCAATTAAGCAACTAAGCAAGTACTAAGCATGCGAGTAACAGTAGAACAACCTATGGCAAACAGTGGCAAGGATAGCATAGTATGGCATAGGTAAACTACAAGTGCAAGTAACCATTAATCATGCATGATCCAATTTAATGCAAGTACTAAATAGGATCAAGAGTGGTCAAGGATTGTGGCTTGCCCGGATAGGGCTGCTCCCGGGCCGGGTCGGGGTACTCGTATCTGCTGCGCTGGCGGAAACTCCTCAAACTGCGGCTCGGACGGGAACTCCTCGGCACCGTCCGACGGACGGATCGTGAAACAGGGGTTAGGCACGCAAAACGAGACAATAGAGAAAAAGTACGAAACGGACGACGGAAATTATGGTACTAGAACATGACCAAAAGCTACACTAACGCATAGAGAACGTCGCTACGAGTCCAACGCAACCGACCGCGTATTATTCTGACGCTCCAGGAAAAAGCTATGAATTTCCATAGAAAAAGGAATTATGGAAATTCAGGAAAATCCAATAAAAAGAAATAGAATATTCTCTGGCATATTCTTTGACATGCGGGCACCACGTCAGCGCCACGTCGATGCCACGCCGGACAAAAGACCTACAGATCAACACCACGTGGCAATTCTTCCGCCACGTGGTCGCCACGCGGACGACACCTCGGCGCCACGTTGGTAGAAACCTACGCTACGTGGCGCCACATCAGCAGAGCATCCGCCACGCTAGCAGCGATCGCCTCTCCACCTCAGCTGCCACCTAGACGCCACGCCAGCAGAGAGTTATGCCACGCGGGTGCCACATCAGCAGATATACTGCCACATCACCCGCCACTCCAGCAACACCGGAGGGGCGGCGCCGCCCGGCTCCGCCACGGAGCTCGCCATAACATGCACGCTTCGGCGCTACAGCTCGCCGCGCGCCCAACGGAGCACACCAGGGGCTTCGCCGCGGCACCGCGCACTTGCCCGCGCCTCTCACGAGCTCCGGCTCCGACCGACGGTGGCGGACGAGCTCACCGGAGATGGCACGGCGGCGGGAAAAAGAGGGAAAACTCCTCCGGCGACCAAAACCCCCACAAATCCAACACAAAAACGCAGCCGATGGTCCCGCGAACACAACCGGACCAATCCCGGACCATGAACTCCACCGGAGCCTCGCCGGCGTTGAGTTCCGCGGCGGCGACTCAACGGAGTCCCGCAATTCCTAGCAAATCTCTCGCCTTTCTCCAAACCAACGTGCGCACGAGCTCTAGCAGGCTACTACGAAGCTTCCAAGACCAAGAACCAAGCACGAGCTCCGCCCTAGACGGTTCTCCACCGGCGGCCATGGCGACACGGTGGCGGAGGACGACGCGAAGGGGAAATCCATCACGAATCAAAGGGGAAAAGGTGGGGTTCGGGTTCGCGGACTCACCGAGGCGTCTCGTGGGGGCTCCAGCTCGGACGGGAGGGCTTCAACGGCGACGCGCGGGAGATTCTTCCGACGGCGGACGATGGGCGACGTGCGGGGAAGACGGTGACCACGCCGTTCTTTGTTCCGCTGCAATCACGGGTCAATAGACACGCGCTTAGCGCCGGGAGGTAGGGCGGACGAAGGGGAATCGAGAACACGAGACAAGCTTGGCTAAGGCTCACCGGAGATGGTGGACGGTGACGAAGAAGACGGCGGCCGAAACTTGGACAGGCCCGCTCTTTCTCTTCTCTGCTCCAAACGCGACGGGAACCACACCAGCAGGAGCGGCGTCGCACGCCGTGCACGAGGTCCGAGCACGAGCAACGCTAGCTCGCTACTTCATCCATGGCGGGGGAGAATACCGCAGCGACGGCGGTGGCTAGGGTTTGGCGATAGGGGAAAGAATGGAGGCGGCGCAAGGGGTTTTGTAGGCGGCAGGTGGGACGGGAGCAGGTGGCTTTGGGACCGCTACGCGATGCGCGTCCGACGTGGAGTCGCCGGCGTGCGCCGGCGCGCGGCGGTCGAGCTGGAAAGGGCGAAAGGTGGAAGATGACGTCTGTTCGGGTCGGGCTGGTCCTGGGCTGCGGGGGAGAAGGGAAAGAAGGATGGGCCGGCGCGAGAGAAAGGAAGGAATTCGGCCCAAGTCGCAGGAATTCAAACCAAACGTTTCACGAATTAAACAGCCGAATAAAATTCAAATGCTTCTCCAAATTTGACACAAATTCGACCAAATCCACTTGTTTTTATTACTAGACCATTTGATACATTTTTTGGATGTTACATTCGTTGTGCTTCCTTTTGACATACTTGATGTCGAACCCCGGAAGTGTTTGTCCATGCTTCTAACTTCAATCAGATACTTCGCGAGTGTCGGTTCTCTTGTTCCTAATCTTTGTCCATGTGGCTTGCCACTATTCTTGAGTCTATCTTTACTTTGCAACTTTTTACACCTAGCGCTCTTACTTTTCTTAGCTCCAACAAGACTGTCTCGTATTTTGCTATGTTATTTGTGCATCTATTGTCTTCATTGTAGAATTCTAGCCTTACTATGTATCTTAGCTTTATCCTGGAGGGCGAGGTGATTACTGCTACGGAGTCCCATGCTCTGCCGCACTGTATTATCTGGAATGCCTCTGCTACTGGGCTTTCGCCATTGTACCCTGGAGCTGTCCAGTCTGCGACGAAATCTGCTAGCACCTGCGCCTTCGCCGCGCTTCGCCTTTCGAAGTCAATTACATGCTCTGATAGTTCCATTGCCCATTTTTCGATTCTGCTTGAGGCCTCTCTGTTTCCAAAAATGTCAATCAGGGGTTGGTTCATGAGGACTCTTATCCTGTGAGCTTCGATGTAGTGCCTTAATTTCCTTGCTGCCATAACCACGGTGTAACAGATTTTTTCCATTTCTGAGTAGAACAGCTTCGACCCTGCAAGGGCTTTGCTAACGAAGTAGATTGGGTTTTGCTGGTACAGCTCTTTTTCTTTGTCGCTTTTGTCCATAATGCTTCGAGCCTTCTTCTCTTGCACTGGGGCTGCGCTGACGGCGAAGTGGTTCACTGAAGCGTATAGCAAGAGTACTTCGCCTTGTACCGGGCTCGCTAGCCTGATTGTGTCTAAGAGGTACTCTTTGAGCTCTTCGAATGCTTTTTGCTGCTCTTCGGTCCATTCAAAGTTTCCTGACTCCTTGAGTGCCTTGAAGAAAGGCAAGCTTTTTTCTGCTAATTTGGAGATGAACCTGTTGAGTGTTGCCATTCTCCCTGTTAACTTCTATACTTCTTTTTTGGTGCGAGGTCATTGCATGTTTATTATTGTCTTTACCTTATCCGGGTTTGCTTCGATGCCCTTTGAGTTCACCAAGCACCTCCAGGTTTAGTTTAAGCTTCGCCGCTATGAGATTGGCGATGGTTTCGGCGAGGTCGCTCATGTGGTCTTCCCTTTTCCTGCTCGTGACTATTACGTCGTCCACATGCGCGTGGACGTTTCTGCCGATTTGTGACTCGAACACCTTTCTTGACATTCTGCAGAATGTTGGGCCTGCACTTTTGAGACCTTCTTGCATTCCGACGAAGCAATATGTTCTTAATGGTGTGATGATGCTCGTCTTCTCTTTGTCCTCTTTCTTGACCTAAATTTGATGATACCCAAAAAAAGCAGTCTAGCAGTGACAGCATTTCGCTTCCTACTACTGCATCGACTACTTTGTCTATCCTTGGTAAAGGGAAATGGTCTTTAGGGCAACATTTATTGAGGTATGTGAAATCTATGCACATTCTCCATTTTCCACTCTTCTTCTTTACGATAACTACATTCGCCGGCCACTTCGGGTACTTCACTTCTCTTATCACACGAGCGTCGAGCAGCCTTTGCACCTCGGCTCTTGCGGCTTCTACTTTTATTTTCTTCTGACATTTTTCTCAATTTTTTCTTTTTGGGCTTCGCAGCTGGGTCAATCTCCAGCTTGTATTCTATTACTTCCCTGCTTACGCCTTCGAGATCGCGGGATGACCATGCGAAGAGTCTTTGTTTTTTAGCAAGAATCGAAGTAACCTTTTTTCTTTGCCTTGGGTCAGGCCTGTTCCTATGATGATGGGATACCCCATCACCAGCCTATCCAGTAATACTGATTTTGTTTCTTCGTCTGGCTGCATTGGTGTCGCTTCGTTGTCCGCTTGCTTTCTTTCGAGATTTGCGTTTGTCCTGTCTTGCTCTTGCTTTATTTTTCTTTCTTCTTCTGCGTCTGTGATCTCCACCGACGCTCGCTGACTCTGAGCTGAGTCCTCTTTCTATGGCCCTGGCTAACTGCTAGTCTCCCTTTACCGTGATGACTCCGCCTTTTGCTGGCATTTTCATGCAAACGTATTAGTTGTGGATTATTGTCTCGATTTTTATGATTGCGACCGTCCCCAGTATTGCGAAGTAACGGTAACTCAAGCTTATGACTTGGAAGGTTATGAACTCTGTTCTCGAATTACTGGTGTCGCCGAAGGATACCGACAGTCTTATATCTCCGAGTGGCTCTATACTTTTGCTTCCGAAACCGTACGGACTCAAGTTAGACTGTTTTAGGTCTCCATCTCTCGAGGCTCATTCTTCTGAATCTGCCGTAGAATATTACATCGGTTTGGCTGGCATTGTCCACGAGCACCCTGCTGATTTGCCGGTTGTCGATGTTTGCTTCGATGACGAAGGCGTTCGTGTATGGCCTTGTTGCGCTTTCTTCGCGTCTTTGGTTGCTGGGATTTTGCCTGCATTCTGACTGCCTTGACTTCTGCTAGTGCCTTCGCCGCTTGCTAAAGCTAGCGATTGCTCGAGTCGAAGTGGCTGCTGCCTTTCACTCTGATGATGGCTTTTTGTCTGCCTCCGAGTGGGTCGGAGTTGTTCAAGATGACCTCGCTGGCAACTCTTGCAGTGGTTGGGCCGCTAAAGCGGTTCTTGTGGATCTGGTCAACGTGAGCACATGCTTCGAGCTCACGCACGGTGGGCACCAATGTTGGTGCACTGAGCAGCGAGAGGAACGCTCAGTTAGCACACCGAACACGAGAGGAGATATGCGAGATAGTAAAGATCGAAACGGCAAGATTACAACTCTGGTATAGGCGAAGTAAACTTGCTGATTACATGTGTTTACAAGGTGACTCTTAGGCTCCCTTTATAGTCCCAGGGAGCCACAACATTACAAGACCATTTTACCCCTGACCGCTGCCCTCGACTCCACTAGGAGGCAGTAACTCTCGGGGCGTTTTGGGAAAACCAGTCGAGCACGTGTGATTCGCTGCTTAGCTGGCCGCAGGCTGAGAGAGCAACACGATCTGGCGCTTCGCCTGGGCGCTTGGTTTCCGCGCTCATCCAACGGTCACCTCATCGGACGTGGGCTTCGCTCAAGAGGCCCGTCACCTTCGCTCCCCACGCACCGCTTGGCCTGTCCACCTGCGGGTTCACTTGGGGGTCAAGAGTTAGTCACCGGAAACAGGTACAGGGTGATTGGCGTTTGCTCTGCGCAGGCTTTACTCCGCGCCAGGCCCCCAACACCCGTTATTACAGTGACCTTTGTAATAACGTGCCACCATGGTGACGTCATGTTTAGCATACTGTAATAAAGGGAACGGGGTTGCCCGTTATTACTGGAAAATTGAAGGTGCTATCTTTGGATGTTATCGTAGTAGTGTTGGACAGACGGTTACAATGACAAGTAATTCGGAGCCGCCGAAATAGTATTTTCTGCCCCCTGTAGAAATACAATGTAGAGAATTTGGAATTTTGCGTTCTGACCCGAGTGGTGGGTACTAACACATCGGCGACCTCCACTGAGATAGCTGGTGACAGCAGTGGTTGGCAATTGATCTCACTGCCCTCCATGGTAGTGGATCCACAGTGGTGGGTATTGCTGACTTCACATCGCCTGCCATTGGAATCTTAGAACGTTTCCGATGGAAATCATTTTGCTGATATCTGATGTGCTCACAACTGATAGGTCATTTTTAGTGGCGGGGCATGAAGGGTGCGATTTCCCTCCACTGCAGTGGCATATTTTGATCTGAATTTCCTATAACTGCCACTCGTATAAATATCGAACCATCTTCATAGGATTTTATTTAGCAGTTGTAAGGCATGCAACACTGGTAAATATATAAACATATACATGTTTTGTATGAAATAATTAAATGCACAAACAACTTTGCTGTAACGATAGGGACTATGGAATGCTCCAAAAACTTTGCTGTTTCTTGTACTACTACTACAAAAATGATTTGTACTGATAAAATCCTAAAAAAATTAGTAACAAGCATGCTGTGGACAGATACTACAAATGCACCTGAGGTACAGGGAGTCCTCGCCGGAGCAACCACTACTACTAACTCTATTAGGTGCTACTGGAATTGGGTCCATTTCTACTACTTGTCATTTAAGTGGCCTGCTATGGTAATTGGTATACACCTGAAAGGTGTAACATTGTTGCGGTAAATTACTTCTTTGATGCATATTTATTTTCCATAGTCTAGAAAATTTACATGATACTTGTGATTTATGTGTTGCTTGCCAACTTTATATTATCGTAAGTACGAAATGATGTGTGATCAATTCTTGTCTACCCTCAAGATCCACTGGGGTCATTATATGCCTCCGTTAGTTCACTGTGAATTTGCAAAATGACGTAAAAGGGCATTATTTTTTTAGTCAGTTGTAGATGAGATTGTAGGATAAAAGCCCTACCTACTGATCTATATAAAGGACCAATCGAGTCCAAAAGCAAAACAATGCAAACCAGCTACGATGCTTTTCTTTGGTATGGGTCCATAACATAGTCTTATGTTATTTCTCGCTATAATTTTCTTAAGATCTCAGGAAAGTAACGTGTCAAAATATATAGTTACATCATAGTTCTGCTAGATTGCAACGAAAAAAAAAATAGTTCTGCTTGATTGGTTTTCTTTTTCTTTTTATTTTTGGCATAAACCGTTCGAGCTCCATTTCTGTTGTATTAGATTTTATGGTTGCTTATATAGTCTCTGGCCGGTAGAGGGCATGTGTTTTTTCGCTGCTAATTCGTGTTTTGTCCTGTGCTTGGCATATATATACACACAATATCAGGTTGTTCTTGGGTTCCGGACCATCCCTATGCTGTATCTGTAGTCTCATGTTCAATATGCACAGGTACTTTAATTTCGACCCCATTTTTTGTGTTTTCCTTCGGGTATGCTGCTGTAGGCCTTTTTGCTATCCGTTGTAACTATATATTGTCAGCTAGCCCTTGGTTCCTCAGAATGTGAAATGCAACATAAATTTGTCATTGCAATAGATTTCAAAATTTAAATATCAGAGAAAATTCAAAAAAATATTTAAAAATAGGTATAAATTTAAAAACTTCTACATGATTCTGATAGAAATGTTGCATAATTTGTTCAAAAACAATTCACATCACAAATTTCATATGATAAGATAGAAGTAACGCGATAAATATCAAATTCTACCAAATCAAAGTTACCATACTAAATTTAGTACTATTGCAATTCTATCACTGGGAATGGGAAATTGATGACTAATAGTTTTGGCTAAGTAAGTTTGAATAACTAATTGATGGAAATGGGGTTCGACTTTGACTACTTAAACATTTTTTGTGTGGTCAAACATGGTCCAAAGCAATAATTTATTTTTTCTGAATTTTTTGACTGGTAGGTGAATTTTACCGGACTCCACTGGTAAAATTGATATACCAAAAGTTTTGGCATTTTCAACCGAGAAACATTTCATAGGCTCCCAGCCGGTGCCCCAAACCAAACTGAGCCCATTGCTCTGACGCTCAATGTTACATAACTGCCACCTTTATGCAGTGTTGGCCTAACATGCAACGTTTGAGAAATTTCAGTCAAATTTTGAATTTTTCACCTTTTATTAACTATTTATAAGTGCACCTTATAAATTCTTGTACCTTTGCTCCAGTTAATGTTATTCGATTTGCTTCAGCCACCTAAGTTGTAGGATGGAACTAAAGCAGCTTCTCAAGTTACTTGAATCAGCTGCAGAGGAGTACAAAGATAGTCATGACAAAACATAGGTCATTTCTAAGAGCTCTGCAAAAAAGATTGCCACTAAAATCTGTTTTTATTAGCAGCTTAAAAATTGACCTGGCCAATCACTATACCACGGTTCGTTTTTAACATCTTATGGTTGGTCGTTAAAGGCGCTTTCAACGTCTTACAGTCGGTCGGTAAAGAGTTATACCGACCAACCACGCTGGTCGGCGTAAGTGGCGTCGGTAAAAGCTTTACCGACCGACCAGGTTTTAGCGACGAATGATTGGTCGCTGATAAGGAAACAATAGCGACCAACCATTCATCGCTAGTACTAGAATTACCGACCCACCGTCCAACACCAAACGTTCACATAATCACAGCATAGAGCATAACATTACCATAATAATCCCAACAATTAACCATTAAGCCTAATCCAACAATGATAATTACTATTCCATCGTACAACCACATTGCAATACTTATCAACAAGCAATACACATTAGTAACCCTGATCAATACCATTACCATTCATTAATTTGGTTCAAACAGCAATTCTGCTAGCACATCCAGATTCGTTACAAAACTGTCACTATCTATGTGGCACCCAAATTCTATTACAAAAGAGGTAAGAACCATGTTATAACACAGATGTTTGTACGCTTCGCATCACATCCATAGCAATCAGATTTTTCTACAAAATCTACAAAAAGGATCGACCCCAAGCAAAAGGCATCGCACAACAGCTTGTAGCTCCACCAAATGCTCCTAGCCATCAGGTTGCTATCCACAATTCCGTTAGTAGTGATCAGCGCCCAACACTTCCTGCAAAAAAAAAGTATAACTAAGCATTCAATATGGAAATAGACTAACGAAAATCTTTCAAATGGCCACAATAGGTACGCATATATAGACTAACGAAAATCTTTCAAATGGCCACAATGTATGGCAGATGCAACTTGTAGGACCCAACTATTAGCTAGCTACTTAGTAGATTTTAGTGTTAAATACCTGAGGCTACAGGTGGTGTTGATGCATTCTTGTTTATCTTCATCTGAACAAAGTAAGAATAATTAGCAAAAGAGAGATAACTCATTATATTCAAACTAGAAACAAATTCTAGTTCAGATCATTACTTTCTTGTATGGCCAAGCTATTGACATCATGTGAGCATCAGCCATTGTTTCCATATCATCAAAAGGACGAGGCAGAACTTCTTCTCCTTTCAACACAGAGGTCACAATAACTTCACAAAATTCTCTTCCAAGGGCCATACCTGCGAGTACTGTGCTTGGCTTCGATGAAATGATAGTTCCTTTAGCAACAGGCCGATAAGGTCTCAATAGGGCATATAAGATGACATTCTTTCCGACCTAATGAAATAATAAATTTAGAACTAAAACCATGCAGTAAATAATTATAAAATTACAAGTCCAAAAGATGGTGGGGTATAACTATTACCAAAGCATCATGTTCCGAGCGAGGAGCATCATTACTCCTTGGTGTAGGTCTTGATTGGGCTGCACCATACACTTGGCTATGGACATTCTGATTGTCCTCATAATAGGATTCATCATCTCCAGAATCATCTTCGTCATCTTCTACTCTAACAGCACCAACTTTCTGCAAGCATGTGTTGCACATATAATATTTCAATAAATCAGAAAAAGAGTTATATCATGTATCGGTGTATTAAAAAGAACAATATCATACATTTTGCAGTGAAGTAGAACCATGCTGTGAGATGGGTTCTTCACTTGCCCTGTTTTCTTGCATTCTTTGCTCTATGAGGGACATACGGTTCTGCAGTAAAAGTACTTGCTGTTCGAGAGAAGCTTTCTCACTTTCAACCATCTTACGAGCAAAAATCTCCATTTTAAGCCTTGTTGGTGCATAACACTTTAACCCCGGAGTGCCAATATCTTGAGGAGTTGGGCCTAGACCCAAAGCACGAACATATCCTTTTGGCTCTTTCTCTCCAAAAACAGCTGCAAATGCATCACCTTCTTGAATTGTTCGCTCCTTCAACTCTGGATGGGCTTCAACAATTTCTTTCAGTTCATTCTAGGAAGTAACTCCATGTCAAAAAACAGCATTTTGTATGCAGCAAACACATTTACAACTATCAGTTAGGAGCACCACTTACTATAATTGGTTCTACCTCCTTTGAAATAACTACCTTATTGCAGTGCCACACGCGAGCTTGTTTCCTACTAGTGTCTCAGGCTCACTGTCATCCAGAATCTTGCATAATATAGATTATACTTTACTAGTCAATACTTATGACACAAAACATATAAGACTATAAATTAATGCCAATTACTTGTGAAATTCATATGTCAGTAGCAAATCATAATACAAAATTCACCATTATAGTTGTCAACACCTAATCACACATGTTATGTACACCATAGCATATTCAGGAAAAAGAAAATCAAAGAATGAGGCATCTACTTACAGAGATCAAAAGTTTCTTCTAGGTCTTGGCCGAGGGAGATACCAGCGCTTAGATCTTGTCCATATTGTGCTGCTCCTGGGTTGCTATCCAGAACTGCAACACTAGGGTTCAAACTGAAGCAATATGATGTGAGGAATCTTTATCAGAGAGGAATTAGATTATAACTTGCTAGATGAAAAGAAATCGAATCTGAGATAGAGCGAGGTTGCAGTGGCCTGACCTGAAGAAGATAACCGTAGATCTCAGTGGGGACTTGAGGAATCGATGAGCAGTTGGTGGAGTGAGATCCGTTGCTTCCTTGTGCAGATCCTTGCTGAGTTTCTTGGCCGGGGGTGGGCAGATGTGTTGGGACGAGCTTGAGCTGCCAGCACACGGTGTTAATGCCAGGTTAGATTAATGGATGGTGGCTTGCTGTTGGGTGGAAGCGGGATGGGGACGAAGGACCTGGCCGTGCGGCCGCGTCTGGCCGTGGCGGCGGGCACGGGAAGCAGCAGGACGAAAGCAGAACGGGGACGAAGGCGCGGGCGCGGGCTCAGCAAGCTGGGACGACCTGGGTAGAAGAAGATTTGGGGAGACGGCGGGGAAGAGCGGCAGGGAAATAAAAAGGAAATTCAGAGATGGCGCGTGTGGCGACGGGAACGTAAAAAATTCAGAGATTGACGCGTGAGGCGGCGGGAAAACATAAAAAAATCAGAGATTGGTGCGTGGTGTGGATTCGCCGCGCGCTCTGGTGAAATTATTTCCCGACCGACCGTTTGATGAACATTATCATTTTTTTCGACCGACTGTTAAACGGCAAATATTGTAACATTTACCGACTGACCGTCGATCTGTGTATTCGTAATTAGCGACCAACCGTTCGTGCCTTAGTTTTAGCGACCGACAGTGTGTAGCTTATGTTGGTCGGTAATTTTCAACCGTGGTATAGTGAATTGTTCTTGCCTTCTCCAATCGTTCTCCCTAAAAATGATGTAAGAATACTTTTGATTGTGTCACCTCCACATTGAAGCCACAACAACATTAATTCTCTTTGAAATAGAAGGAATGGAGCCACCAAATTTCCCTTTGTTCTAGCGACAAATGAGGTGAATTTAGGAGAGAAACAATTTATGAGTTGTTTTGGGGATCATTTTTTTGGATTGAACCCTAATAATTTGGTTTAGGGGGATTTATGGGTCTCTCTTAGAGTATGCTCTTAGGACGCTAAATGCCTATTTAGACCTGTGAAATTTTTGAGAAAATGGAGGCTCCCTAAATACATCTTCGGCCAACACACCTCTCATGCAAAATTGTAGGAATTATGTGGCTGGAGTCCTCGTGGGAAAACCTTCAATCATCTCTTCGGAAGAATGCAGGCAGTTTCCAATACATAAAACGGTCTTACCTACCATCTATGATATATATGACGAATGAGCTTCAAACTATCTGCCTCCCCAAGGTGGGAAATTTACACGATGGCCAGTATATATCTTCTATCTAGTAAAAGGATCAACCCAATGTTTCCACACATTTACTACCCAATAACATTTCCATCTACTATATATGACAAACATTCTGCATCGACTAGGCATGGGTGGAGGAATCATCTCCACTTTTATTCATAATGCATATATATATATATGTTACACACATATGTGGTATCATTCAAAGCCGAGAAAGTTATAGATGGCAAGATATAGAGGCAAGATATAGAGGCATGGTACAAGCGACACAATTACACCTATAAAGGCTTATTAGTAGCAAATGCATGCGTATATTGCAGTAGTGTCAACGTTTGGTTTCAGGGAAAATCGTGGTCTCCGCAGTGGTCTTTAACTTCACAAAACGACTCTTTGGAATCACTGATATCAATATAGTTTGTAGTAGTATCAGCAGATCCTACGGAATCAACTGGCCCCTCTCCTGCATGCTCAACTGGCCCTTCTCCTGCACGCTCAATTAGCCGCTCTCCTGCAGCCATACTTGTTGGCATTGCTTCAGTACAAGCGCTCGTGACCAGAAGTATGAGAACTGAACACAGTGTAATGATCTTCATTGTGTTCTTTGATCGTACTTGATTAACCTGTGAGCATAAGGTAAGAAGTAATTACACTAATAATTCATATTATTTGCAAGGGACATATCCATTCCATGACTGAAAGAATTCTTGAATGAACGATATAATATCTGTAGTAATGAAGCCTATTGTAAGTGCATGTGATACTTGGGCTAGTAAGTACTAGATATTTCAAATTTTAAAATGAAAGTACACACGAAATTCACAAAAAAAGAGATGTTTGGTTCCTATGCATACCAGCAGTCAGGAGAAATGCTCGCCAATACTGGTTGGTTAAAAATATACATTCTTGCAGTGTGCAATTTATAGCAAGTAGTAGCACTTTTTGAGTCCAGTACTTTACAAACTTACGAATTTGAAATGATGGGTGATATCAATTCTTGTCTACCTCGGCAGGTGTAGTGGAGTCCTGATAGATGCTTATCAGTTTACTGTAAATTTGCAAGATGATGCCAAAGAGCAATAATTGAGAGGTGCAGTAAAATAAGATATTGTAGCTCAGGGAAGAATCCTAGTAATATCTTTCAGAAGAATGAATAGATTCACATAGAGATGAAAATACAGTACCAAAAATTTAATATTACACTGTTCCATATTTCATATGGATGCCAAATTATTTCTTGTTTTGTTTATTCAGATTTATTTCACTATATGAGAAAAAGTAATAGGTGTAACGACCATAGTCAGTAATGGGTAATTTCATCCATCACTAAAGACATCTATAACACTATCACTTATTTATGGCAAGGCCATCCGCCTCTTTAACCCGTGGCTTGGCTTCATTTTGTCACTCTCTCTCTGTAGCAAAAAATTATGATCGAGCTTCTGATCCCGTGGTTAACCGAGCTCACTACGTCGCCGGCCTTCCTCAGCCAGGGACAAGTGATGCTTGTCCAGGCTCTCAACTTTGTCGACGTCGCTCCTCGAGCCATGGCAGCAGCCCCACACTGGACGGATCTACATGTCCTTCGGCTGAATATGGTGGTCTCCTTGGGTTTAGGGGATTAGTGTGGACCCATCAGCTCATGGCATGGTGGCCTGATGACACGGTCTGTTGGGAGACTTGAGCACAGCGCGACGATGACGACAAGTGGCGTGTGGATTGATGGTGTGGTTATGATGACATGGTTAAATGACGACGAATAACCTTTGAGCTTCATGGTTCGTGCAAATGCTCTCTAATCCCCATCCCTAGCTAGCGATCAGCCATGTGCAGTGAGCTTCATGGGCTGAGAGGCCTGTCCAAACACCAACCCAACCCTTATTTTCTCCTGCGCAGTCTTATGTGGTCTAGGTCACTAAGATAACGGATCCAATCCTATCGTTGTCCTAAATTAAAGAATACCAAGGTTTCAGTCTCTGGACTCGTTTCCCACATTATACTATCAGCTCTCTCCGCTTTCAGTCCGGCCATGAAACATTAGCGACTGAGCTCGTTCAAACAATTTTAGGTAAATAAATTTTAAAATATACGCTCAAAAATAATATTAAGGGATAAAACAATTCTCAGAGGATGAATAGGGACTCAAGAAATACCATCTAGTTTCAGAAAATATATAGAATCAATACCTGATCAGAAAAACATTCGGCATACAATCCAATGGGAAGCATATGCTTTTGCTTATTCTATTCTTCCACGAGGAACCAAGATGATCTAACAACTTCGATCGGAAAACACAATATTGGTGGTCTGGTATGAAGTGTGACGTTGCCGAGTATGTGGTAATCTGTGATATACGCCAACGTGTAAAAGCAAAACATCAACAAGAACGAGGATTGTCAAACCACCTTACCCACTTCTTGCTAGCCACTTCGAATCTCGGGCGAGATTCTTGTTATGGGGGTAGATTTGTCACACCCCAGAATTCTAAATTTTGCGTTGTGATCTAGGATTCACTAAATTTCAACTTTCTACAATAGATTACAAATTTATTTCCAAGCTTTCATAAATTTTAGAAAAGGTTTATCGTTTTATGTAATAAAGATTTACCATTTTATGTAAACAAAAGATCTGTTTGAATTTTTTGAAATTACCTTTGATTTGATTTGATTATGAAAATATTTTATCTTTGAAAATTTTTATTAAACAAAAACCTTTGATTTATTAAAATGAGTGCATTTGATTTTTCAAAATGATTTACTTGAGTAAAGGCCTTTAATTTATGAAGATACTTTATTTTATAACACATGATTTATGAAAATGGTTTGTTATTTAAATGATTAATTTTGTTTAAAGTGTTTTATAAAGGAGTTTTCACCGGCAAAGAATTTCAACAAATAAAAAGAGTTCTATTATCTTCAATGAATCTGATTTGGAAATCAAATATGTTTATACTATATTACCTAAGTTAAATTATATATAAATTGGGCTATATAATTATAATTTGTTTGTTGCAATCATGTTAGAATAGTTGTATTAGGATCTACCGAGTGCAAAAATGCTTTTTAAAACTCGAGCAGAAATCGATTTGATTTTGTTTAGAAATTAGGAATAGGAAATCGAATAGAAATAGAAGAGAAAACGAAAATAGAAAAGAGGACCCAACCCTTGGGCCTAAACACTAGCAAGCCCAACCCAACCCTCTCTCCCTCTAACCCTCGCAGCCCGCAAAGTAGCAGGCCCGCACAGCCGTAGCCCCGCGCTCAACCCCGACCCAACTAGCATCGAGCCCAGCCCGCTATCACCTCGTCTTCTACCACCAACACACCGGCGCCTCCCACCGGAACCGGCCATACCGCCGCGCCTCTACTCCCTCTCCCCATTCCCATGTCGTACCGCGAGATTTGTGAAATGACTCGGCTTTAATTCCCCTTAAACCCCCCTTCATTCCCCTCCCTTGAAACCCCGAAATGACCGCTTTAAACAACCTTAATGGTTGCCGCCATTGATGGCTAGCACAACCACCTCACCCCTTCCTCCCCATATAAAAAGCGGCCTCGAGAACCACCAGCTCATTCCCCACCTCTCACCGCCCTCATCCCTCCTCCCCTTGCCCTACGTCGCAAATCACCAACCACCATCGCCGTCGCCATAGATGCTTCTGTCCGGACCTCGATGCCCACCGCGGAGGAGACACCACGGACTTCATCAACCCCGTGACGGGAACCGCAAGACCACACCGCTTCCTTCCGCTCTAGCACGACATGAAGCCACCGCCCGGAACGCCACCTTGATACCACAAAACTCCGCCGCCGCGATCCGTCTCCGACCACCTCCGCCCATGCGTGATCCCCCCCCCCCACTCCCTAGTGAGGCTCCACGTGATCCTCTCTGTTTTCACCCTTGTCCCGTCGAGTTACGTCCATCATAGAGCCTCGCACCACCGAATTCCAATGAGCCCCCATGGAGCACCACCACCTACCGCCGCCACCGGCGACCAAAACCTCGGCAGAAGCGGCGTGAGCCGTTGGGTCCAGCATGTACGGCCGAGATTAGATCCCCACCGTACCCCTTCGCCCGAGTCCACCAAGCGGTGACCTAGTCCACCGACTTTTCTGATTTAATTTAATTCTATTAATTTCGATAAAAAGGTATATTTGTAGTTAAGCCCTTTAGATTCGAGTAAATCACGATTAGGTTCTTTCTCGTTATAAAAACAACCCTAAGCTTTATTTTAATTATGTTTTAACCCAATCTTTTACAATAAGACTTTTTATTTAATTGCTAAATTATATCTAAGCCCTCAACCTTTTGTATAATGTTTTAAGTTATAATCCTTTTTCATAAAAACCCCTAGCCTTTTATTAAATGATGTTTCAGACTATTTCTTAAATAACACTAGATCTTGCACTTCTACAAAAACAACCCTAGTATTCTATAAAATTACAATTTAGCCCTGGACCTTTTACACTCGTAGTCCCTATGTTTTTTCATATTTGAAAATAAGTCCTTTCTAGCTGTTTTTATATTTTAACCCCTAAAACTTCAAACCTTCGTAAGTTTTAGCTCATAGCTCCGTTTTTAGTGATTCTTGCGCCTACGTAATCGTAGCGACGAGTACTATATTTTAGTAGTGCTTTTATGGTATTTTGGTATGGTGTACTGTTTTGTTTCTAAGTTTATTTGTATGCTTGTTTGCATGTTTGTTTGACGCTACGTAATTAGAGGTCAATCAAATCAATGATCCGAAGAACAAGAGTTGAAAACATAATGGATAACAAACAGGAAAGAAGCTAGTGTCCTTGACGCATATTGCCCCTAATTATTTCTATTTGCACATGTTTGTGTTTTCATTACATGAAATATGAATCCTATGTGTGATACCTTTTTCCATACTCGTCCATGTCGCCTGGATGGAATTAGATGTAGATCCGGGTACGTCATGCTTCGCTTGCTATAATTTGTGGATGAATGCTTTAAGTTACAACTATGAATCTTGATGATGATCCTCGAGAACTTGATCGCCTATGTTGGTAATCCTCTTACTTAGGAATATGGGCAGGCCGATTTGGTTTGGTATGGTGTTGTCATGCATGAGACTTGGGTTGGTGCTTGTAGTCTGTCCTAGAATCTAAGACCGGTTCTTGGAGTGATTCACCGAGGACAACAGTACCAACACAAGTCTCATATGGGAAGGCTTGGCCTAGTAAATCTCCAAAAGCTCTCCAATAAATCTTGGTGATGCTCTTAAAGGTAGTCCCCTATCGGTGAAACCTCACCGGGTACATACGTACTTGGGAGACCCTAGTGAAAAGCTTCGTTGTGATCTCCTAGCTACCCACCTAAGGAAGTGTGTTTGTGCTTGGCCTGCTCCGTAAAATGGATACTTTAGTCCACCTAGAAATAGGGGACAAAATCACCGACTTGTGGGTAAAGTGGTACAACCTCTACAGAGTGTAAAACCGTCATGACAACCATGGTCACGGCTAAGAGTGACCTGGAATCCTCACTCGATTAGGGGGCATGGATGGGTGGTTATGGGTTGGAAAGGGTGGATCACGGGGTGGTTTGCATGGTGATGTTGGATGGCTATGATGGGATGGTTGGGTTGAAAAACACATAGTCAATAGGATGCTTAATTAATGAACTAGACATAGATGCCCTCTATGCAATAAAACCTCATGTTAGCCTTTTCTTGAATTAGCCAAACATGTCATACTTTCCCAGACTTATCGAGTACGTAATTTACTCAAACGTTATTGCTTCCCTCTTTTGCAAATCTTGCTCGTTGATCAAAAGTCAAGTACAAGGACGGACCTTGGCGAAGATAAGGAGAGAAGACCTAGGCTTGTGGTCTTCCGGCCGATCGCTCGTGGGAGCTGAAGTATGCCAACGATTTGATTATTCCATTGCAACATAATATATATTTTTCTTTCGACCTACGGGCCCTTATGGTAATAAAGTTAGAATTAATAAATATATTTTTCTTTGATCACATTATTTGTTGTGTGTGTGTGTGTGTGAAACTTGATCCCGGGCACGCATACGGTTGCACTTGGTTTTGTTCGTTAAAATTGGGTGTCACGAGAGAGCCTCTTAGATCTTGATAGGCCATTGACTTGTCAAGATTTCTTGAATTCCGAGAGTCTATTGACCAAGGAAGAGAACGAGGAGTTAGATGAGGAGATTTTTCTCACAATTCATAAGGTTAGGTTTCATAGTGAGCATGATATTATCCTACATCATCAAGCCAAGATACTTGAAGAAGTAGAAGAAGCAGAGTATGCGAAGAAGTTGCAGAGGAAGCTCCAGCTACTATTGAAGAGATCCTCCAAAAGCAACTTAGCTATTGGGCGAGTCATGAGTAGAGCAAAATCCACACGAACAACTCGCCTTGGCGGTTGTAAGTGATTCTATTGTGTCAAGGCTCTTCAACACCTGATTGGGAACTTCATGCGGGCAAATCCAAACTATGTGCCTAGCAATTTCTTAACCGATGACGTATATCCCGCATTCAAAGGAGGAAAACAGCAAAGGAGATCAATGATGAGATTATCAAAATATTGGAGAAATATCGAAGGACAAAGAAAGGCTTGAGAAGTATATGGAGCAATTGAATGAGAACTTCGGGGGTGATGCCTGGTGTGTCAATCGGCACGACCTCAAGATGGTAAATTTTGTTGACCTAACAGAGATCCTCATTGATGATGATGAGCTAGAGGCGAAGAGAGTTAAAGAAACAGAAGAGGTTCGGTGTTCTACTAGATTATTGGGTAAACCACTTAAGAGATATTCGAGTGGGATAGCGATATTGAATCCCTTTACTGCATAGAAACGTTTATCTATGGAAGCGATGGTGAGCCTAAAGATTATGATTATGATGATGGTGCCTTTGATCCAATAGAGGAATTTGATCCAATAGAGGAATTTGGGAACAACTTCATGCTTCTTTGGGTACTAAGTTAATCCGCAGTTCAGCTTATCACCCGACCTATCGATGGACAAACCGAGCGTGTCAATCAGATTTTGGAAGACATGCTTAGGGCTTGTGTTTTAAAACATGGAGGTAATTGGGATGAATATCTCGCCTCTCGCTGAGTTCTCTTACAACAACGAGTTATCAAGAGAGTGCGGGTATGACGCCATTTGAAGCCTTATATGGACGCAGTTGTCGAACCCCTCTAAATTGGTCGAGTCCGGAGAAAGAGTCACCTTTGGACCAGATCTAGTACAACAAGCTGAAGAAAAGGTTCGGGTTATTCGAGCCAATTTAAAGGCTGCCAAGCAACGTCGGGAGATGTATGCAAATAAACGTCGTCGACCCCTTACCTTTGACAAGGACGATTATGTCTATCTACGAGTATCTCCTATGAGGGGCATTCAACGTTTTGGTATAAAAGGAAAATTGGCACCTCGTTATATCGGACCGTTCAAAATATTGGAACAATATGGACCGGTAGCTTATAAACTGGAATTGCCAATCAAATTATCCGGAGTACACAACATTTTTCACGTATCCCAATTGAAGAAGTGTCTCAAGCCTCCGAGTGGACATTATTATGGAAGATGTTGAACGATTACAACCCGATCTCACTTATTCCGAGTACCCGAGTAAAGGTGCTCGATGAGAAGGACCGCGTCACTCGGAAACGAAAGCTCAAATTCTATAAGGTTCAATGGAACAATCACTCGGAAGATGAAGCCACCGGGAAACAGCGAGAATTTCTTCATACTCATTATCCAGGATTCCTCCATCAACTTTCGGGTATGAAGCGTTAATGCATTTATCTTCCTTTAGTCTCCTTTAAATCTCGGGACGAGATTTCTTTAAGGAGGGAGGGTTGTGACACCCCGTCACTAAAAGCTTCTCCATCATTGCATCGGAGATGAGTTTCCAACACGAAGTTTAAACAAAACGGATCAATAAAGGTCAAAAGTTAAGGCTGGCAAAAATATGCATTTCCTCAAGAAAAGTATATGCATATTATATTTTTGTTGGATTGGGTATAATGAGAGGAAATTATGAGGAATTTACTGGAATTTTTTTCAAAAAAGATAAATGCCCATTTAAGTAAAGATTAAATCCCAAGTCAGCTGTATTGTGGATTTTTTATAAATTTTTCGGAGCAGAATTGGATCTTTGGTTAATAAGGAAAGTTGCTCAGAATGTTTTGCAATACACCCTGGAATTTTGGCATATTTTTCTGCGTCCTATAAATAGAGTTTTAAATTAAGTAAGCTTCGGAGGACTTTTCTGCAAAGTGGCGAGCTTATCTCTTTCTCTCGGCTCTATCCCGATCCCGCCGCCTGCTGGCCGCGCTGGACACGGCAGCGCCGCGTGCCCTCGCCCCTGCGCTCCACGCACAAGCCCCGGCCACGCAGCAGCTAGCCAGCTTCACCTCCGCTCTGCCCGGATAAAGCTAGGACCCGCTTTTCTTTCTCCTTGTTTCGCGCTCGAGCAAAAACCGGACGCCACCTCCCGTCACCACTGCCGCATCGCTGCTCGGCCAGCTCGCTCCACCCCAGCGCGAGCCACCACCACCGGTGGATGCGCCACGCCGTACTAGAACTCCAGGAGAAAACCTCATCCCCATCCGTGGCCTCGAGCTAGAAGAATTTCGAAGTTTTCTTCTCCCACGCCATTAGCGAACGACGTCGACGCCGCGGAGAAATTCGCCCTCTCTCGGTGAGCTTCCTTGTCCAATTCATGGCCCATATGGTCGCAACCTATCTCTATTCCTCCCTGGAAGCTCTCATCAAGTTTCGTTCGCAGGTTGTCGCGAATTCAGCCGTTTTTCCCAAGTCCGACCGCCGCCGTTCTTCACCTCGCCGGCGAGCTCACCTTTCCGGCCATCTCCAAGGGTTACTACTCTCGTGCCGCTGTTGCTCATCCTCCATTGGTGCTTATGAGAGTTGTTTCCCCAATTTTAGTGGCCTATGTTGTGCGCACGTCGTCGCCGAATCTTGCCGACCGCCGCCGCTTGCCGTGGACCCATCTCCGGCCGCCCCATGCCGCCGGTGACCTCACCAAAGTGTTTGCCGTGTCTCACCGGCCCCGTAGCTATGTTTTCGTCAAGTTTGGACCCCGTTCGGCCAACTCCGGTCGCCGCTCCGGCGAGCCGCCGTTGCCTCCGGCCGCCCTGCACCATGGCCGCACGTAAGGCCACACCGGACAGGATCTCATGTAGCCACGGCCATATCTAATCCCGGACTCTGTAGCCACCCGTGTGGCCGCGTCCTGATTGGTCCAGTTCCGAGATTTTCCATTTTCTCGGATTAAAAATCCAGAAAAATACAATAACCTTGCAAAAATCATATCTTTTGATTCCGAACTCCAAATTGAGTCAATCCAATTTTGTTGGATTCCTTGTTTCATGATCTAGCCTCTGGTAGCATTGAGGATCAGAAATTCGTATTGGTTTTTCCTAGATTTAACAGGACATCCAAAACACTAATTAAATCATATTTAATTTTCTATATGTGATAAAAGTGCAAAATCAACTTTGTTAGTTATCTTTTGAGGTGTTCTATCCATTAGTATGATCTGATGGTACTGTTTATGCATGTGTGAATATGGTAGCTAATTTGCGCATACCATCTTTCATAATTATAGGTCACATGAAATAATAGAATTGCCTTAAAATAAATTTTTTTGTTCTCATGCATGCATGTTAATTAGTTAATGCCACATATTCCTGTTATGTGTAGGCAGGTTAGAAGAACAAGTTAGAAGTGCTCAACAACTGTTTTGCCTTCAACCATACTTTTATGTTCTAAACTCATATGAAAGTCACATAAAATGATAGGTTTATTTCAAAATAAATTTCATATTTTTATGAAAATGTCTTCAAGAACCATGTTTGTAACCTAGCTATGTTTGTATCATAGACATTTGCATCATCATACCTTTGCATCGTCTGCATTCATCGCTATTGACACATCGTTAATTTAGGAAACGACGAAGTGCCGGACGAGGATCTTCGGAAGGAATCAACACAAGAACCGGCACCAGAAGTTGCTAACATTTCCACTGTGGAACAAGGCAAGCCCGGTGCATCCTCCCAGTTTTTAAATGTTTTTCCTTTCAGTATAACACTACTAGATGTCTAGGGTGTTTGTGCATTAAGTGTAGGTGATGTTTGAAACCCACCTGCATTGTTTCCCAATATGACCTATGTTAGTGATATACTGGTTCAGGTAGTTCGATAGAAAACCGGCTATGCTTACGTCATAAGTTTATTGGTATAACTTGCTTAATTGTACTCGGAGCATGGAGGCTTCGAGACTCGGAAGTTAATGAATCCGAAAAGCTAATCTTGAGACCGAACGAGTCTGTTTGGAAAGAGCGAAGGCAAGGGCCTGGAGAGGGCTTGTCTCGCAAGGTGGCAGATCGTTCGTGTAAACCACTAAAAGTTGAGACGTGGACGGGCCCTGTAGGTGAAAGGGCAAGTGCATGTGCCTTCGGAGGACATGGCTTGCAAGGCCGTAGCCCCGTCTGTCGTCGGTTAAGGACCGTTTCGTTGTTGGCCCCGCTTGAGCAAGTATTGAACAAGTACCGAGTGCATGCTAGTTGTATGGGAACTAGTAAACCTACGTAACCTTAATAGCTTGCAATGGCGTAGGTTACGCGAATCCTTGGTCGTAGGATCCGTTGGGGTGGACAGGTTCACGAGGTACCGTTGAACGGCTGCCCACTCGAGGATTTGGACCCTACAAAGTTGTAGGATGTCATGGTGAACGGTTGATATACGTGTTCTTAAATGATGCGTATGTCGTGTACCTCGGGTTTTCCCAGCTGGTGATAAATCGATGCGTATCGCTGTCCCTCGCAGTAATGAGTACCGCTTGTGAACCGAGTCACATCGTAGTTAACAACTTGAACAAAGCTTTGGATAATTATGGTTGCCTGTGATGATTTTTACTTATGCTTTACAGTATTTATATCTTTCTTGATGCTAATATCATTGTTACTTATGTACAAGTTAATAAATGCTAAAATCATGAAAGTAAGGATCAATGGCTTAGTCGCTGTTTTATTATCAAAACCAGCTACATCCTCTCGAGCCTTGCATGTCTAGGCGTCGGCCTTAGAGTGCCATGTTGACGGGTCGGTCTTGCTGAGCTCTAGTTGCTCGGGATTTGTGCCTTTGTTGTTTTGTTTCAGGTGATGCATTAGATTGCCCTGTTGGTGTTATGCCCTGGGATATGCAGATTCCGGAGGGCTGGACTTCCCATCGGGAGCCTAGTCTGCCGCAAGTAATGTGCTTGGCTACGTGATAATCCGTATGGGCTCGGATTTATCACCTTGTGCTGTATAATATCGTCGAGATATATCAACGTTATGTTTGCTTCCGCACCTTTTCTAAATTTGAACTTGTTAAACTTCCGCTGCTTTGAACTTAATAAACTCGATGTAAATTATGAAGTTATTTTCTCTGTTGTAATATAAAGTTGGCCAGCTTGTTGTATTATCAAGTGTCCGCTTAAACAGACACCTCGGGAATTACGATCCGTGGGTCGGTCTCGTTGTAGCTGGTATCGAGCCAATTCCATGGTAATACAACAACTACGACATATTTTGAAAACTACGTTGTATTTACGAGTGAGGATACGTTAGCATGCCCAATTGTATAAGGATGTTAGAGTTGGTGGCAAAAACTAACCTTGGGTTATGATCGTTTAAATATTTGCAACTACGGAATCTTCAACGAAGGTACGTGCGTGGGCCGACACGCGGATATCGGTGTCTGTTCCCGCAGACATATACGGGACCCCTTTGGCTCGTGGGATACCACGGGACGATCCTTTTCCATGGATCGTTACTATTAGAACTGCTTTTATTTTCGTAGTTTCTTTTGAATTTGATGTATTGTTTCTGAAATGGATCTTCTGCAGGTACACTAACCACGTTAGTGTGTTGTGTATCGAAAACTTAGATTAACTTACGTGGTTGAGTACGGGTCGCCACCGAAGTTTCGTTTACCGCTAAGACGGAAGTAATATTTTCTTATGAGTGAGGAACGGTTAGGTTTAAAAATGAAACTTGCATCATGGCATGGCATAAAGTAACCGAACTAAAATATGCCTTATCTCACTTTTCAATCTTCTGATTGCTATTCGAAAAAACAAATTGGAATAATCAAGAACTTAAAATTTGACTTAAGGATGTCCTAAAAATTTCAAGTTCTGATTAGATTTTGTTCCAAATCCTATCCTTGGAAATCCTCGTAATTGATCTCGAATGTCTTGAAAGATCTTCAACTTTGTTATCAGTTTGCTATTCTGAAATTTCCTTGTCATGTACATTGATTTTCCTAAAAGGATTGTGTTGGTCTATAAGGAGTAAGGAATTAATGTACATACACAATTTTATTTCAGCATGGTGAACACTCGTAATCGCTCCGAGGCCGAGAGTTCTCAGCAAGGAGCTCACAACAATGCACCTCCACCGCCACCACCAGCTACCTTGGAACAGATTCTCGCCCTGTTGCTTGAGTCAAGGCGAGAGGACACTGGATTGCTCGGAGAAATAGCTCAAAACTCAAGTCGTAATGGTGGACGTCGTGACGATCATCCACGACAAAGTACATATCAAGATTTTCTGTCAACTCGTCCGGTACCATTTGAGCGTGCCAACGAGCCCCCGGATGCTGATCATTGGCTCCGTGGCATAGAGTCCAAGTTTGGATTGCTGCAGTGCACCAACGCACGAAGCCTCTCTTCGCAGCACGGCTATCGCAAGGACCCGCCAATGCTTGGTGGGCGAATTATCCGGCTTCTCTTCCGGAAGGACACATAGTGCAGTGGGATGAATTCAAAACTGCCTTTCGTGCTCGTTATATTCCTGCCGCATTGATGGAAAGAAAGCTGCAAGAATTTCAAGATTTGAAACAAGGAGGGAGGACCGTTCTTGAGTATACCGAGAAGTTCAATCATTTAGCCCAATATGCTCCTCTTTATGTGGACACCGAAGAAAAGAAGCGTGCTGCTTTCCGAAGGGGCATGAACCCCGTGTTAAAGGAGAAATTAACTTGGCAGTCCACTGGAACTTTTAATGATCCGGTTAATGCAGCTATCATTCAGGAGGATGCTCGGCGCGAAGTGCTAGCCGATGAGCGCAAGAGGAAGGCTCCACCAAGTGGTACACCTCCTGGTCCTTCACGAAGTATCGTCCGGTGTACACTTCACCCACTGGACAACGCTTTCGGACAGCACCTCAGCAACAATATTATCGGCCGCCACAGCAAGGTTATGATAGGACACCCCAGCAGCAGCCGTATGCTCAACGTGCACCACCTCAACAGCAAGCAAATCAGTATGCGCGTAGTGTTCCTCAAGCTGGGCAGAATAATCCTAAAGGTTGTTACAATTGTGGTCAAACTGGTCATTTCATCAATAGTTGTCCATTTCCGAAGAAGAATGGTAACGAGCAGTCGCCAGGGCAAGCTGCAACTCAACAACAAGGTTCTTCTAACAGGATCGGCCGTGTGAACTTCACAAGTCCGGATGACATCCCCGAAGGTGAACCTGTTCTTGCGGGTATGTTCTCGCTACATCTTCGCCCGTTGTCATTTTGTTCGACTCGGGTGCTTCTCATAATTTTGTTAGCCAGTCATGCATTCGAAGGCATAACTTATCTACCTATACCACTAAAAATCCTTATACTATTCGATCTCCTGGTGGTCAAATTCTTGCCGATCAAATCCTAGGAAAGGCACCGGTGGAATTGAATCGAAGGTATATTCCACCAACTTTATTATACTAGAGCAACAGGAGATAGATCTTATTTTAGGTATGCAATGGATGACTTTTCATAAGGCTTTACTAGACATCGCGCCTCGCATTGTTCATTTGAATTCTCCAATTCATGGACCGGATTCCATTCCTTTGAGTCCGGTTCCAACCAAAAGTCTTATCGTCCATCATCTCGAAGAAAAATCCTTGGAAAATATTCCCATTGTTCGCGAGTTTCCGGATGTATTCCCCGATGATCTTCCTGGTCTTCCTCCCGATCGCGATGTTGAATTCAAAATCGAACTCCAACCGGAACGTCTCCGGTTTCTCGACAGCCGTATAAGATGGCACATAATGAGTTGAAAGAGCTGAAAATCTAATCGAAGGATTTGTTGGACAAAGGGTACATACGCCCAAGTTCGTCACCTTGGGGTTGTCCCGCTATGTTCGTGAAGAAGAAGGACAAAAGTCTACGCCTTGTCGTCGATTATCGACCGTTGAATGAAGTGACCATCAAGAATAAATATCCATTACCCCGTATTGACATTCTATTTGATCAATTGGTTGGTGCAAAAGTGTTTTCAAAGATTGATCTTCGTTCGGGGTACCATCAGATCAAGATTCGAGAAGAAGATATTCCGAAGACTCGCTTTCTCTACTAGATATGGTCTTTATGAGTATCTAGTAATGTCCTTTGGATTAACCAACGCTCCGGCCTACTTCATGTATTTGATGAACTCGGTGTTCATGCCGGAGCTAGATAAGTTTGTAGTAGTCTTCATTGATGATATTCTCATATACTCCAAGAATGAAGAAGAGCATGCCGAACATCTTCGGATTATACTACAACGCTTACGGGATCATAAGTTATATGCCAAGTTTAGCAAGTGTGAATTTTGGTTGGATCGAGTTCCATTCCTTGGTCATGTGGTTTCAAGTGAAGGCATTGCTCGTTGACCCCGGAAAGGTTCGGGATGTATTGAATTGGAAACAACCAAAGTCCTGTCTCACAAATTCGAAGTTTTCTTGGACTAGCCGGTTATTATCGGCGTTTCATCCCCAATTTTTCACAGCTAGCACAACCTATCACAAAGCTACCGAAGAAGGAAGTGAAGTTTGAATGGAATAACCAATGCGAAGAAGCTTTTCAGAATTTGAAGAAGTTGCTAACCACTCGCTCCCGTATTGGCTCAACCAGACATCACTAAATCCTTTGATGTGTATTGTGATGCATCCGGTACGGGACTTGGATGCGTTCTTATGCAAGAAGGCCGTGTTATTGCTTATGCATCTCGATAATTACGTAAGCATGAAGAACACTACCCTACCCATGATTTGGAGTTAGCTGCAGTGGTACTAGCACTCAAGATTTGGCGACACTATTTGCTCGGTAACCTGGTGCATATCTACACGGACCACAAGAGTCTTAAGTATATATTTACACAATCGGATCCGAACATGCGCCGAGAAGATGGTTAGAGTTAATAAAAGACTATGAGTTGGAAGTACATTATCATCCTGGTAAAGCTAATGTCGTTGCCGACGCACTGAGTCGTAAAGAGCATTGCAATAATTTGGTGCTACAATTGATGCACAACAATGAAGATGTTTCTACTACTGAACCCAAGTACACACATTATACCTATGGCAGCTATTCACAATTTGGCAGTCCATTCAACTATCGGAGAAGAAGTAATTGCTGCTCGGAAAAAGGATCCGGGTATGGCTCATATTCGAAAGAAAATTCAAGATGGCAAGGCAACATGCTTTCGACAAGATAATAATGGTGCTCTATGGTTTAACGATCGATTGGTTGTTCCTAAGGATCTTAAAATCCGTCGTAAGATTCTCGATGAAGCACACCAATCAAAGTATTCGGTTCATCCTGGTAGTAACAAGATGTATCAAGGATTAAGAGAAAGTTTTTGGTGGACTAGGAAGAAACGAGAAGTTGCTCGCTACGTCGCAGAATGTGATACTTGCCAAAGAATCAAGGTCGACCATTTGAAGAAAGCAGGTCTTCTGCAACCGTTAAGTATTCCTACTTGGAAGTGGGATGACATTAGTATGGATTTCATTGTTGGTCTTTCTCGCACGACTAGTAAGCATGACTCCATCCGGGTTGTTGTGGACCGACTCACGAAGTCAGCTCATTTCATACCGATCAACACTTGCTACTCGGTTCGTCGAGATGCCGAACTTTATATCTCCAAGATTTTATGCTTACATGGTGTGCCCAAGACAATTATTTCAGATCGAGGTTCCCAATTTGTTGCAAGATTTTGGGAACAACTTCATGCTTCTTTGGGTACTAAGTTAATCCGCAGTTCAGCTTATCACCCAGCCTTCGATGGACAAACCGAGCGTGTCAATCAGATTTTGGAAGACATGCTTAGGGCTTGTGTTTTAAAACATGGAGGTAATTAGGATGAATATCTGCCTCTCGCTGAGTTCTCTTACAACAACAGTTATCAAGAGAGTGCGGGTATGACGCCATTTGAAGCCTTATATGGACGCAGCTTGTCGAACCCCTCTAAATTGGTCGAGTCCGGAGAAAGAGTCACCTTTGGACCAGATCTAGTACAACAAGCTGAAGAAAAGGTTCGGGTTATTCGAGGCCAATTTAAAGGCTGCCAAGCAACGTCGAGGAGATGTATGCAAATAAACGTCGTCGACCCCTTACCTTTGACAAGGATGATTATGTCTATCTACGAGTATCTCCTATGAGGGGCATTCAACGTTTTGGTATAAAAGGAAAATTGGCACCTCGTTATATCGGACCGTTCAAAATATTAGAACAATGTGGACCGGTAGCTTATAAACTGGAATTGCCAATGAAATTATCCGGAGTACACAACATTTTTCACGTATCCCAATTGAAGAAGTGTCTCAAGCCTCCAGTGGACATTATTATGGAAGATGTTGAATGATTACAACCCGATCTCACTTATTCCGAGTACCCAGTAAAGGTGCTCGATGAGAAGGACCGCGTCACTCGGAAACGAAAGCTCAAATTCTATAAGGTTCAATGGAACAATCACTCGGAAGATGAAGCCACCGGGAAACAAGCAGAATTTCTTCATACTCATTATCCAGGATTCCTCCATCAACTTTCGGGTATGAAGCGTTAATGCATTTATCTTCCTTTAGTCTCCTTTAAATCTCGGGACGAGATTTCTTTAAGGAGGGAGGGTTGTGACACCCCGTCACTAAAAGCTTCTCCATCATTGCATCGGAGATGAGTTTCCAACACGAAGTTTAAACAAAACGGATCAATAAAGGTCAAAAGTTAAGGCTGACAAAAATATGCATTTCCTCAAGAAAAGTATATGCATATTATATTTTTATTGGATTGGGTATAATGAGAGGAAATTATGAGGAATTTACTGGAATTTTTTTCAAAAAAGATAAATGCCCATTTAAGTAAAGATTAAATCCCAAGTCAGCTGTATTGTGGATTTTTTATAAATTTTTTGGAGCAGAATTGGATCTTTGGTTAATAAGGAAAGTTGCTCAGAATGTTTTGCAATACACCCTGGAATTTTGGCATATTTTTCTGCGTCCTATAAATAGAGTTTTAAATTAAGTAAGCTTCGGAGGACTTTTCTGCAAAGTGGCGAGCTTATCTCTTTCTCTCGGCTCTATCCCGATCCCGCCGCCTGCTGGCCGCGCTGGACACGGCAGCGCCGCGTGCCCTCGCCCCTATGCTCCACGCACAAGCCCCGGCCACGCAGCAGCTAGCCAGCTTCACCTCCGCTCTGCCCGGATAAAGCTAGGACCCGCTTTTCTTTCTCCTTGTTTCGCGCTCGAGCAAAAACCGGACGCCACCTCCCGTCACCACCGCCGCATCGCTGCTCGGCCAGCTCGCTCCACCCCGGCGCGAGCCACCACCACCGGTGGATGCGCCACGCCGTACTAGAACTCCAGGAGAAAACCTCATCCCCATCCGTGGCCCGAGCTAGAAGAATTTCGAAGTTTTCTTCTCCCACGCCATTAGCGAACGACGTCGACACCGCGGAGAAATTCGCCCTCTCTCGGTGAGCTTCCTTGTCCAATTCGTGGCCCATATGGTCGCAACCTATCTCTATTCCTCCCGGGAAGCTCTCATCAAGTTTCGTTCGCAGGTTGTCGCGAATTCAGCTGTTTTTCCCAAGTCCGACCGCCGCCGTTCTTCACCTCGCCGGCGAGCTCACCTTCTCGGCCATCTCCAAGGGTTACTACTCTCGTGCCGCTGTTGCTCATCCTCCATTGGTGCTTATGAGAGTTGTTTCCCCAATTTTAGTGGCCTATGTTGTGCGCACGTCGTCGCCGAATCTTGCCGACCGCCGCCGCTTGCCGTGGACCCATCTCCGGCCGCCCCATGCCGCCGGTGACCTCACCAAAGTGTTTGCCGTGTCTCACCGGCCCCGTAGCTATGTTTTCGTCAAGTTTGGACCCCGTTCGGCCAACTCCGGTCGCCGCTCCGGCGAGCCGCCGTTGCCTCCGGCCGCCCTGCACCATGGCCGCACGGAAGGCCACACCGGACAGGATCTCATGTAGCCACGGCCATATCTAATCCCGGACTCTGTAGCCACCCGTGTGGCCGCGTCCTGATTGGTCCAGTTCCGAGATTTTCCATTTTCTCGGATTAAAAATCCAGAAAAATACAATAACCTTGCAAATATCATATCTTTTGATTCCGAACTCCAAATTGAGTCAATCCAATTTTGTTGGATTCCTTGTTTCATGATCTAGCCTCTGGTAGCATTGAGGATCAGAAATTCGTATTGGTTTTTCCTAGATTTAACAGGACATCCAAAACACTAATTAAATCATATTTAATTTTCTATATGTGATAAAAGTGCAAAATCAACTTTGTTAGTTATCTTTTGAGGTGTTCTATCCATTAGTATGATCTGATGGTACTGTTTATGCATGTGTGAATATGGTAGCTAATTTGCGCATACCATCTTTCATAATTATAGGTCACATGAAATAATAGAATTGCCTTAAAATAAATTTTTTTGTTCTCATGCATGCATGTTAATTAGTTAATGCCACATATTCCTGTTATGTGTAGGCAGGTTAGAAGAACAAGTTAGAAGTGCTCAACAACTGTTTTGCCTTCAACCATACTTTTATGTTCTAAACTCATATGAAAGTCACATAAAATGATAGGTTTATTTCAAAATAAATTTCATATTTTTATGAAAATGTCTTCAAGAACCATGTTTGTAACCTAGCTATGTTTGTATCATAGACATTTGCATCATCATACCTTTGCATCGTCTCGCATTCATCGCTATTGACACATCGTTAATTTAGGAAACGACGAAGTGCCGGACGAGGATCTTCGGAAGGAATCAACACAAGAACCGGCACCAGAAGTTGCTAACATTTCCACTGTGGAACAAGGCAAGCCCCGGTGCATCCTCCCAGTTTTTAAATGTTTTTCCTTTCAGTATAACACTACTAGATGTCTAGGGTGTTTGTGCATTAAGTGTAGGTGATGTTTGAAACCCACCTGCATTGTTTCCCAATATGACCTATGTTAGTGATATACCGGTTCAGGTAGTTCGATAGAAAACCGGCTATGCTTACGTCATAAGTTTATTGGTATAACTTGCTTAATTGTACTCGGAGCATGGAGGCTTCGAGACTCGGAAGTTAATGAATCTGAAAAGCTAATCTTGAGACCGAACGAGTCCGTTTGGAAAGAGCGAAGGCAAGGGCCTGGAGAGGGCTTGTCTCGCAAGGCGGCAGATCGTTCGTGTAAACCACTAAAAGTTGAGACGTGGACGGGCCCTGTAGGTGAAAGGGCAAGTGCATGTACCTTCGGAGGACATGGCTTGCAAGGCTGTAGCCCCGCCTGTCGTCGGTTAAGGACCGTTTCGTTGTTGGCCCCGCTTGAGCAAGTATTGAACAAGCATCGAGTGCATGCTAGTTGTATGGGAACTAGTAAACCTACGTAACCTTAATAGCTTGCAATGGCGTAGGTTACGCGAATCCTTGGTCGTAGGATCCGTTGGGGTGGACAGGTTCACGAGGTACCGTTGAACGGCTGCCCACTCGAGGATTTGGACCCTACAAAGTTGTAGGATGTCATGGTGAACGGTTGATATACGTGTTCTTAAATGATGCGTATGTCGTGTACCTCGGGTTTTCCCAGCTGGTGATAAATCGATGCGTATCGCTGTCCCTCGCAAGTAATGAGTACCGCTTGTGAACCGAGTCACATCGTAGTTAACAACTTGAACAAAGCTTTGGATAATTATGGTTGCCTGTGATGATTTTTACTTATGCTTTACAGTATTTATATCTTTCTTGATGCTAATATCATTGTTACTTATGTACAAGTTAATAACTGCTAAAATCCTGAAAGTAAGGATCAATGGCTTAGTCGTTGTTTTATTATCAAAACCAGCTACATCCTCCGAGCCTTGCATGTCTAGGCGTCGGCCTTAGAGTGCCATGTTGACGGGTCGGTCTTGCTGAGCTCTAGTTGCTCAGGATTTGTGCCTTTGTTGTTTTGTTTCGGGTGATGCATTAGATTGCCCTGTTGGTGTTATGCCCTGGGATATGCAGATTCCGGAGGGCTGGACTTCCCACCGGGAGCCTAGTCTGCCGCGATGAATGTGCTTGGCTACGTGATAATCCGTATGGGCTCGGATTTATCACCTTGTGCTGTATAATATCGTCGAGATGTATCAACGTTATGTTTGCTTCCGCACCTTTTCTAAATTTGAACTTGTTAAACTTCCGCTGCTTTGAACTTAATAAACTCGATGTAAATTATGAAGTTATTTTCTAAAGTTGGCCGGTTGTTGTATTATCAAGTGTCTGTTTAAATAGCACCTCGGGAATTACGATCCGTGGGTCGGTCTGTTGCATTTCCCTTACAGAGCTGAATCTTATGAAGTACAACCTTTTGTGTGTTGCCCAGGTGTGTAGGTGAAACATAGAACGCCTTGACCTTGATGCACAACAATCCTACAAGCATCAGCTTGATGTAGACCGATGCATTCTTGACATGATTGACATGAGTGAGACGGACTACTCTTTTCTCCTAAGGAATATAAGAAGGATTTTCAGCATATTAAGGAGGCATGGTTTAAGTGACTAGATGGTTAGGTGCCTTTTTCTTATAATGAGTGAGGACCTTGCAAACTTGAGTGTGGAGGAGACCTTGCCATTAGTCATAGAATCTTGTAATTCATTTTATTCTTATAAGTATGCTTGTGAGAGAGTCAAGGTGTGAGAATTGGCTAGTGTGGGTTGCTTCATACTATCTTGTAGCTTGAGTAATTGCAATGTATGCAATAAAGTTAGTGTCGGTTGTCAAATTGAAAGAATGAAACCTCATATTATTTATCTTTCTTTTTGATGATCGATTGGCTAATTGCTTAGATTAATTGAATGCCACTTGCCTTTGTGCTAATATTTGCGAAAACCTCCTCTAATCCTTATAAGTTCAAGTCCAAGGTAAAAAGGTCAACATTACATCAGCTGAGTGAGTTGAGAGTAAGCTACAGGAAAACTAGTTAGACCAAGCTAATGATTTTGACCAAGCTAAGATGTAATAATCTACTTTGATTACCTCTGTAATTTCTAGCCACCCTTGTCCATTTGTTTCTTGCTACCAATAAAATCATATGTCCTTTTTTCTCCCTCCTCGTTGATACAACATGTGATAAAAACTAAAGGGAATCAAAATTCTGCTGACGATATAAGCTCAAATCTCCCACCTGTGAGGGAAGGAGACTGATGGTACAAAGTAAAATGCTAGATTGAAGAAAATTGAAGCTCGCGCCGATTGGCACCCCGTTATGATCTGTGCCAAATTAAAGTCAAAAGGTTTTCCAAGAGTAGAAAAATGATTATTAAACCAGAAAAGCAGAAAGAAATTCCCCGATCATTCTTAAATTAGTTGCATGGATCCATTTGTTTCCACAACTACAATATTTTCTCATCTCTATTGTATCCCTCATTGTTCCTACATAACCCCCTTTCTCTCCATCATTGTGAAGTTTTGTAATTCTCTTCTAGGAGAATTTCTGCTTAGTGGGCATGATTGAGCAAATTGTTGACATAGTTGCTCTTTTGTTTTAATTAAGTAATATAGCCCACCAAGATCCACATATAATCCTTTATTGGATTGAAGAGGGAAGGATACATACTTGAACGATTGAGAGAAGACCAAATACTTGATGCTTCAAACTTCAATGAATCAGGAGCATATAGAAAGATTATTTTGAAAAGAGCTTGTGGAAATTCGATTGACTTAAGTATGATATACAATCTGTTTTTGAAAAGATAAGGGAAGATTTTTGTGGTGGAAGTAACAAGTAAATAAGATGATTGGTACTAGCAGCGCAAAGGACAACGTGAGAGTTTTTGCTACATGATTGAATTTTTGTCAAGCTTTGTATTGCTCGAGGACTAGCAGATGATTTGAGTGTGGTGGAACTGTTGGTGGTTTCTAGATGCCAATTTTATCTATCAAAAAGGGATGTTTTACATCTCGGATCGATTATTCAAACTAACAATTAATTCCATAATTGCAAATATTCGAAGTCGTTCTGTTTTGGTATGTAATGGAAATAGGTGGAAAACAAAATGATTATGGATAAAGGCTAACGAGCAAGGCAGAAAAGATGAGAAGATGGGCCGTGTTGATCCACACGTCCCTATGCCGATCGGAACAAGTGAGGGAAGCCCGGTAAAAGGGCCCAATCCGAGAAGAAAAATGGCCCAATCCAATGTGAGTCGGAATTGGTGGATGTGAGGCCAAAATCGTCGAAGATAAAAGAAGACAAAAACAACCAAGTTAAGAGACGACGATCGAAGCGAAAGCCACCGCAAAGCTCGGGTTTCAAGATAGTGGCGGCGAACACCGACCGGATCTACCGGAAGGAAAACCATGCCGATCGGCACCATTGTTGCTCCAATCAGCAATGGGTGCAAAAGGCACGTAATGTCCACCGAAAGGTTTGATGTGACATTTCTCTAAGATCTTAATTCCTTCACTAATCGGGGCATATCTTCTCAACAGGTCATTTACACAGACGCGGTAGAGGTACGGTTCATCCTAAATGTGATGTTGGCTCTCTTGTTCAAGTCTTCTTTTGTTTCACCCGGAGTGGAGGTACATACCCTACAACCATAAAGTTGAAAATATTTGCAAACCACGAGGAATGATCCTCCACCGTGAGAAGCATGTCATCTCGTAGGAAATCATTTATCGGAAGTTCCTGCAGCTTAGTGAAGCATATACGCGACAAATGATCCCCTACATAATTCTCTACTCCTTTCTTACCTTTCATTTCAAGGTCAAATTATTGGAGTAAAAGAATCTAGTGTTAAAAGCGAGGTTTATCATCTTTCTTAGAGTGCAAGTATTTTAGAGCAAATCGGTGAAACGAGTTACTTTAGCTAATAGCAAAAACAACATCAAAGAGCTCTTTCTCAGCAGTTGTGTAATTCAGCTGAGCTCTAGTAAGTGTTTTTGCCGAATAATTGATTACACGATGCAATTTGTTCTTTGTTCGACCAAGTGTAGCCCCCATTGCAAAATCACTTGCATCGCACATTATCTCAAAAGGTAGACTCCAATCGGGGGGAGGGGGGGGTGTTGCTTGATTGGAGCAGAAGTGAGTTCAAAAGGAGCAGCCTTGGCTAACAGGCAAGTCACGGGTCTAACAATTTGAGAAAAATACTTAATGAAGCACCGATTAAACCCTTCATGTCCTAGGAAGCTACGGATCCCTTTTACGTTGAAGGGGGTTGTAAATGTTCTATGACATCTATTTTTGCCTTGTCCACCTCTCTCGCCATGTTCCGATACTAGGTGTCCTAGCACGATACCTTACAGACCATAAAATGGCAATTCTCCCAATTAAGCACTAGGTCCTTCTATTAGCATCGCTGCAAAACCTTGTCTAAATTTTCTAAACAATGATCAGAAGTTTTTTGATAGATAGAGAAGTCATCCATGAAGGCTTCCATGATGTTTTATATCATGTCGGAGAAAATAGACATCATGCATCTTTAAAAAGATGCAGAAGCATTGCACAAACCAAAAGACATCCGACGGTTGGCATAAGTTCAAATGGCAAGAAAAATAAATATTGGATGAATGTACAACGCCTAAAGGTATACCTAGAACCCGACACTTTTGAGTTAAAAGCATTTGATATTCATTATACTGCATAGATGTTTCGGTGGTTGAGCTTAACGTCGTAAAACAAAAGCTCTGTATTGTATTGCGTGAAAATTTAGAGTCAAGTCGGGGAACTCTTGTCCTCATGCTGGTTGCATCCCTGTGCCGATCCACACGACCTGTCTGTTTTGCTTACGAGTTGTTGTAAACATGCCTTCGATATAGAGTCCTACTCGAATTGGAGATCCAGCCAAATAAATACAATGGAAACATCCATGACCACGCATCGGATAAAAAATAGACCAATTTTTGAGAAACCCCCAAGCAAGAGCAATGGAGGGTGATGCATCCGGAAGCAATGCAGGTAGTGTCGATCGGCGCAACACTTGTGCTGATCAGCACAACAACTACATCCACCGACACCAGGAGAGTGTCAATCGGCACCGAGGGGGTTAAGCTCCACCGGAGCTATTGCGTCCTGGGGAGCAAAGGACAAGTTGATCTTCCTAACCAAAGATGATCCCGTCGTTTGGTTGCATCTACGAAAGAAGTAGATGCCGAAAAGTGAAGCCGATGAGTGGAATGTCGAGAAGATAAGGCTTGACGCTGAACCGAGAAAAAAGATGAAGAAGTTCGGTATGAAAGGTAAATCTACGATCTTTGATAGAGAGAAAGTTGTTTATTAACAAGTACATGATGGAAAGCCTCTTAGATCTTGAAAGGCTAGTGACATATCAAGATTTCTCAATTTTGAGAGACTATTGTCCAAAGAGGAAAAGGAGGAATTACATGAGGAGATTTTTCTAACAATTCATAAAGCTAGGCCTTTTAGTGAGAATAATCTTGCAATTGAGCATCAAGCAAAGGTTGCTATCGAAGAAGAAGAAGAAGAAGAAGATCCTGAAGAAGTTGAGGAGGAAGATCCAGTTGGGATTGAAAAAGTGATCCCAAAGAAGCATGGGGATAGTTATAAAGAGATTAAGATTCACAAAAACAACGGCCTTGGTGGTTGTAAGTGTTTCTATTGCCGTAAAGCTCAACAACATTGGACCGAAAATATCATGAGGACATATCCAAATTATGTAGCTAGAAACTTCTTGCATGATGATGGATATCCAACAGTCATAGGTGGGCAAACACCTAAGCAAATCAATGATGAGATCATTAGAAGACTGGGGAAGGATCAAGAGGAAAGGAAAACGCATGAAAGGAATATGGATAAATTAAGTAAGCATTTTTGGGTTGTTGCCGGATGTGCCGATCGGCGCAATCCATATGTTGATCGACATGACTCGAAGATTGTCAACTTTGTTGACCTTACTAAACCCTCTACCGATGAAGATCCACATGCAAAGAGAATTAAAGAGACATAGGATGTTCATT
Source organism: Chloris gayana (assembly GCA_031894775.1). NCBI lineage: Eukaryota > Viridiplantae > Streptophyta > Magnoliopsida > Poales > Poaceae > Chloris > Chloris gayana. The sequence continues at coordinate 111,373 of JAUNZO010000876.1, read as the reverse complement.
GTTCAGTCGCTCTGTCATCTAAACCACTTAGGAGTATTCCGAGTGGGACAGCGATATTGAGTGACTCTATCGCATAGATGCCTAATTGGCAGTCTGAAATTTAGGATCATGAAGATGATGACGGGATAGATTTAATTGAAGAATTTGGTGAAGAGATAGTTGCATAATGGGAGCAAGAGAGAGCTGACAATAGCACACATGTTGATAATCGGGATAACAGAGCTAATCAAGAAGAAGGAGCCAATACCAACACCGGAGAGGAGCGAGTTGTAGGATACTATGATCGGGAGGCTCCGCACCGATCGGCACCAACTCCGTGTCGAATGGCACCGAGGGGTTTCAATAGGATTTCACCCTATCTCATGATGCTCATGCTCCTATGTGTTGTCCTACGTGCATACAACATTGAGCACTTTCATTCTGATATGTAGAGATCATACAAGCATCGACTTCATGTAGACCGCTGCATTCTCGACATGAGTGAGACAGACTACTCTTTTCTCATAAGGAACATAAGAAGGATTTTCAGCATATTAAGGAGGCATGGTTTAAGTGATTGCAAATTTTGAGTGTGGGAAAAGTTTGCCGTTCCGTTAGTCATAGAATCTTTTATATTAAGCTTTTGCTATAAGTGTGCTTGTGAGAGAGTCAAATTGTGTGAGGTTGCTATCTTGGGTGGCTTAAAACCTATCGTGTAGCTCGAATAATTGCAATGTCTAGAATAAAGTTGGTGTTGGTTGTCAAATTGAAGCGTGAAACACCATGTTATTTATTTTTCTTTTTGATGATCGATTGGGTGATTGCTTGAATTGTGAAATACCACTTGGCTTTTGTGCTAAAATTTTTGAAAACCTCTTCTAATCGTTATAAGTTGATGCATTAAGTAAAAGGTCAGATTAAATACCTATTATATCAGCTAAGTGAATTGAGCGTATGCTACACATAAACCATTTAGATTATAAGTGACTTTGTCAACTTTGATGCTCATGATTTCTACCAAACTAGGAAGAAGTAATCCATTTTGTTTATGTTAGTGTTTATATCTATCCTAGTCCATTTGTCTCTTGCTACCATTAAACCTATATGTCATTGTTCCCCGCCCCCTCCTTGATAGTTGATACAAGCTACGATCAAATAAGTCAAATTATGCTGCCCATGAAGGAAGGAAACTGAAAGTATAAACCAAGTGAAAGGTCAATGAAAATTGAAGGTCATGTCGATCGACACATATTCGTACCTATCATGAATTGTGCCAATTGAAGCCAAGGTTTTCAAGAAGTAGAGCAATGACGAAAAGTATAAACCAAGTGAAAGGTCAATGAAAATTGAAGGTCATGTCGATCGACACATATTTGTACCTATCATGAATTGTGCCAATTGAAGCCAAGGTTTTCAAGAAGTAGAGCAATGACGATTAAAGTTAGAAAAGCAAAAAATAAAGAAATTCCCGGAGCGTTCTTAATATTTGTTCCATTATCTCCTTGTTCCACTATTAAAATCTTCTCATATTCCCATAATCTCTCTTTATTTCAACAAAATCCATTCTTCTCCATTGCTATGATATTTGTGATTCGATTTCGGGAAAACTCCTTTTTAGAGGGAAAATAAAGAAATTCCCGGAGCGTTCTTAATATTTGTTCCATTATCTCCTTGTTCCACTATTAAAATCTTCTCATATTCCCATAATCTCTCTTTATTTCAACAAAATCCATTCTTCTCCATTGCTATGATATTTGTGATTCGATTTCGGGAAAACTCCTTTTTAGAGGGCATGATTGAGAAAACCGTTGACATGGTTGTTCCGATGGTTTAATTGGTAAATACAACCTCCAAGATCCACATATAAACCCTTATTAGGTATGAGAGGGAATGAAACACACTTGAACGATTGAGAGCAGACCTAAACTTGATGCTTCTTAGTTTTATGATATGAGGAGAGAATAAAAGATTGTTTTGATGTGGAAGTTTGATTGATTTGAGCATGATATACAATTTATTTTCAAGAAGTTGAGAGAAGATTTTTGTGGAGGATTAACAAGTAAATGAGATGATTGGCACTAGTTGAGTGAAGGATGGTGTTAGAGGTTTTGCTACATCATTTAAAATTTGGCCAAGCTTTTTATTGCTTGAGGACTAGCAATGATTTGAGTGTGGGGGACTCGTTGGTGGTTTCTAAGTGCCCATTTTAGGTATCAAAAATGGATGTTTTATATCTTAATTTGATCATTTAAGCTAAGATGTAACTCCATAATTGTATATATTCATAGTTCTTCTATTTTCATGCATATTATAGGAAATAGATGAAAAATAGAATGATGGATAAAAGCCGGCACGGAGTGGAAAGAACGGAGGAAAGCTAGGTCATGCAAATTGACACGTCCTCTCGTACTGATCGGCACACCTCCGAGAAGCCTAGTAACGGAGCCTAATCCGAGAAGGAAGGAAGCACAACCCAATAAGAATAAGAGTCGGTGGATGCCTAGGTCAAAATCATCGAGAGATAAAAGAAAAAGTAAACAACGAAGTCATGGATGACGACGTAAGAGGAAAACTACTGCAAAGTAGGGTTTCGGGATAGCGACAACGAAAGGCGACGAACACCGTCCGGATCCACCATAAGGGAAACCGCGTTGATCGACACAATTTTGTCGATCGACACTCGCGCCATCTCGCATTGTTCTTCGTTCTTCCATCATGTTCAGCAGAAGGATGAGTGAGTAGTCTCATATTGTCTTCTCTTGTTGTGGGGATCTAGCTATGTAAACTCTCACGCTTGTGAAACTCTCTTTATGTACACAGTATATGTGATATGCTTAATTTACTATGAAGATGGATACATCTATTCATGAACGTTATTAGTGTAACTAGATCTGGTTATGCAATCAATCATCACATAGTGCAATAAATCAATGGGGAGCTAATAGCCCCTTGCATGTGACAAGACGGTGTGAACGAAACCACCATGTCTTATAGAATACTAAGTATCATCTAAGCTAATAAGTTGAATCTGCATGCTAGTGAACCGATCCTAAGGAGATATCCTTAATTATATTGTTACACCTTTGTTAGCAATTAGTATTTCTAATCCTAGTTATTCGGACAACACACAACCATTGCAACCTTGTTAGTATTTAATCATTAGTAAAATTCCCGCTTGTTCTCTCGTGGATTCGATTAAACCTTGGAATAGTCTAAGGGAAAAAAACGACAATTGTACACGTCCTCTTGCGGTATATAAGTGGATGCGTAGTATCGACCAACACCGGTTCCCTTGTTGTTTCGTATTGGAACCAGAGACCATCTCCCTCGTTCATTTTCCCTTAGCAACACCACTAGTTTATATGCGCACTTCACTAAGAACATTTCCTTTCTGTCATAGTTCCATGTCGATTTATCCTGCAAGTCCAGGTTCACCCTAAGCTTAAGTATAACTTGAGCATCGCATCATACTCCCACAAAATATCTTGCACCAATGTTTCATCCCTTGTAACAATTCTTGGGTCCAACAATTCTGAAACTCAAGATAACAACACACAATTTCTCGATCCACTGGTCTCCTTATGTTTCCTTGTTGAATCCATGGATCATTCCAATATCTGATGCCCCACTGCCGATGAACCAAATAACTCCTTCCTTCGAGTACACTATTCCTTTTAGAATACTATGACAAGTGTATGGGATTCCATCTCGTTTCACGGTTTGTAAAATATTGCCATTTGGGAAATATCTAGCTTTTATAACATGACAATAGACGGTGTCCGGACTAATAATTAGCCTTCATGCATGTCTCGCCACTCGCTAGCATAGCAATGTTAAATAGATGAAGACAAGGAAAACCAAAACCTCCTCGCTTCTTTAGTGATGTCGGTTTCTCCCAAGATAACCAATGAATTTTATATTCCTTATCATTTTGAAACCAGAACCACTAGCCTCGTCATCGAGTTGAGATCTTCACGCAACACCTGGGTTAGATCAAAGCACGACATTGCATTCGTTAGAATGCCCCGAGCTATAGCCTTTATTAAAATTTATTTCCCTGTCTTAGATAAATGTTTCTCCTACCAGCCTTAGATTTGTAGCCCCGCTTTCTTCTTAATATACTCAAATGTCTTTTTTCCTTAACTTCAAAATTGATGCAGGCGGACCCGGATATCTCTCATTCTTGGCTTCTTGAGAAATGTTCAATACTTGTCTCACCAGGTCCTTATCATCTTGTTGTTGATGGTTTCTAAGTACACGTTTTGTATGTCCAAAATCACCAACATCGCACCATATTATCATCATAATCACATGTGTTTTACCTCTAACATTGATGATTTCCACATATAGTGTCATTTTATTTCTATGTTGTAGAATCAGGTGAAAAGATGAAAAAAAGGCTCAAAGCTAATAAGTATTGACATCAAGCCCGATCCGCCACACAAGGAGGTCTTCCCACTAGCCCATGGTGCCTTCAAGCCCCCCCCCCCCCTTGGACGTCCATAAAGCCTAATGTGCAATCCAAGGTTATGACCCAATGGCTAAGGATTTCTTGAAGGTTTATCCGGAAGAAAAGTTCAATACATGGAGTACGGAAAGAACACTCGCATTGCGATGTGATTTTGGAGGCTAAGATGAGTTAAATTGATAAATCGACAATACAAAAGTTGTATATCTCGTCAAGAACTTTCCGGAACAACATTATTTGCATTAATTGGATTGTGGATCTATGCATATGGGCCCCACAAGATGACCTGCGTAGAGGAGTCCGAATTTGCATAGATATATGGCATCGTGATTTTGTGAAACAGATGAACGCAATTAATGAAGATTTTGACTAAGAGTTGTAGAACTTTGGGAGAGCTATGAGATAGAGTTCGAGTTTGCATTGATGGACTTTGGAAGGATGCCTTCCGATCTAAGTAAGTCGGAGATTGCTGTGGAAGGTGTGAAACCGACTAGGATTCAATCTCTAAGGGCTAGCCAAACAGGAGAGGTCGTGTGCGGAGACTATATAAACACCATATATGATGCCCCAAATCGGAGAGGGTTGTGGATAAGCTTAGTAGCCGCTACACATCTATTGGCGTCTTCTAGATGCCCATTTTACATATCTAAATAGGATGTTTTACATCTTTATTTGATAACATGTGCTGATAATTAACCCCATAATTGCATATATTTGTAGCTGTTCTGTTTTGGTGAGCAATGCAGGAATTAGATGGAAAACAGGACGATCGTAGATAAGGATTAAAGAGCAAAGAAGAAAAGGCCGGTTCGGTGGGCCGCACCGATCGGCTCATCCAATGCGCTCATCGACACACCCGGAGGAAGCCCGATGTGGAGGCCCAATCCAAGAATAAGGGAAGCCTGGTCAATACATGTCGGAGTCGGTGGACGCCCAACCCGGAACCGTCATCGATAAAGGAAGAAGGAATACTCACGTCGAGAGGCGAGAGGGAAGAGTGATATGAACGAGGTGTCCCGATCTTCCGAAAGGTTCCGATAAACAACGATTTGGCGGAGGCTTGACACAAATCGATCCGGCTTCCGAACAACACGTTCCGAACCCCGCAATCGCAGCACCACGTCTCCTCCGGTTATCAACCGTGCAAGCACGATTGACCTCGCCAAGAAGGCTAATCCTTGCCTGCGAATCGAAGAACACAAGCAAGAACAGGATAGAAGCAACCAAATTGCAAATATATGATTAAACTCACGAGTTGGGGTCTCACAAACCGACGAAACTGTTCTTGACAGAATAATCTAAGCAAAACACAAACCCTAAGAAAGGGGCGGCGGCTGCTTATGAGGTCCCTAGGGTCGTCCATCCTCCCCTGGACGCAGCCCTAAGTGGGCTCAACAAAATACACGGCCCAAAGGAAAAAGACGGTGGTGCAACACCGGGACAGTTTCTGGACATCTTAGTATTTCGGCGATTCCCAACGACTCGGGACGAATTTGGATATGAGACCAGCGCCAATGGAAAGTTTATCAAATTATCTTTCCATCCATATAAAGAACGTCCCAAACGGACTCCGTATGCGTCCAGCGCATCCGTTTTGGTGCAGGCTATTTCTGGACTCCGAAACAGACTCAAAGTCGACTTTGTTTGGGCCTCCAACTTGACATGGACGCCCTTGCTGGCCCTCCACGCCTCCAACCTCCTCCTTAACCATATCATCATCATGTCCATGGTACCTAACAATAATTAACTCATTAGGTAGTAAAATATTCTCAAATATAAATAAAGAGATCATTAGGAACATGCTCACCCGTAAATTCAATTGTCGTGCTCTAGTTTTTGTCCTTGAAATATGTATGTGTATTGGAGGAGTGTTGGTTATATCCGAGGGTGTGATGTCCTCATCATCCTCCCCTTCTTGATGAAAAGCCGTCCTCGGCATCGTTGGTGCTGAATGATTATTTCGAAGGATATCATTTCCTTATTATTCTCCTCTCCTTGAAAGCAATCTGTCCTCGGTTTGACCAAAGTTGTAGAAGATATCGTAGGTGAAAACCACCAATGCTCCCCTTCTTGGAAGATAGCCTGTTTCTTGAAAACAAAACTAGAGCAACTGGATTTTACATGATTAGTGTTACTATAGCCCTCTAATTCATCATATTGTTGCCCTAACAAAGAAGATTTTTGTTTCGAACAAATATAAACTCGGTGCACCATATATTGTCCTTGACAATTATAGTTTCCTATATAGTGATATGTATGTCTAGGCAACCAAGGCAATTCAGCACATAAAAATTTCTTCTCCAAACTAATTAGATCACAAAGAGTATCAAATTCAATGTAAACTAAAGTACTTAAAGAAGACAACAGTTTCAACTCATCAATTTCAGAAGCAATCGGAAGCAAGGTTATATTATTAGCACAAGTATTTTCATTCATTGTTTGTTGCAAAGGTATAAATGAAGCACTAGCACACAACACATCTTTATCACAAGGACCAGCAGGAAAGTCAACTTGTGACAAAGGTAATTCAAGAGAAGATTCCACTAGATGTTGCTCTATATTAGTATGATTGATGGAAACATTCGGCACATCATGAGAAATTTCACAGATCCATGAGTGTAGCATTACCTTTGCTCTCAATTTCAGCATGAGTATTAGATTCATGATGAAGCGATGGTTTTGAAATATAAAATGAGGTCGTTGGCACCTCAATATTATTCACCTCATCTTCTTGTTGTACATGCTGCAAGATATTAGCTCCAACAAAAGGCAAACAAATATGTTCCTCATTTAACAACTCAGATTTAGATGAAAGTGTTGCAACTTGTGAAATCACCCATTCTTCTCTAAAAGGTTCATTCTTTCTTCTCTCAAATCATTCTAGATCAGCTTCTAAAATTTCAACAGCACTCAAAGGTTTGAGAATAATTTTAGTGCCATTATGTTTGAAAGAGTATCTATTAGTGATGGTATTGTGCACAACATTATTTCTATTAATCCAAAGTTTACCTAGCAACAAATGACATGCTTGCCTAGGCACTATATCAAAATCTGCACTATCCTTATAAGTACCAATAAAAAAATTGATCCGTACAATTTTGGTTACCTTAATCTTCTCACAACAATTTACCCATCGAATATAGTATGGATGTGGGTGCGGTTGTCCGATCAAGCCAAGCTTCTCGACCAACTCAACACTTGCAATGTTGCGGCTAGTTTCACCATCAATTACGACACGGCAACGTCGATTCATCACAATAAAGAAAGTTTGGAATAAATTATTTACTTGATTTTGCTCTATCTTCTCCATTTGAGAACTCAACACTCGTTGTGCTAGAATACTCATATTATCACCTGTCATTGTTAGCAGCAAACAAGAAAACACACGAAGTATATTTTCCTATCACTACTATTCATGAACAGTGAAAACTCACAATATGCAAATGGAAGCATCTAACCAAGCTCTTACAAGGTTCTTACTATGAGAAAAGCAAAGGATACCAGGAGAGTGTGAGCCAACCATTACGAGGGTCAAAACCTGTGATTGTTCGAAGGATATATATGGAGTTTGGGTAGGCAAAATATAGTAGCAAGGAATTGCAAATTTTCAATTCCGAATTGCGAAACTGAATAATAGTCCCAAGTATGTTAATGTTGTCACACCCCTATCCCGAAAGATAGTTACGTGTGGTACGGATCGCCTTGGGAGATGATTGACGAAGCAACCGTAAATAGCATCACATTAACAAACATACACGAATTGCAAGTTTACATGATTAAATCTCAATTACAACACAGAGTTCCAAATAAAAGATACATTAGGTTCGAGTTTAAGTCTTACATAACCATGATCTTTGTTCGAAATAAAATGCGGAAGCGATTACATAACACGACGATACATAGATAACTTAAATGAACAATGCCGGCCTAGGCCACGGCTCACTCATCATGGGTCGGAGAGCTAGGAACCCATCAATGGTCCACTCTTTGGGCTCTTCTCGATCCCACACAACCTTACCACAACAATCGCAAAACCCGGCTTGCGGGAATCTTGAAAATACACATGTCGTGGCAAAGCCCGAGTATCTAGCATACTCCGCAAGTCTTACCCATCAAATTGGCCATCTAAGACCGACATCTAGATGCATGGGGCTTGACCGGTTTAACTTGGCATTTTGCATAAAACGGCACCTATGCTAATTAGGTTGGCACTTTTGTCACTTAGCCAAATTAATAGGGTTGTTCCATAAAGAAACTTTAGTGAGCACACTAACAATACAAGAATTTGCAATAGAAATGTATATCAATATAAAACAGCAAGCTTCTCAATCTCTTCCTCTTACTACACATTGCAAACTACTCGAACCAAGTGGTACACATTAACCGAGAGGAAACGGCGATAATTATCAAATTATTAATCCTGTAGGAAAAACCCAAATGCACGACATACGCATCATTTAAGAACACGTCCGGCCACCGTTCTCGAGTTCATCATAAAGCAAAACACGGTGCCACCGACCCCGAGTACACGTCCCCCTTGCGACCGTTCAACAACGTGCCCAAGGCTTAACCCATGTACTTGAAAGTCGCCTAGAGGGGGGTGAATAGGCGAACCTAAAAATTTCTATGAAATGACACTAAGACGAAAACGTCAAATACCGGAACTTCCGGTAGGGTACCGGAACTTCCGGTGCAGGGTGATAAATGTGGAATTAAACCCTACACAATTCTAGTGATTGCAACAAGGAAAGACACAACCCTGTGCAATTCTAGAAATTTAACGACACAACGGAAAACTAACAAGTAACCTAGCAAAGTAAACAACAACGCGCTTAAGTAAAAGAGGGAGCACAAGAGACACGGATTTTTCACCGAAGTTCAAGCCCACCAAGGACTCTACGTCTCCGTTGAGAAAGTCCACCAAGGACCGGGTTTCTCTCAACCCTATTTCTCCCTCAAGTCACCACCAAGGTTGAGCTTGAGTTTTCCACTATCAAGGTCCCTTCCGGGACGGGCAATACAAACTTCTCGGGCGTCACCACACAAGTTGGGAGCTCACGAGCACGTCTAGCCGTCTAGGAGCTCAAAGCTCCAAGAGTAACAAATACAAATCACAAGCTTGACGGGAGTGAAGATGCTCAAGAATGGAATCAAGTCTCTCAAACACTTGCTCAAAGTCTCTCACTCAAATCCTAGCTCAAGGATGGAATTTTTGCTTTTGGAGAGGATTTGGAGTAAGTGGAGTGAAGCTCAAGTGTGTTTTGGTCCGGAATGTGCAAGAGTGTGTGAGTGTGGGGTGGAGTGTGGCTTATATACCACAACTCCAAAAAGAGCCGTTGGCTCTGTCCGAAACCCCGCACCGGAACTTCCGATAGCATATCGGAACTTCCGGTATGGTTCGAATTAGGGTTAGATCTGAATTTTTTGCCCGCACCGGAACTTCCGGTACTTAGGTTTACGGTTTGAAAACGGGACCGCACCGGAGCTTCCGGTGTCATATCGGAACTTCCGGTATGGTATTCCGGAGAGCTCAAAGCTCTCCGTTAGCCTACCGGAACCTCCGGTACTGAGGACCGGAACTTCCGGTATGGCTTTTTCAGAGAGCTCAACTCTCTGTTAGCCTACCGGAACTTCCGGTACCAGGGACCGGAACTTCCGGTATGGCTTTTCCGGAGAGCTCAACTCTCTGTTAGCCTACCGGAACAACCGGTACCGTGGACCGGAACTTTCGGTATGGCTTTTCCCGAGAGCTCAACTCTCTGTTAGCCTACCGGAACTTCCGGTACTACACCGGAGCTTCCGATGGGTCCAGAAAGAATGGGTTTTGGAGGATTTTCTTGAGTTTGTGAGCATCTCCATTCTTTGCCAAAGTTGTGATTTGCATCCCTCTTTATAGTACGAGCATCCCTATGACTCAAAGCAAAGAATAAAAGAGAGACACAAGCTTTGAGAAGGGGCTTTTCCAAATTCTTCTTTTATTGCATTTCACATTTCTTTTCTCCTTTTTGATTGTGCTTGCTACTCTTTCATGTTCTTTGGATATTCACTACACACATTCTCATGAAAGTATTAGTCCAAATTTATTTGTATTGATATCAATCATCCAAAATAAAATGAGGGGCCTAGATGCACTTTCAATTTCCCCTTTTTGGTGATTGATGCCAATACAATCAAATTTCTAAAAAGATAGATCAAAAAGCACAACTTGCAAAGATAAAATACGAGCGCCCCTTAATATGTGCATGAAATTGAATTTCAAAGATTGGTCTTTACAATACCAAATGCACATTAGAGTTACAAATCATAAGGAGCTCCCCCTTTATCTATGCATCCATAAAAAGAAACCACACACAATGTAATATGACATTTTATCATCACACAAATGCATCTAAAAAGAGAGAAACAACGATACACCAAGCATGTCATAAAGCAAACCACATAGATAGATAATTAAACCAAGTCTAAACTTATTACAAGCATCCATAGTTTAACCAAAGCACTTGTCCATCTCACATAGTTCATTACATCATTAAAACAAAGATAAAGATAAATAGAAATTTCTTCTCCCCCTTTGGCAACACATCACCAAAAAGAGAAAAGAGCTGGAACGCCCAAGGAAAGATCACTCGTCATCATCATCGTCGTCCTCGCCGTCCTCCTCATCGCTCTCCTCCTCATCCTCGGGCGTGCCACGCCCTTGCCTTTCTCATGAAGCGGGATCCGAGTGCTAGAGCGGGGAGCGGTGGCGATGGCGGACGGGACGTCCTCCGCACTATCATCTTCGCCACTCTCGGTGCCACCGCCCTCCACATCCCGAGCTGCTGCTCGTGCTGCTCGTGCCGCCACTCCTGCGGCCTGCTGATATGGAGCCCAAGGATCCTCCCACCGACGAGGTACAATCGGAGCAAAGTCCAAAGGAGGAGGAGGTGGCTGCTGCTCGCTGCTGGGCAAGGTGAGTGAGGTAGCGGTGATGACCTTCATTGATGTGCCGCTGCTCCATCCTCATCTCATAGATATCATCACTGTTTGCCTTGCACATACGAGAAGATGGACTTAAGGACCGAGCTGATGAATCCGGACTTGCTGCGAGTCCGGCGAGAAGAAGCAGTCGGAGCATCTCTAGCTGCCCGATCCGATGGTGGAGGAGGTATTGCCTCTCTCACTGGGGATCCCCGAGGAGTGGGTAGAAGACGGAACCTCTTGGGACGAAGTCCGGGGTGGTCCCTATCATGAACGAAGTGCATCCCAGCGACGGTCTCAATCATCTTCATAATGAAGGGGGCAAACGGTAGACTTGCCTTGTGAGTGTATGAGTGGTTGATGATCGAAGTCCGGATGTGCTCAAAGACACGGAACGGCTCGGCTCCGGGAAGCATGGCACATATCAAAGTCTTGAAGGCCGCAAGCAAAGAAGATGCATCCCCTATCTTAGGATCCAAAGTCCATCCGAACATGTTGTTCGGAAAACGGTAGTACGGGTGCAGCCCAAAGTGTGTCCCAATGATCATCCCCTTGGGCTGATCATAGCGGCTATCATACATAAACTCCAAGGCCGCGTCATCCGGAGGGTCAAACACATTCACATTGTTCTTCATAGCATCTGCATGACCAAATCCAAGAATCTGTGCAAACTCGAGCATAGGTAACCCGAAACCGGTTTCCATCAAGAGTCCAATGCATGATGGAATCCTCCTGTGAGTCTTCATTGAACTCAAGCCAAAGAGTGGCATAGAACTGAACCACCGGTTCCGTGTTCCACCCATATTCAAGTCCCATGAGCTCCACCAGGTCTCTCCTAGCACACTCGGCCTTGATTTGAGTGAAGACCGGATCATTCCGACGAGCCATCCAATCCCACTTGATCCACTTCATCTCATGAGTCTTGTTTTTCAGCTTGAGCACCTCCTTGTACCACTCGGCTTAGGTGTGGTCCCAAAACCTAATGTCCTCCACACCCCTTTCCTTTGCCTTGATCCACGGACACTTGCTCCGGTACTTTTGCACTTCATCTCTGTAGAAGGGCACATTGTAACCGGCACTCGCCATGCGAGTCGGTGTCCGCAGCTCATACTCACGTTCTCCCGCAAGTTGCGGGCTATAGGGAGAAACCATTCATCCCCGCCCACATCTTCCGCCTCCTCCTCACTTTCTTCATCATCACTAGAAACGAGGAGCGGGAGGGGGTCTCCTGGCTGTGCTCTTGCCTTTTCCCTTGCCTAGTCCCTTGCCCTTGACGGGGCCAAGGCCACGGGAGGAAGACCGTGGACCGGGTCCCGTGGCTTGCCTCTTGGCAAGGCGCGGATTCGGCACATCAAAGTCCGAGTCGGTATGGTCTTGTGGTGGACGCTTGGACACGGTTGCCTTCCTGCCACGAGTCATATAACAAAGAGGAAAACATGTGTAAGGGACAACATACACAATGTTGATGACTAAGAGACAAAGCACTAAGTAGACGCTAACAAGAGGTCTCTGTCGGAACTTCCGGTGCCGAGTATCGGAACTTCCGGTACGAGTACTGGAACTTTCGGTACCGGGGTGCCGGAACCTCCGACAGGTTCCTCAAGCTGTCGGAGGGTGACCCATACCGGAACTTCCGGTAGCCTACCGAGAACTTCCGGTAGGGGTCAACCCTAACCCTAGAAGTGCGAAAAATTCACATCTAGCCAATGGATTTACTTCCTAGAAACATGCTAGTGTCCTAGAACTGCTAGAGATTCATCTAAGCAACAAAAACTCCTAGGGATTTAAGGATTAAACCCTAGATCTAGAAGTGAAGGACATGAAGGAATACCTTCTCCTCTAGCTAGGGACTTGGAGAAGACCGGAGGGAAGATCTTGGAGGAGCTTGCCGAAGACCGCCGCCGGAGGTTGGAAAGCACCTCCGGTTGATGAAGATCCAAAGAGAAGAAGAAAAGGTGGGGGCGTTTTTCAAATGGGAGCCGTCCCTTTCAAGGGGACGGGCTCCCCTATTTATATTGCCGCCCCGCACCGGAACTTCCGGTAGCCTACCGGAGCTTCCGGTGCGGGCTCAAACCCTAGGTCAACATCCCGCACCTTAACTTCCGGTAGCATACCGGAACTTCCGATGTGGGCACGACTCGCGGGTGAGCTCCTAGTCGGAGCTTCCGATGCGGGTACCGGAACTTCCGATCGAGAGGAAAAAGTCCTCTGTTCGACCTCCGATCGGAACCTCCGTACCGCACCGGAACGTCCGATCGGGAAAAACGCCGAGCCCGAGACCCCATACCGGAACTTCGGTACCCTACCGGAACTTCCGATAAGGGGGAAAACGAGAGAAGAGTAGTTGAATTTTGGGGAGAAATTTTCAAAAATAGTTTTGATGGACTAGTGAGGTATCTTGACAACATGGGATCAGTATACAATCAACAAACAAAGCTATGATCACATTTTGACAAGAATTGACCTATTGGTCAAGAACCAAGAGAAGTTTTCAAAATAACTTGGTTAATTTTTGAAAGCATGCATTTTCAACTTAAGAGTCAAAACGATTAACACAACAAACAAATGTGCACGCTTTTACACCACGTTACTAGAATCAAGTATATTTAGCTCACTCCTTAGATAGCAAAACCAGCTTTCATCTAGTGGCTTGGTGAAAATATCGGCCAATTGATTTTCGGTTTTCACATGGCTCACCTCAATATCCCCTTTGATAGAATGATCTCTCAAGAAATGATGGCGAATGTCTATATGCTTTGTGCGCGAATGCTCAACGGGGTTATATGCTAGCTTTATGGCACTCTCATTGTCACATAGGAGAGGAACACGGTTCAACTTGTAACCATAGTCCCTTAGAGTTTGCCGCATCCATAATAGTTGTGCACAACAACTACCGGCTACAACATACTCCGCTTCGGCCGTGGAAAGGGCAACGGAATTTTGTTTCTTGGATGACCATGACACTAGGGACCTACCCAAGAATTGGCAAGTCCCGGAGGTACTCTTTCTATCCACTTTGTCCCCGGCATAATCCGCATCGAATAGCCTATTAGGTTGAACTTTGAACCCTTGGGGTACCAAAGCCCTAGGTTGGGTGTGTGCACTAAATATCTCAAGATTCTTTTAATGGCCACCATGTGGCACTCCATAGGAGCGGCTTGGAAACCTGCACACATACACACACTAAGCATGATATCGGGCCTAGATGCACAAAGATAAAGCAAAGATCCTTCTACTTCGAATATCCTTTTGCCACCAATCTTGCTTTGTTCCTTGTTACTGACTCCGTCTTCATTTTGTTTATTGCGGAACACCCATTTGGTGCCCACAACATTTTTGCCTCTTGGTCTTTCTTCCATTGTCCAAACTTCATTTCTTGTGAAGTTGTTCAATTCCTCCGGCGTGGCTATCACCCAATCCGAGTCCTCGAGTGCTTCTTCTACTCTAAATGGCTCCAAAGAAGAGACAAAAGAGTAATGTTCATAAAAATTGCAAACACGAGAACGAGTGATTACCCCTTTTTCTATGTCTCCAAGAATTTGTTCCACGGGGTGGTCACGTTGCACACTTTGGTGCACTCTTGGGTGTGGTGGATGTGAGCTTGTTTGACCGCCATCTTGTTCAACCTCTTGATCATGTGATGTGGGTTCGTCATCTTGTACTTGAGCATGATCCTCATTACCAACTTCTTGATCTTGATCAACTTGATCATGATTTGTGCATGGTTGGTCTTGACTTGTGGGAGGAGGTTGATCTTGATCGTTTTGTTGTTCTTGCGGTCTCACATCACCAATGGCCATCCTCTTAATTGCTTGTCTAGGAGCCTCAACATCTATATTGTTAATAACAACTTCCTCTCCTTGAGAGCCGTTAGATTCATCAAACGTCACGTCCCGTGCTACTTCAACACAACCGGAGGTTTTGTTGAAGACACGATAGGCGTGACAATTTGATCCATACCCAAGCAAGAAACCTTCATCAACTTTAGGGGAGAACTTTGAAACCTTGGGTTTATTGTTGAGCATGAAGCATTTGCTCCCAAAAACACGAAAGTACGAGATGTTAGGCTTTTTACCGGTTAGTAGCTCGTATGGTGTTTTCCTCAAAAGTCCGTGCGAGATATAACCGGTTAGAGGCATGACATGCGGTGTTGATTGATTCGGCCCAAAAGCGATCGGAGGTCTTGTACTCATCAAGCATGGTTCTTGCCATCTCTATGAGAGTGCGGTTCTTTCTTTCGGCTACACCATTTTGTTGGGGGTGTAGGGTGCCGAAAACTCATCCTTGATGCCTTCCTCATCAAGGTACTCTTCAACTTGAGTGTTCTTGAATTCGGTACCGTTGTCACTTCTTATTGCCTTGATCTTCACTTCAAATTCATTTTGTGCTCTTTTCAAGAAAGTCTTGAGTACATCCTTCACTTCACCTTTATCACACAAAAAGAATACCCACGTGAAGCGAGAATAATCATCAACCATAACAAGTCCATATTTGTTACCGCCAATGCTAATGTAGGCAATGGGACCGAAGAGGTCCATGTGTAGCATCTCCAACGGTCTTATGGTTGCCACAATGTTCTTGGATGGATGTGGTGCTCCAACTTGTTTTCCGGCTTGACATGCACATAACCCAACACATATCTCTTTCCATTGTCTCCGAAGGTGATATACTCATTTCTTTCTTTGCTTGGCTCGAATGATTCGAACATTTTCTTGTCTCTCGGTCATATAATTGGTGCATCCACTATCCACCACCCATGATGAGCCACTGGAGGAGTATTCCTACAAAACAATTTATGCTTTGTTTTTAGGTACCCAAATTTGCTTGGGTCCTCTCACATTAGTAACAAGTACCTTGGTCACCCACACACAAGATTTGTGGGTCATGTTGCGTGGCCCAACATATTTTTCATAGACATGGCCATGCTTGTTCCTCATTAGCACATAGGTTGCATCGAAATCATTAAAGAGAGCACAAGAGGGGTTAGGCACATTAGTACGCAAATCACAAATAAGAGAAGATTTGTTAGTGTTCTTGATTTGCTTCTCCGTCTTGACTTGCTTCTTTTGATATCCACCCTCCTTGGTGAACTTGATGAATTCGGTGTCATTCTTGTTGATTCTTGCATTGTGCTTGTCACCTTGCTTGTACCCAATGCCATCCTTCACATGTGGCCGCCTCACATTGGTGTATGCGCCCCTTGCATACTCGGCCTTGGCATCATCGATGGCCTTCACCTTCTTTTGTGCTTGTTGTTGAAGCTCTTGCACTTGTTTCTTCAAATTATCAATGGTCTTGATGTTTCTTGTACAAGCTTCAACATCAATCTTGTGACACCTAGTGCACTCATTGCTAGATGGGGGCAAGATGAAGATTGAGAGGAAGTAGTGTTACACTTAATTTCCTCAAATTGCACTTTAAGCGAATTGTGATCCTTTTGCAAGTTATCACACTTCTCTTGAAGTGACACATTTGTGACTTTAAGTGTCTCACTATCTTCTACAACCACTTTGAGAGACTTTACCAAGTCCGCATTCTTCTTCCTCTCAACTTCTAGGAGCTTCTCAAGTTCAAGTACCCTTTGCTTCTCTTGAACAAGCATTTCCTCTTGTTTCTCAAGAAGCTCCTCTTGCCTCTCATTAGTCTCCTTTTCCTGCTCAATGATATCCAACAAATCAAACATGTTAGGAATTTGAGAACTTCCATTAGCAGTTACCTTAGAGCCCTTAGCCATCATGCATTTCTGCCGGCGTCATCTTCATCATCGGTCAAGCTTCCAAACAAGGAGGAGTTGGTCGGTGTGAGCCCAATAGCAAGTGATGCAATGTCTCCCTTCTCTTCATCGGATTCCGACTCGGAGGAGGAAGATGATCCATCGGAGTTTCATTCTTGTCCAATGTGTGCTTCACCCCGACGGTACTTTCTATGCTTCTTGTACTTCTTGTCACCCTTCTTGTTTTGCTTGTTCTTGTAGTTCTCCAGGACACTCCGCCATGAAATGACCTTTGTCTCCATAAATGTAACACTTGTTTTTAGCTTTTCTTGACTTTCTCTTGTCTTGATCATTCTTCTTGAAGCTTCTTTTTGACATGAGCTTGTTGAATCTTTTCACAAAGAGAGCCATTTCATCATCACTATCATCATCACTCTCCTCAACACCTTCTTTTACTTTTCTTGTTCGGCATTGAGAGCCAAATCATTTTTGCTCCCACTAGCTCTTTCCTTATCCTTAAGCAAAGCATTGATTCTATTGCCTTGGTCAATTTGCTGTTTTTGGGATAGCACCTTTCCAATTACTTCATCGGTGGTGAAGTATCTAAAGCCATCCTTGTCTCTTATGTTGGGCACTATGTTGGCATCCCATGATTGCAAAGCTTGTAGCAACCTTCTATTCACTTCCAAGTCCAAGCACCTTTTCTCCAAGAGCCCTTCTCTTGTTTACTATCCTCATCATCCTTTCATGTGCTTCCTTTGGCCCTTCTTCCGACCTCACGACAAAGTAGTTAAAATCTTCTCTAAGCCCTTCTAGCTTAGACTCCTTTACACTATCAATGCCCTCATGAACTAACTCAAGCTTCAACCAAATTTGATGAGCATCCTCCAATCCGGCTATAATCTCATACTCGGCGGGACTAAGTGTGGACACAAGAGCACTTGCCGCCGTCACATTGCACCTTACATTGAACAAGTCTTGTGCGGTTGGCTTGCTTCTACATTCCCTTATGAATCCATTTTGAGTCACATTCCTTACATTTTGATGCATGGAATCCAAGTGTAGGAGCATCTTTGTTTTCCAATGATCAAAGTATTGACCATCGAAATAGGGTAATCTTTCGGAGTCGGGTCCAATGTGCTCATCCCTTCCATCACTATAGGTGTATGGCATCTTGTTGTAGTTTATTGGCAAAGCACTAAATACATCTCCATCTTTAGCAATTCCTTTTCCACTTCCGTTTCTTGTCTCATCCGATGAGTTCTCACGACCCGCTTCACCTGACTGGTCCAGGTGGTGCTTCACCACTACCACTAGCCGTTGCATCTTTGCCATTTGTCATCTTTAATCTTCAAGCGGTGAGGCTTCAACGAAGATACCCGCTCCGATACCAATTGAAAGTCGCCTAGAGGGGGGGGTGAATAGGCGAACCTAAAAATTTATGCGAAATGACACTAAGACGAAAACGTCAAATATTAGAACTTCAGGTAGGGTACAGGAACTTACGGTGCGAGGATGATAAATGCGAAATTAAACTCTACACAATTCTAGTGATTGCAACAAGGAAAGACACAACCCTTTGCAATTCTAGGAATTTAACGACACAACGGAAAACTAACAAGTAACCTAGCAAAGTAAACAACAACGCGCTTAAGTAAAAGAGGGAGCACAAGAGACACGGATTTTTCACCGAAGTTCAAGCCCACCAAGGACTCTACGTCTCCGTTGAGAAAGTCCACCAAGGACCGGGTTTCTCTCAACCCTATTTCTCCCTCAAGTCACCACCAAGGTTGAGCTTGAGTTTTCCACTATCAAGGTCCCTTCCGAGACGGGCAATACAAACTTCTCGGGCGTCACCACACAAGTTGGGAGCTCACGAGTACGCCTAGCCGTCTAGGAGCTCAAAGCTCCAAGAGTAACAAATCCAAATCACAAGCTTGACGGGAGTGAAGATGCTCAAGAATGGAATCAAGTCTCTCAAACACTTGCTCAAAGTCTCTCACTCAAATCCTAGCTCGGGGATGGAATTTTTGCTTTTGGAGAGGATTTGGAGTAAGAGGAGTGAAGCTCAAGTGTGTTCTGGTTCGGAATGTGAAAGAGTGTGTGAGTGTGGGGTGGAGTGTGGCTTATATACCACAGCTCCAAAAAGAGGCGTTGGCACTGTCTGAAACCCCCACCGGAACTTCCGATAGCATATCGGAACTTCCGGTATGGTTCGAATTAGGGTTAGATCTGGATTTTTGGCCCGCACCGGAACTTCCGGTACTTAGCTTTAGGGTTTGAAAACAGGACCGCACCGGAGGTTCCGGTGTCATATCGGAACTTCCGGTATGGCATTCCGAGAGCTTTGAGCTCTCGTTAGCCTACCGGAACCTCCGGTACCGGGGACTCGAACTTCCGGTATGGCTTTTCCGGAGAGCTCAACTCTCGTTAGCCTACCGGAACCTCCGGTACCGGGGACCGGAACTTCCGGTATGGCTTTTCCCGAGAGCTCACCTCTCTGTTAGCCTATCGGAACTTCCGGTACTACACCGGAGCTTCAGATGGGTCCAGAAAGAATGGGTTTTGGAGGATTTTCTTGAGTTTGTGAGCACCTCCATTCTTTGCCAAAGTTGTGATTTACATCCCTCTTTATAGTACGGCATCCCTATGACTCAAAGCAAAGAATAAAAGAGAGACACAAGCTTTGAGAAGGAGCTTTTCCAAATTCTTCTTTTATTGCATTTCACATTTCTTTTCTCCTTTTTGATTGTGCTTGCTACTCTTTCATGTTCTTTGGATATTCACTACAAACATTCTCATGAAAGCATTAGTCCAAATTTAATTGTATTGATATCAATCATCCAAAATAAAATGAGGGGCCTAGATGCACTTTCGAGTACTCTCCAACGGTCCTCAACCCGTGCAACCACCGTGCCATACACATCTCCTCCGGGTCGGTGAGATATCCGGCTCACTTCACAATTCACAAGCTACGTAGGTTTACCAATATCCATAAGAAAGGTATGCAAGAAGTACACAACTCAAACTTGTTCGTGGAGCCACAATGGGGTGTTCTCAATTTTTAAACAATTCATCATGTTCAAATTTAATCATAAGCCATAAGTGAGATTCCCATTCTATCGTTGACCCTATAAACATAGCATAGCATTTCTAGCGAGGATATGGCACATAATCAACATAGGACATATAGGAATTTTATGCACGTGGATTTCCAATCAACTCCTAGAACTTAAATGCACATTCATCACCCTTAATATAGTGATAAAAGAAAGACATTTCAAAATAATAGGAGTGCACCGGGCTTGCCTTGAGAGTGATCGAAGTTAGCACCGGCCTCACAAGCGTTGAGCGTTGCAATTGTCTCTTCTCGCGGAATCAATTCGGCGTCGTCACCTAGAAGATGGAATGCAATGCATAAATAAAAGTATACAAGGGCGATGCATATGGTGATGCATGTGTGCTGTTTGCATGAGCACATATGAACATGTTAAGCAAAAGTTTAGTTTCGTGGAACCCTAGTAAGCATCAACATATAACTTGCTCTCCTTTAAATAAGTTAATTACATTAACAAGTATAGCCCTAATAATACATGAGCAAAGACTTAATGCAGGGACATGAGTGCTGTGGTTAACATGTAGGTTCAGAATTTAAAGATTAGCAAAGTTTAAATGCAAACCCATGAAATTTTAGGGTTAAGTGCTTATCATCACATGTGATAACGATCATATTCTAATTCACGAATTGGATTTCAAAATTAATACATACATGACCTTAACGAAATCTTCTCACTAATCCTGTCAAGATGGACAAAGTGACACAGTGGAAAGTGAAATTTACATGAACCCGCAAAAATATAACTTTTAGATGCATAAAACCATTTATACATGTGCTGAAATTAACCTTTTATGGAATCAATCTAGGGTTAGCAACAATAATTATTTAGCATGCTCAAAATTTAACATGGGATTTTCTGTACATGAACAGTACTAGGAGGAAATTAATTACCAAGTTTCATGCAAAAATAATTTATACAGATTTAATTAAAAATGAAATACAGAGAATGCAAGAAATGCAATAACTCGAAAAATATGCAATGAAATGCAGATCTTCCAGTGCCAGAAATTCAAGTATGCTTATTTGAAGTCTTTGACCAAGTGGCATTAATTTTGGATCTATATTTTTAAAGTTATGACTTAAATGAGTTTTCATTAATTGACTTTTAACATTTTGTAAAAATATTAAAACATTCAGATCTTAGCAGCTCATGTTACTTTTATGAAAGTACAAGTTTTGTAGTTTCCAAAACATTTTAGTTTGTAATTGTTGGACCTTTAAATCGGGAGATATGAATTTTTCAAACTCAAACGAAGTTCGGCCTTATTTACGGAATTGACACTAGGCCAATTTTTAAATGGGGCTGGGCCCGCGCGGCCGGACCTCGCTCTGAGGCGGCCCGAGCTAGCCGGCGTTTACGCCGTGGGGCACTGTGGTGAGGCAGGGCGCACGGGAGGGGGTCCGGCGACGCGGGGAGCACGAGCGTGGGGAAGTGGAACCCGCGCGACTCGCCGGAGCACCGGCGGCCACGACGCGGCGGCAGGGTGGAACTTCCGCACCGCCGTGCGCGGCGTACGGAGGATGAGAAAGGTCGGGCTTGGGGGCAGAAGGTCCGCCTCACCTTGGAGAAGGGCGGCGTGGGGTCGCTTGGCGCGAGAGGGGGACCGAGGCGGGGGCTTGACGGAGGCCGGACGATGGCGGCGGCGGCAGCGTTTCCCCAAAATTCACGAGATGGACTGCGTTTGAGTGGAGCCAAGTTAGGGCGGAATCTAGGGGAGTGCCGGCGCACTTGATTGGAAGGAAGAAAGGGGAAAAGACCTTGCCTAGGCGGGAGAGCTCGCGACGGTGGCTATGGCGGCGGCGGCTCCAATTCTCGCTCGGGTGCGTGCCGGGAGGGGGAGAACTAGGGGCGACGGTGCGGGGAGTTGGGCAGAGGTGTGGGGGAGCCATTTGTAGCACAGGGGGCGTCCAACCTTTGTTTAGAGGGTGCGGCGAGAGGGAGGAGCAGGCGGGCCGGCGGCGCCATTAACTCCGGTACTCGCTCGATTGAGCGCCGGGTACAGGTGGTTGGGGAGGCACGTTGGGGTGTGGGGAATGACAGGACGGGGCGGGAGCAGACGCGCGCGTGCCGGGGGCAGGCGCGGGAGGCGGCGGACCGGCGGGCGCGGCGCCATTGCCCGGCGGTCCCCGTAGCTCGAGGTCAAAATTCGAATTTTGAATCTGCTGTTTGGTAATTTGGGTGAAATTCGTAGTTATGATGCTCCAAACATTAAAATAAAAATATGGGGAGCTTCAGCATGATCTGCTCTAATTTCCATGTTTTGGTTTGAAGTTCTAATTTTGTTTCCAAAAATTCATATAAAATTCACAAACACCAGTGTTTCAGATTTGAATTTCAATTTTTGGGCATTCAAAACTTTGTTCAACAAATTTTGTAAAAATGCTGTAAATTCATCTTTTCATATGAGCAATGCAGTGGTGCAAAAATATGTGGGTGGTGCTTTTATAATTTTTGCACTTCTCTTGGTGTTAGGTTAGGGTTAGGGTTTAAACCTAGAATTTCCCCTTTTCTTTTATTTCTTTCATTTTCCTTTTTTTTGATTTCTTTTTGGGTGACTAGCATTAGGGTTTCATTAGTGATGTCGTTAGGGTTTTAATTATGCGCTTAAGCTCTAATCGTGACATGGGATGTCGCAAATGTCATCGGCCTAAACTTATCTCTCACCTAGTTCAAGCAAGCAAGAAGCGGTGACTCAACAAAGGACACAAAGGATGCAAGCAACTCCGATTTTTTTTATCTTTCTTTTAGGTGCGGCTCTTTCTATTCTTTTTTTTCAGCACCTCCTTGCCTTTTATTGTTTCTTTTTTTGGCACTCTTTGCTTCTTTCTCTCTTTTTTTATTACAATAGAATGGTATAAAACTCAACGAATGGATGCACTCACACAACTAAAACAGCAACACTCATTGGCAAGGTTCCAACTAAAGCACCCTACCTCTAGGCTCAATAAAAAAATGTTTTGTTCCTTTCTACTTTTTTTTGGTGTGGCTTTTTTATTCCTTATTTTTTCTGACACAAGCCACAAAACAGGACACTTCTCTCTTTTTTCACGTGACACAAGCCCAAAAAACAAGAATCTTCTTTAAAAACGAGGGACAAGCACAGCTAAGTTTTGTTTTAATTTTTTATCGACCAGTGACATCCCCTTCGGGACCACCAGGAATCGGAACGAGAGGGACACTTGACGAAGCGAGTTACAACAGAAACATCATCTCATACAAGCCGAATATATACATCATGGTATAATACAACCAAGTTTTCAAAATACAAACATTCGTGCAGCGGAAAGATAACATTTATTGAAGTGTCAACATCCTACGAGTATTCGGCGGAAGCTTATTCCGTTACAACTCATCGGACTTAAGACGAAACGACGTGATGCACCGAGCCCTTCGTACATCACGGTCCTCTCTCTTCAAGGTGTGGGGATACGTTCCCACCGAAGGGAACCTCCCTCGAGACACTCGCTCCTCCTCGGGAAAATCGCCGTACAAGTCGTGATAACACGACTCATTCCCTGTAAGGTAACGAACAAACCTTGAGTATTCTAATACTCAAGCAAGACCGACTCCTCCTTTTCCTGCAGCTGTCTCTCCAGCCTAACTATACGAACATCTTCCCTTGATCCTCTTACTTCACTCACACCCGTACGTGTGCTCGTCCATCTCTGTGAAGAAGTAAGAGCATCGGATACAAGTAGAAACTACTCCCAATATTTCAACACATTTATTTGTTCTAGCAACTGCATATATATATATATATATATAGTACCACTACTTCCTTCCCATTGTCATTGTTGATACAACTCAAACCCACTTCGCGTACACTCCCAACTGCCCAACCTCCGCTAGTACCCTATATACATCCGACCTACGTCGGCAAAACGCGGCTACCCTCCTACATTAGTGAAAACACAACACCACTAAGCCGACGGCGCGTGATCGCCGCCGTCCGACTCAACGTCCCAAGCCGGCGACGCGGGTGGTGGCTCGTAGTCCATCCCGGAGACCTCCTCGTCGGGTGGACCCTGCTCGCTGCTTCTCGCTGCTGCTGCAATCTGCTCGAACTCCTCAAACAGGTCGTCGTGGTCGTGGAGCAGTGCGTGGTGTGCCTCGACCAGCCCGTTGTACCGCATCCGTAGCCGACCCAGCTCGACCTCTCTCGCGACTAGGACCTCCACCAAGTGGTCCCGCTGCGCCGTCACCATGTCCGCCCGTAGCTCCTGGTTGTCCTCTGCGGCGCGGCGGCGTCTCGCTCCTCGGTCCTCATAGTCGGCTGCGCGTCAAAGGCGATAACCGCCTCACGGTACTCGTCACGCGCGCGGGTCAACTCCACTATCTGCTCCTCCGGCTCGGCGATCCTAGCGTCCGACCTCCGGATCTCCCGACGATCCACTCGACAGCGGTGCTTCCAAGCACCCAACCGTCGCTCCCGACTCGTGTCCTCGGCTCCAAGCCGTGAAGCTGCTGCTCCAACTCGGCGACACGTGCAGCTCGTGCCTCCTCCTCCTCCTGGGCGCGCTTCCTACCACGAGTGACCGGCATCTACAGGGAACATGTTTAACAAGTTAAACACTTGTTCCCACAGTAAGAAAAACGAACGGAACAACCTATAAAGTACTACGATCTAGCTAAGTACATACCCAATATTTATTTAGTGCAGAATATAACATGATGCATGCTCGGGAACTAGCTATACCTACTGTAGTAAAGAAACTACGACGAATGGTTAGCACTTCCCACGAACCCAAACGTCGACCGGTTAGTAAAAATCTAACTATTCTATATCCTTATAGGCTCCGCACTCTCTCGTCGTCTATCGCATAAACGTGTTAAGTTTTGAAAATAGACTTGTAATGATGTGTTGTTGCCTCCGAACCGCTCCGATACCAGCTGTGACATCCCCTTCGGGACCACCAAGAATCGGAACAGAGGAACACTCGACGAAGCGAGTTACAACGAAACATCATCTCATACAAGCCGAATATATACATCATGGTATAATACAACCAAGTTTTCAAAATACAAACATTCGTGCAGCGGAAAGATAACATTTATTGAAGTGTCAACATCCTACGAGTATTCGACGGAAGCTTATTCCGTTACAACTCATCGGACTTAAGACGAAACGACGTGATGCACCGAGCCCTTCGTACATCACGGTCCTCTCTCTTCAAGGTGTGGGGATACGTTCCCACCGAAGGGAACCTCCCTCAGGACACCTGCTCCTCCTCGGGAAAACTGCCGTACAAGTCGTGATAACACGACTCATTCCCTGTAAGGTAACGAACAAACCTTGAGTATTCTAATACTCGGCAAGACCGACCCGTCAATATGGCACGCTAAGGCCGACACCTAGAATGCAAAGGCTATCCGGTCGTGGGGTTTACTCCTTTGCGAAAAACAGCTTTAAGGCGTGGGTTCTTACTTTCAATATTTTAGCTCGAAGTTAGGTTCATTAGCCAAGGTGTTTGCAACCTAACTCTATTCAATCAAGTTTCCAACACAAGATATAATAGATCTTTATCCTTCCAACCCTCATCTTTCCTCATCTTCCATAAATTTACTACGATGTGACGAGCTAAACAAGCGGTACTCATTACTGCGAGGGACAGCGATTCGAATCGATTTATACCAGCTGGCAAAACCCGACTACACGACGTATACGCATCACACCGATCGTATACGACAACCTTTCCGCTAGCACTCGACGACAGACTAGCCATTTCCAACTCCCCGGAGTATGGCGAAGCCACGACTTCCCTCGTGATCAACCCATCTCCCTCCCGTGAGACTATCCTCTCACCGACAGCTGGCAAGAGAGAGTCGGCTACGCTACATCTCTCGGGGCGATAGGGTACATCGACTTGCTCGGGCCCATGATACCGACATGTAGCACGGTACGTTCAAACTTGTTCAACTAAGCCGACAACGGTACGGTCCTTGACCGACACGGACGGGGCTACCACCTTGCAAGACCTCATCTCCGTCTTGCCCTTTCTCCTACGGGGCCCGTCCGGTCTCAACTTCATTATAACTCTCAACATCTTTAATGTCAACACAACACTCTTAAAGCCTCCATGCCTTAAGTGCCCTAAATATCTACCGTTGTCACTATGAATTAAGCTTAGCCTCTATTGAGCTACCTGTACCGAGTATAAAGAGAACAAACGGAAACCTACCATAATGCATCTAGGGTTTCAACCAAACCCTAACACCTAATGCACAAGCATAACCGTACTATGTGATAAAGTAAAAATATTTAAAAACATAGGTAGGATGCACCGGGGCTTGCCTTGAGTTTGTTCGAAGTTAGTCTCCTCGGCGGCTAGGTCGACTTCGAGATCCCCGACTCCGACTCGCCCTCGGGTGGAACCTCGATTACTTCGTAACCTAGTCGACCAGCGAGTGCATCGCGAATCACAACATGTATGCATGAATGCCCATGATGAAAGTATGCAAGAGTGCATTAATCATTTTAGTTAATGGATAGATTAAGGATAAGTATGTTCATTAAGAATTAATTAACAATTAATTATGCCGATTAACGAATGTTTAATTAAGATTATTATTAATTAATTTTGTTTTCCTTAATTACTTAATTAAGGTCAATAATTACTTAAGTTTAATAATTAACACATTAATCCGATTTATTAGGCCTTAAGTGATTAAAGGTTAATACCTTGGAATTATTTAAATAATAATACACTTTAAGTTTAATTTTGGAAAAAAAACTTTATTATTAATTTCGTCCGTAGTATCTCTTTCATTAAATAGAATTATTTTTAGTAATTAAACATTTTATTTACATAAAATAATAGCTTTTCTTTATTAAAGAAAAGGGATTAATTACAAATTATAGATAAATTTATTCAAAATAATTATTTTATTTCACAAATGGATAGATTTCATTTTTCCGAGTCTAACAAAGTTTGTTTGGTATTTTTCTGAATTTTATTGCATTTTCTACGAATTTTGGAAATTTAAATTCAATTACGGGCCACACGGAGGGCCACGGGGTTGGCCACACCCAATCCCGCGTAGCCACACGCGATCCCACGAGCGTGTGGCCCGCGGTGTGGCTCCACCACGGCGGCGGGGCCAGCGGCGGCGCGGTCACCGGAGTTGGTCGCCGGTGAGCCAAAGCTCGCCGCGCACACACCTAAAGCCTCTACGCAACCTCGCGAACCCAACCGTGCCACCCACACGACATGAGCTCCTTTCGAGACACGCCGGCGGCGAGACTCGGGCACGGCGGGGCTTCGGCGCATGGCGGAGCTCGCCCGGGAGCTCGGAATTTTAAGGAAAAAGCTCGGGGAGCTTCTACGGATCATGCGCAAGCTCGGCTAGTAGTCAAAATGACATGAGCAAGCTCGGAAAAGTATGCTCACCGTGGAGGTGGCGGACGACGACGGCCGGAGTTGGAGAAGATCGTCGATTGCTCGTCCCTCCGTGGATGAGATGCGGTAGTAAGTGACTAAGAACATGGAGCAAAGGGTTGCGCATCATCCCGAACCAAGAAGATGGACGACGGCTCACCGGAGTTGCCGAATTTGGAGCCGCGGTGATGGACGACGGTGATGGTCCGATGGGGAGAACGGCTCGCTTCGACGAAGCGGGCGGCTCAAGAGAATTGAAGGGCTTGGGGAGCTTCGCCGTGACTCGCGGAGCTCCGGCCGGTAGTGGTTCGGATGGAGGGGTGCCGGAGCGGCTTGGCGCCGGTGAAGTAGGGGTGCGGCAACGGCGAGAGAAGAAAAGGGGAAAGGGGAGAGCTCGGCGGGGGGGTTCTTATCCCGCGGAGAGGCGGTTCGGAGAGGCGACCGGGCCGGCGACTGCGTGGCTCCGAGCAGCTGCGTGGCGGGGTGGCGTGGCGACGGCCGGGAAGGCGACCCGGCCAGCGGCGGCGCCGAGACGCGGGAGAGAGAGAGAAAGAAGAGAGGTCGACAGTGGGGTCTGCGATCATTTTGCGAGAAAACCCCCTGGGCTTCGTTTAATTAAAAAGCAACCTTCTGCAGCTCTAAAAATTCCGCAAAAATTCATGGGTGTTGGTGAAAGTATTTTAGGCATTTTTCCTATTAAGTCCCAGTTGAAATTCCAAATCAATTTCGGATTAAAAATTCATAGTTAAATTAATAAAGAGATTTTGTTTATTTTCACGTAATTATTTTTACATGCCAAAATACTTTCAGTAAATTTTCATAAATCTTTATTTGTGATATTTGAACCATAGAAATTGTTAAACCTGAATTTTCTT
Source organism: Chloris gayana (assembly GCA_031894775.1). Taxonomy (NCBI): domain Eukaryota; kingdom Viridiplantae; phylum Streptophyta; class Magnoliopsida; order Poales; family Poaceae; genus Chloris; species Chloris gayana. The sequence goes on along the minus strand of JAUNZO010000876.1, from coordinate 82,883 downwards.
CTTATCTCTTTCCTTTTTGACATTTCCTTTATTTTTTAGTTAATTTGATATTTTATGCTTATGATTATTATCACATGCCCGATGATCTCACAATAAAATGTGATGACATGCTCGATGAATGCCATGAAATGCAATTTATTACTCGTGGGTTGTTACAGCCCTAGACAATTGACTCAACAAATCACACCTCGAACTAGACAAAAGAGTGAAACAAACTAAGACTAGTGACACAATGACAATCCGAAGGACTAGAATTCGAAACTCAAACCTAACTGAAAATTGCGAGGCACAAAGGGGATATAGAACAACGAGATACACGGCGAATAACTATTTTTGTAGGGCAATTTTCCGGACATTAGGATGAAACAAAATAACGAGGATAGGGGAACCTGACGGTGCACCCGAAGCTACGATACCACTTGATATGAACGGGGTGTCCCGATCTTCCGAAAGGTTCCGATAAACAACGATTTGGCGGAGGCTTGACACAAATCGATCCGGCATCCGAACAACACGTTCCGAACCCCGCAATCGCAGCACCACGTCTCCTCCGGTTATCAACCGTACAAGCACGATTGACCTCACCAAGAAGGCTAAGCCTTGCCTGCGAATCGAATAACACAAGCAAGAATAGGATAGAAGCAACCAAATTGCAAATATATGATTAAACTAACGAGTTGGGGTCTCACAAACCGACAAAACGGTAAAACTGTTCTTGAGAGAATAATCTAAGCAAAACCCAAACCCTAAGGAAGGGGCGGAGGCTGCTTATGAGATCCCTAGGGTCGTCCATCCCCTCCTGGACGCAGCCCTAAGTGGGCTCAACAAAATACACGGCCCAAAGGCCAAAAGACGGTGGTGCAACACCGGACAGTTTCTGGACGCCTTAGTATTTCGGCAATTCTCGACGACTCGGGACGAATTTGGATAGGAGACCAGCGCCAATGGAAAGGTTATAAAATTATCTTTCCATCCATATAAGGAACGTCCCAAACGGACTTCGTATGCGTCCAGTAGCGTCCGTTTTGGTGCAGGCTGTTTCTGGACTCCGAAACAGACTCAAAGTCGACTTTGTTTGGGCCTCCAACTTGACATGGACGCCCTTGCTGGCCCTCCACGCCTCCAACCTCCTCCTTAACCATATTATCATCATGTCCATGGTTCCTAACAATAATTAACTCATTAGGTAGTAAAATATTCTTAAATATAAATAAAGAGATCATTAGGAACATGCTCACTCGTAAATTCAATTGTCGTGCTCTAACTTTTGTCCTTCAATTATGTATGTGTATTGGAGGAGTGTTGGTTATATCCGAGGGTGTGATGTCCTCATCAAGGAGACCGGAACAGAACAATCACCGCAAAACTAGGATTTCAAGATAGTGGCGGCGAAGGACGGTGAAATCTGCTCGGTTCCACCGGAAGTAAGACCGCGCCGATCGGCTCACTCGCTGCGTCGATTGCTCGGGCATGCTCTTGCACCATTCATCCTCCACCATATCACACGGTACGATGAGTGAGTAGTCTTATATTTTCTTCTTTGGTGCAGAGATCTAGCTATGTAAAACTCTTATTCTCATTGAAACTATTGATGAACTCGGTATGTGCGATGCATTCAATTGTTATAAAGATGGATCCACATAGCTCTATCATTAGTGTAAATTGCAATTACGCTTTTCTCATCGTATAGTGCAAGAAACCAGTGGGGTGCTAATAGCCTCTTGCATGTGACAAGCTAGGGTGAACGAAACCACCATGTCTTGTAGAATAATAAGTTTATCATCCTCGGTTAATGAGATTGAACTTGCATGCTAGTGAACCAATCCTAAGGAGAGAACCCTTTATTATCTTGCTACAATCCTTGTTAGCTTTTACTTGTTTCTTACTCTTGTCAATCTTTTACACACAATCATTAAATTCTGTTAGCAATCCATAATTTGCAAAGGTTCCGCTTGTTTTCCGATTTGATTAAACCTTGGAATACTCTAAGGGAAAAAGTGATACAACCGTACACCTTCCTCTTGTGGTATATAAGTAGGTGCGTAGTTACAACCAACAAGCTTCTTTTTCGGTGCCGTTGCCGGGGAACATGCCACTTCGTTTACTACCTTTTCTAGTGTATTTTTGTGTTTTGTATAAACTTTTCGGGATGAGCAAGACGGAGTCATCGCTTTCGCTTAGGGAACTTTCCCTCCCGTCTCCGACCCGCTGGTACCTCAATCATCAAATGAGAAGGCCGGTGCCTCCTCATATGTGATGAACCTCGTTATTATTAGTATGGCGGAGTGCAATAAATTCTTTGGGACCAAGGAGGAGAATCCGTATACTCATCTCGCAAGATCTAGAAGCATTGTGTCGGACTTTCTATCACGAAGGAGTGCCCCGGAATCATTATAGATGGTTGCTTTTCCCATTTCATTGGGAGGTAAAGCCAAAGAGTGGCATAAGGCAACGTCACGAGAAGCAAAGGGATGTTGGAGTGATTTAGTTGGGAACTTCTGCCTCCATTATTTCCCACTATCGAAGGTACACAAGCTAAGAAGAAAGGTCGTAAATTTTTTACAAGAAGAAGAAGAATCTCTTGCTCAAGCATGGACTCGTTTCCAATCTCTCGCTAAGGCAAGGGCAAGACCTCGGTATAGATGACAATATGTGTGCCCGGACTTTGTACATGGCCATTAACAGAGCATCGCGGATGCACCTTGATGGAACAATCGGAGGAAGTTTCTTGAGGCTTCCAACAAAGGTCGGGATGGAACTACCGATCAAGATCACCGAAAATGAAGACTTACACATGCATTGGGAGGAATTTCAGGAGTCGAGGGAATCACATGGATATAATACAAAGGAAGCATCATATGCAACCCAGACTGTCACCCCGACTTAGACACCTTAGAGAGCTCCGAACAGCAATATAGTGGGTCCGGACGGGTGATTAAGGTAGTTACGGCTGGAACACCCTCTACGCCGATCGGTGCGACGCATGTACCGATCGGCGCAGCACATCTTGAAGACATCCCAACCCCTACGGAAGCAAGAGGATATACTAAGATATACCTACGGAAGAAAGAGGGTATACAAGATAGAAACATCAATTCCGGACGACCATCCGAAGGAATTTGAAGGCAAATTTGATAAAACTAAAGGAGATAGAACACTTGCAAATGCTAAACCTTTGGATGAGTTTGAACCAATGGATTTGATCCCTATTGATTTTTTCAATGAGTTACTCGAGCATGAGAAGATCTTTCATCCCGGAGTATGCTTCGGAGGTCGGGATAGAGCATAATTTCCCAAGTATCAAATTAAAATCAAAAGTTCTACATCAATACGTGATTGGAAAAGTTCGGGAAAGCTTTATAGAGATGACATAGAACTTGATGGGACCGACATGAAGCAAGCCAAGAGATTGCTAGGCGAGTTGTTTTGAAAGGCTCCATATGAAGGGCTATGTGGTGTATATGCTATTGGTCTCACTAAAGAAGAGGAGGAAGATCCATTCATACCATGCAAGATTTCGGATAAATTATTCCCAAGAGCTATGTGTGATTTCGGTTCACGTTTTAGTTTGATGACTTATGAAGTATCCATGGGCAAGATGATATGATCTAGGCCGATCTTCCGAGAGGTAGAGGGGGTAAACTCGAATTTGGAGAACTCGACGTTGACGGTCCGGCTTCAAATCAACACGATTTGATCCCGCAACCGCTACACCATCGCTCCGTTGGTTATCAACCAAGCACAACTTGATTGACCTCGCCGAGAAGGCTTTTCCTACAAACGAATCGAGAACACAAGCAAGAAAGGATAAACACGCAATCTGAAATTGCAAATAGGAATTGACACTCGGAATTAAAAGAATTCTAGCACTCGGTTCAAAAGGACTAATCGCCACGGTTGAGGAGAACAAGAATAGGGGCAAGGACTTGTCGCCACGAGTTACAATGAAGCAATCGTAGTTTCTCTCTAGAAAACTCGAACTAAACAAAACCTAAGTCTCAACGGCGGCGACTACCGAGTCTTATAGCCTAGGCACATGCTAGGGTTGAGGAGGAACCAGGATGGGCATCCTCAACATGGGCTTAAGGCCCGACACGATACAAGGCCGAGTTGGCCCAAAAAGGTGACGCGACACCTTGTCGGAATCACACGGAATGATCCGCGATGGTTCTAGAGCTAGCACCGAGCCAAAACGACCGCGTAGTTGTCCTCTTTCCAACATATCCGGAAACGCCTCATTCCGATGGCGTATGACGGAGATATCATCAAATTCGTTCGAGCAGGTTTGCTGAATCCGAATCGGATGCGCCGGCGGAGTTGGAGGTAACTTGTTACTTGGAGGAAACCGTGGCTTGAGCGCACCTAGCTTGGCAATTTCCTCATCACATGACACGTGAAATCAAACAACGATCGTTAGGAACCGAACTTGAGCTGATTATAGCGTAAAGGTAGACTAAACCATTGGGGGTTGTAAAAAATGTGGAAATCAAGCTTAATTCAAAGTCGATACCAGTGGATTTATTCGTTCTTGATAAAGGAGAATCGGAGTAGAGGATATAAATTTTGGTAAGACCTTTTCTCGGATTAGTCCAAGTTGTTCTTGATGTAGGGAAGGATCGTCTTACATTGAAGATAGGAGGAGAAGAAGTATCATTCAAGTTTAATGTCCCGCCCGGAGAATGCACCCCTCCCTTATCAAGAATTCATTCTAGAGGTCGATGAGCAAATTGATATGGATGACAAAGACCCACTAGAACAACTGTTTCAAGGAATAAAGAATGATGATACGAGCGCCGATCGGCGCGACCACGGAGTCGATCGACACACCGACAAGACCGACCGGCACAACCTCCCTAACAATGGCGAAATCGAGCTCGAAGTCGTCGACGGCCATCAATGGCGTCGAGGGTAAATTGGCTTGATTTGGTTGCCTCACGGTGGGAGGTTGGACGGCGACCTCATGGGTGGGTCGGAGGAGAGCAAGGTGGAGCTTTGGGTGGTCTTGGCTCGGCCGGGGAGGCGGCGGAGCGGCCGGGTGCGACGGAGTTGGAGCGAAGAGCGACAATGGCGAGGCGTGCTCGGGAACCGAAGAAAGAGAGAGAGAGAGATGACCACATCTCGGACTTTATCCTACCTTGCGAGGGAAGGGTGACGTGGTCGTAGAGCAGCTGCGTGGCGGTGGGATGGCAAGGCGCACGCCGGGGAGTTCTCCAAATCGACGGTGAGCGGTGTAGGGAGGGAGCGAGAGAGAATAGAGGTCGACAGTGGGGCTTCGACAAAAATTGAAAAATGTCTTTCCAAGGATCGAAAAATTCGGAAAAAATCGGGGGTGTATTTGAGAACATTCCGAATCTTTTTCCCGAGGTCGAAGTTCGATTCCAATTAGCTTCGAGATACAAATTTAACTTAAATTGCACTTGAATTTCAAATAAAAATAATAATTCGAATGGTCAGCCAAGATTTGAATTATACTCCACAAAGCCGTAATTAGGTGCAAACATACTGTAATGCGATCGTCTTGACACCGGGGTGTCACATATGTGTTATTTCTGGCGAGTTGCCTTGTTGTTAGCGATCATCTTTGATCGTCTTGCAACTCACGATCTGCATAGGTAGATAGTAGGTAGTGACATCCCTATCTCGTCATGTCTACTTCTACATGTTCGGTTGTGAGATGTGTTCTTTCGGGGAGTTGCCTTGTGGATGCCGGGCATGAATCCATGCACGAAAAGTAAGTAATTACAGACCACTATTTTGCTTATTTATGAGCTTACCCATAGATAGATCTTTGTATCCTACACTCATTTATCTCTTGTGTATTGTTGAATTGAGTAGAATTTAGGATAAACCCATACCCTTCCTTTTGGATTCGATAACCCTAGAATACTTTCCTAGGAAAGTGCTAATCGTTATTTATCCGTGTGCTTGCGGATTTATCTATGATAGTAAGAAATACCAACGAGTTAGTGAGTAGTTTATTAACTAATTTAAGTATGAGTTGTATTAATTAGAATTTTTAATTGATTAGAGATGATAATGATCAGATAATATTAATATGTGATATTACATATTATTTTATATATTATTACTAATAAATTGAGATAGATAATGATTGTTGTCCCTTTCGTTCTTGTCACTTCAACAAAAAAAAAGAATGATTCTATCCATTGAAGCAAATAACATGATCCATCATAGTACACTCAACTAATGCACCCTAAGAAACTAAAGGAGGCTAAGCTAAAAAATATGAAACTAAAGAAGGCTTACATTCTCGCAGCCCCTAAACCAAGGCCGGGCCGGGATGAGGCCCATGCAGATGACGAGGTCCAAGTCTAATTGACATCCATCCATAATAAATATAGTAGCACCTTGTAAAGATCCCCCGAAATCAGTCACCAGCACTAGCATTTATTGGGTGCCCGTTTTAAATCACGCCGAGGATGCGTTGGAACGGAGAGACGGAACGGATTCACACCCATCCGTCGTCCCCTGGCTGGCAGCAGGCAGGCGCGCTTCCCATCCACACCGCTCGCCGTCGATTCGGCGCATCCGACGGCCAGAAACGCAGCGTTGATTATCTATCTTTTCGTGGGTTCCGCTGCGTCGCCCACTTTCCTGCCTTTCCACCACCCACCCACCCCAAAAAACGCCGCAACCCCCTCCTCCCTCATTTTCGTCTCGGTCTCCCCCACCTCCTCCTGCCCCTCCCTCCTCGATACATTCCAGCTGCCGACGGGAGGAAGGCGGCAGCGGCGGCCGTCGCACGGTCGCTCCCCCTCCCCTCCTCGGCTGCCGATCGACGCCGATCGGGGCGGCCTGCCCGCGGAGGACGCCGATCGGGGCCCGGAACGCCACCGCGTCCGTACGTTTCTTGTTCCTTTGTCCTGCCTCTTCTTCCTGTTGACTGGATGGTGGCTTGATGGATAAGGTTGGGTTCTGGGGTGACGGGTACCTCGGGATGGGGATTGATAGGCTGGCCTGGGGAGAACCCGCGTGGGAATTGAGATCTGTCAGGGATCCTAGAAGCGGATCTGGATGTTGCTGTTTCTGCGGAATTCTGACGGGGATTCAGTTCATGGGCACTCGTTTCGGGATAAGGGTTACCGTTTAATGTTAAAAGTCTAATCTTTGTGCGTAGCATATAGCCCAAGATGCCATGAGTTCGTTTTATTCGTGTAAAGGACTTTCCGTCTAGTCAATATTCCCGTCAGAATGTGAGATAGCGTTTTCAAAGATTGAAAAATGAGAATTTTCATTATAAAATGGATGCCCAGAATGGTAGTGATGGAATTCTGGCGTGTTACCGTTTCATCATTCATCCATTTAGGTAAAAGGTCTGGTCACCGCAAAATCAATAACCATTGGATAATGCATTGCCATCTAGAAAACAATCTATGGAACAACTATTCTCCCATCCTGATAGATGATTTTCAAACTGCTGTATACATGCATGCCTGTTGTGCTATTGGGCGAGGCCTGCTATGTCCATGAAACATTTTTTTTAGACAATGTATTGCTTGGTATCAGGATACGAATCACAACGGCTTTGTAAAGTTCAAACAGAGATTTTTTTCTATTAGTTAGCCATTGATATTCGTCATCGTGCCGTTACGCGGTGGCCGACAAAAATGAAAACTAACTTTTTTTGTTATTTTCCTGAAGCTACAAGAAGCGGTTTGTAGTTTTGTCCAGTTGGCTGCTACTGTTTCCAGCGGTTTCCACCATTTATTATAGGTGCTGTAAAGGTATGCGTTTCCTTAATGCTCAACTGTTTTAAGAATATTCTGTGATGCTGTCATTCAAATCTGACCTCATTTAATTTAGTTTCTCATTTTGCAATATGGCACTGGTTCTTTATAATTTTCCCTTTTGTCAAATTTTCCAGGTTTACATTGTTCAAGTTGTACAAAATTGCCTTTTATCGTTGATGGTTTGTTTTATTTGAATCATTTAAGCACCAAGGATTACAGCAAGACTTGATGCAACATAATCGGGTCACCGTGCTGTCTTCCTCAGAAACGTGCCACCTTGGTTCAAGTTCCAACAACCCAGATATGGATCCCAACAATGCTACTGTTGATGAGCAGATTTTACTGCCCAATACTCTAGAGAATGATAGCTTCCCACGCTATTTGCTCAATAGTCACGAGATGGGAATGCCTAGTGGAAACCTTAGTGGCCAGCAAAGTACGGGCTTGAGCTTATGGGAGCCAGCTGGATCAAGCTCAGTGGGTTGCCTTGCTGATCATGGTAACTTTTTTCAGTCCAAGAGGGAGCATTTTGCACCGCCTCTATCTATCGGAGGCCCCTTAACCATAGGCAGGAGGAGACATGAAGGCACTAGTTCGTTTCCTTCACACAACTTAAACATAGACCTTAATCAGAGTGAACAATTTGGGACAGAGGATGTTGATGTGGTACACAGTAGTGGACAGTCGAGAACAAATACTGTTTTGGCCAACAGGGTTTCTTCTACAGGTGAACGGATTCAGCACCATGAATTCTCTTTGGATGCTATTGGAAGTTCTTCACGGACTGCGGACCCCTTTGATGGTGTGGCTGGTCAAGGTGGTCTCCTTGATAGCCATCGTTTAACTTTCAAAAGAAAGAATATTGATGGAAGTCACGCTGAGTCTTCTGCCAATGGAAGCTCACGCAATCGTCACCAAACTAATAATAGTATGTTACCTGTTCCTTCTGCTCAGGAAAGTACTAGTTTAACGATGCCTTCTGCTGCAAACTATGCTGTTTCGTACCCTCCTATGGAACAGCTGAACCAGAATACTAATGTTGCTACAAGTCGCTCTTTGTCTGATCATTATTCATTGTTTGATGAGCCACATGAACATGGATTTGTGCGAAATACAAGGATGAGAATAAGCCCGAATGATTATGATCAATCACTGCCCAGTCTGTTACCTGAGGGTAGTTTCAGATGTTCTTCTTATCAGTCTACACAGCCGTCCTCATTTATTCCAGTGCAACCTAGACAAGCAAGGTCTTCTGCAAATGCTCATGGTCGACCTGTACCTGATCTCTCTGCTGTTACTCAATTTTCACAAAATCTACAGCGTCCTTCATCAAATGGTAATTTTGGATCTCGTTTTGGGGAATCTTCCAGTTCTGCAGATACGGCAGTCCATGTATCTTCTTCGCATGATCCCAGTAGGAGCCTGATGAGGAATGATTTACCTGAGCCCCTTGTGTTAGGTTCTTCTTTTTATAATGCTGATTCGACAGGTTTCCCTTCTGCATCCGGCAGCAGAGGAAACCAGCAAAATTCTATCTTTAGCTCTAGCTCCACACCTAGAACTGCTCTAAATGTTGGAGCTCAACAACCCTCTGGGACCAATTCATCTCAGCCAAGTACAACTTTAAGAGGTTCAGCTGATATGGCCAGGAGGTCCTTAATTTCTGCTAGTATCAGAAGTTCCAGCATAGCATTGCACCACCGTGGATCTTCATCTGCATCGCACGAGATTCGGAGCCATCAGCCAGGTTCCAGTTCGCGTGCCCCGCACCAGCACTACGTTAGGGGAGGTCCTTCGTCGGCAGATAGGCAAAATTCTAGCTATTTGGACCTTCAGTCTTTCATGCAGACCATAGCTGCTTCAAGGGATGGAACCAGGACAGTGTCAGAGGTAAGCTACCTTTCAATAATTTTCATTTAATTGATATGATTTCCATTAGGCAATGTAATGATGGATTTCACTTGACAAATGTTGTTGCACATGAACAGAGATGATATATATGTTTTGCCCAGTTTTCTATTTCCTTTTTAGTTAGGGGGTTGGGGGTTGGTATTGGTGAGTTAGCATGTTTGTTTATCTCCAATGGGAGCATTTATTTCAACGGTTACATCTGAGATACATTAAACTAAATTGGGAAATCTTTGTGGATAGGTCGTCTAGATAGAATGCAAGGGTACTTTTATTCTTCTACTATAATTCTAATTCTTCTATCTTCAATGAATAGTAACAACACATTTTACAACCTTGAGTGCACCCGTAATCCAGATTGTAGAGAAACTTAGCCTGTGTGACACATGCTATTTTCATTCTTTGGTTACCTCACATGCCTGCCCAACTATTTCCATCCTAAAAAGTTCTATGAAATCCCATAATTGTATTAGTGGCTTTTATATTTGTTTGGTTGATTGATTCATCATTAATTTTTTGCTATTTCCTTTTACAGCTCCGCAATGTTGTTGACCAGATTCGTCAGGGCAGGAATGCTAGGCTAGAGGTCAGAATATTCCCTTTTCACATACTGTTATGTGACTTAGTATTCATTTGGTTAAATTAATTTGCACATTTCATGCTACTGAATGGTTGAAATCCTTAAAATATAGTCAGATAAGTTACGTTTGCTAAGCAAGTAGTATTTTGGGTACTTAATTTCTGGTGGTTAGAATATTCTCCACTCTCGTACTGTTATGGAACCTAGTCTTCATTAGGTTAAACTACTTTGCACATTCTGTGCTTCTATACATTATCTTTTGGAATGGATGAAATCCTTGAAATACAGTCACATATTTTTTCTTTGCTAAACAGGTAGTATTCTGGGTAGCTGATTTATCTTGGTTATGTAGATTTTTTGTACAATTAGTGACTACTAGATGTAACTTTGTGTGCAACTTGCTGTAGATTAATGACTATTAGATGTTAATTTGTGTGCAACTTCCTTAGTTTGGCTTAGACTACAGTAATTAATATTCACATTTCAAAGAATAATTACTCCATATCCGGTGCTTGTTGATATGATTTCAATTATATGCCAAAAAATAGTAGTTTTTTTTGCCAATTCATTGACATAATAAGCAAAAGGAAGGCTTATTACGTGGTGAAGCATTTTTTATAAGTTTGTGTTACATATATTCTGAACCAGGAGCAGTTGGTATTTCTTTTTATTAGCACATATCACATGCCCCCCTCAGATGGAGTCTGAAATTGATTGTACTATTATGAAGTAACTTTATTTGAATCACTCAGTATGTGTAGTATACTCTGTGTTTAATAAAACTTTTTTTGTATAGTAAAAAAGACAATAGAAAACGGTTTCCATATATCCAATGACTTTTCTTAGTTTCCATTAGTCTTGCATTATGTCCTGTCTGTGAGAAAGATTTCTTTAAAGTTGATTAGCCATCGCTGTGATTTACCCTTAAATAGCAACATTGATTTTGAACAGGATTTGCTTCTCATCGATCGATCGCTTATCATGAGGAGAGCCAATTTGATTGATAGACATCGGGATATGCGGCTCGATGTCGATAATATGTCTTACGAGGTACTGAAATAAAATCTTTTCACAACTTGTGTTACCATATGTTTTCCCTAATCCAGAAATCCCAGTGCTGGGAGTTTATTTTCAATGCAGCTTGGTTTGTCTACAGTATAAAAATGTTTGTAACCATTTTCATAGTAAACTGACATCCAATGATTTGTCGTTTTCAAAAACAAATTTGTCTTAGTATGATGTCCTCAATACATTTGCAGTCGTCGCTCCAGAACACATACACCATGGTTCTCAAGGCACCATTGCTTTGTTAGGTTTTATGTGTGACTTCAATTCGTTGTGTTTTGCAGGAATTGCTGGCACTAGGTGAACGCATTGGGAATGTAAACACTGGACTTAGCGAGGAGAATATTATGACTAGCTTGAAGCAACGGAAGTATGTCTGCCTAGAGCTGGATGAATCTCCAACAGTTGTTGAACCGTGCTGTATATGCCAGGTAATTTGAAAGATTTACATTTCCCTGCATGTGATCTTGATTGATTTCAGATTTTTTGTGTGATTATTGATTTCAGCTTGATTAGTGACTATGGATATAATATTCTTTGATGTGCTCACGATACTTGAACTGTTTGTCCTCATAAAGCATGCCTTTAGATTTTAGATTGTGGCTTCTTGCTTGCCAGAGTAACCTGGATCCAGAGAAAGATTGGTGCATCACCTTTTCTTTTGTTAAGGTTTCATGAAGATTTTTTTTAAAAAAAACTCGACCTGCTGGGGGAAGAAGCCACCCCTGATGGCTTTATATTAAGGAGGAGCCTTCTCACGCAGGGCGAGAAAATCCCCGAACCCCCTCCCCAACCATACACAGGGCCTCAGCTGGCGCTGTGAGCTATGGCGCGAGTCTTTACCTGATGCTTTGGCCTGGGGAGAGTGAGGGGATTTTTTCCTAACCGGTGCGGGATCGGGGGCTCGAACCCCTGACCTGGCGGCTGCCAATCAGGCGCCTTGCCACCAGGCCAAGGGCCTGTCCGTATGAAGGTTTACAGCCCTCTTTAATATCACATAAAGTAATTCTTGTTGATATCTCCGATAATCTCAATTCCTAGGTTCCAGATCCCGTGGCCCCTGTAGATCCTCCAATAACAATTCAGACTACTCATTCATCACCAGCTTTACTTTTGTGCTCTTATTTGCACGACTTTTCTTTTGCCTGCTATCCCTATCAGTTCTCCTCACTATGCGCCACCTTCGCATATCATGAAAGTTTGTTTGAATTGGACTGGGTTCTGAATCTTGATAATGTATCAGTATCATGCCCCATGGTCCACCTCTTTTTGTGATAGTTTACTCCTTTCAACAATTCTCCTTCAGGAGGTCAAATGACTTAGCCTTGGCATGCTGTAACAGATGTAGCAGTGGAGAGGGAAAATTGTACTCCCTCTGTTTCATATTATAAGACGTTTTTGACTTTCATACTTCACGTTTGACCGTTCGTCTTATTCAAAAAATTTATGCAAATGTTACTAATTTGATTATAATTTGTTTTATCGTTAAAGATATTTTGTAAATGACTTATTTATTTGTATATTTGTACAAAATTTTTGAATAAGACGAGCGGTCAAACACAATCTCAGAAAGTCAAAAACGTCTTATAATTTGAAACGGAGGGAGTATATAATTGTGATGTGCTGATTTTTGTTATGTAATTATTGTCCCTTAGATGAGATGTGAGTGGTTTCCTATTGTAATGACTCACTATCATCCTCACCGTACTGTAAACCTTGCAGGAAGACTATGTGGAAGGGGATGACATGGGCAGACTGGACTGTGGCCATGACTTCCACACCGCATGCATCAAACAATGGTTGGTTATTAAAAATCTGTGCCCAGTATGTAAAAAAACAGCACTGGGCACCTAGAACATGGCAGCTGCTCCTGCCTCTGCAAAGGTGGCAGCCCATCATTAGCGCAAGTGGGTATCTACTTGCCAGACCACCTCAGGATCAGCAGCTGGCGATAAGCATGTTACACCTTCGCAGGATCCAACATATTGGTGGGAATTTATACAATAGGTGGTACATGGCACCTAAGGGAAGTCGATGGCTGTAGACCTGGAGTTTCGTTTCTGTTTGGTTATTGGATATTTAAAATTAATTCAACATTAAATTTACCTTGCTATTTTATATCGTTACTTTTTTTTTACTCTGTTTTGCCTCTTAATTCTGTTGAGTGCGAGTCAGCAAGCTATAGTTTTTTTTATGAGCCCCAAATTCGTGTTCCTCGAGTGAATGGGATTTGGTAGCCCACATGTTTTGTCCCAACGTGGTGGACACTGCAAATATGGTCGGGACATGCATCTGCGGAGTGTTTTGGTACTTGAAGGAAATAGTTGCATCTGCTTGCAGGGTTTCAGATATGTATCCAGCCACCAATTTTTTGACCTCTTATTTAGTGATGACATAAGGTGAAAATACAGTCCAACGACAAGGAAAAATTACAGTCTTCTAATTGCCTGGCACGGCCTGTTGCCTATCCTTATCCGTGGTGGCTGTCTCCTGGTCATTTTCGCCGGAGAGGTCCTCGAGAGACTTGCCCCTCGACTCCGGCACGAGGAAGGTAAACAGGAATCCGATGACATTGCATCCAGCGAGCATGAAGAGCGAGTTGCGCACGCCGATGCCTGCCGGGTACCCGGGTTCCGTCTTGGTCGGGTCAGTGCTCTGTGCCGCGTACAAGAACCCGAAGGATCCGACGATGGCACCTGCTTTCCCCGCGGCTGATGAGATGCCGTGGCAGGTGGACCGCAGCCGCGCCGGAAAGATCTCCGCCGGCACGATGAAGGTGGTGGAGTTGGGTCCGAAATTGGCGAAGAAGAAGGTGAAGGCGTACATGACGATGAAGCCGACGTGATTCCCCGGCGTGGTCCAGTGGTGGTACGGGACGGCGAGGCCGAGCATGAACGCTGTCATGAAGAAGAATCCGCCGAGCTGGATGGCGAAGCGGCCGACGATGTCGATGAAGAAGACGGTGAACCAGTAGCCCGGGATGGTGCCGCAGAGCGCCACAAGCGTCTGCGCGCGAGCGATCCTGAACATCTCGTCCAGGGCGTTCATGGTGTCGGCCGCGGGCAGCCAGTTCACGGCCGCGTAGATGTCTTTCTGGAACAGGTTCTGCGAGTAGAAGGCGATGTCCAGCATGAACCAGCACACGGTCGTGCCCAGCAGGTGAAGGCCGTGCCGCTTGGCGAATTGCCGCGAGAAGAGGCCGTACTCCTCCCGGCGCTCAATCTCCTCATGTTGCGCTTTCTGCCGCTGCTGCTCCTCGGTTAGCTCAACATTGAGCACTCGTGCCATGTCCGATGTTGCCTTCTTGGCGTTCCTGGCAACCAGCGCGGTGTACCGTGCCGTCTCGGGCATCTTCATGCGCCAGTAGTAGGTGAGCAGCGCCGGGATGGCGCCGAACATAAGGACGATGCGCCACGCGTAATCCGCCTGCGGCGCCGTGGAGCCGGCCGGGTCGTCCTTGTACGGCGGGGCACCGAATCGCGCCTTGAACCCCTGCATCGCGAACACCGCCGCGATGAACGCGCCGCGGGTCCTCTTGTTGGCGTACTCGGACATGATGGTGGCGGACAGCGGGTAATCGCCGCCGATGCCGAAGCCGAGCCAGAACCGGAAGAAGCAGAGCGTGGCCATGACCCCGTTGGGTGTGGACCCGAACGAGAGGCCGGAGGCGACGCAGCAGATGACCATGATCATGAGCGTCATGCCGTAGACCTTCTTGCGCCCCATCTTGTCGCCGAGCCAGCCGAAGAAGAGCTGCCCGGCGAGCGTGCCGCAGAAGGCCACGCCGTTCACGGCGGCGGAGACGTTGGGCGGGAGGGTGCCGGGGCTCCTGGACCTGGGGTCGAAGTAGTAGATGCGGCCCAGGAGCTTGGTGACGAGGGAGATGGAGAAGAGGTCGTACGCGTCGGTGAAGAAGCCCATGCCGGCGATCACCACCGCCGTGAAATGGTACCACTGCGTCTTCGCCGCGTCCAAGGCGTCCAGCACCTTGTGATCGTGTGCCATGCTCTCCGAAACTCTCTGACTTGTCTTCTATTCACCTGCTCAATGTTCAAAAATTTGTTGCAGATGTCAAATTCTTTGCTAAAGCTCGATGTAGAGTAATCAGCTGCAGGTTTGCTGTCAGTTATATATATAGGACTTATCAGTCCTGCAAATTTGGAGCTTGTTCAGATGAACTGGAAAGTTCTAGCTCATGTCAAGTGACAAGTACGTTCTGCTCCAATCTACGATCTATAGACTTATTGCAGGCAGGTCGGTCATGCTAAACTGTACATATCTGTATGATTGATGTAGTGCATGTCCAAATCTTGTTTGGTATTATTCGTTTATTTCGTGGACGGCAGGGGAATCGGGTACCTGCGTCATCTTTCAAACTTCGCGAATGGCCTATTGGGAACTACGTCTTTCTTCCATGTACGTGGCTGGGATTCCGTGGAACATTGACTCGATGATAGCATAAAGACAAATAAAACAGTAAAAAAATACATCGGATAAATTAATTCTACGTTGGGGTTCGTTTCTAATCACGGAGGAGATCAGAAATTACACGTGCAACCAATTCAAGATTACGTGAAGCGCAATTTAAAGAACCAGGGTATTTCATCAGTTGTTCATAACAACAAAAGTTTCTTCCTAGTAAAACAAAAGTGTTACTTTCACACAGAATACGCCATCAAATTTCAACTCTAAATATAACAGCATTGGGACGAGAAAGGAACGATAAAAAAATTATAGTCATGGATTTGGAGCTAATTAAATATACGCACGAGAGAAGAGAGGAAATGAAAATAAACGTATAAAATCTGTTGAGAGCAGTAATTATTCAGCAAACATGATCCATACCGTTGAGTTTTCCCGCTTGCTAGGTATGCAGAAGAGATCAGAGCCAAAGAAAGATGGGGATGGCACGAAGATATCACTTGCCTGCAGGTTATGGGCTACGGGCAATACTAGCGGTGCATATATAAGTGCTTGTCCTAATAGTCAAGATGTTACACGTTAACGACACAACAATGCCGTACATGTGTCATTGCTCACTATCTGCCATTTGTGATGGCTTGTAGACAAAAGTGATTCGGTTGCAGGGCCTGTACGTGTCCACATTACAGATTTTTTGCGCATATCTTGGATGTGATTTATGTTTGACTTCTCAACTCATTGTCTGTTCTCTTCCAATTATTCCTTGGATTTTTATGTTCCTTGAACCAGAATTACTATAAATTGTATGATGAAAATAGAACTGAAAATTTTGTTGCAGTGTACATCAATAGATATTGTTTTTCTATATATGTCACTAGCAGCAATTCTGTTGTTCCGAAAGGAGGGCCTCACAAAATTGTTTCCCTCGGTCTTGTCCTTATTAGCTGCCAAACCAGACGTAACCTGGCCCATGTTGTTCAGCAGTTGTAATCTTGTTTTCTTAGCCTTATGTTCATTTCCTGAGGGCTAAAGATTAGCCCTGTCATATCGAATGTTTGACTATAAATTAAGAGTATTAAACATAAGCTAAGTACAAAAGTTATTACACAGTTGAAGATTAATTTGCAAGATGTATCTATTAAGCCTAATTAGTTCATGATTTATAGTGCTACAATAACCATTTGCTAAAGATGGATTAATTAGACTTAGTTGTTTCATCCATGATTTTTTAATTAGCTGATGTTTAGATACCACCAAGGAGTAAAGTCAGTAGCTTTGGGTGACAAGCTTTGTAAACACCATTCTTTTTATTTAGCTGAAATTGAGTGACTTCAAATGGGTAACCCATACTATAGTTTCACAAAAAGAATAGCCCCCCTGCCCGTTACTCCTGGGCTTTTTAAGGGGATTTTTCCAGAACTTAATAGTATATGATTGCTGGAAAATGCATCAATATTGGTCTTAACTTTGTGTGCCATACTATAACTTAGTTTTCGGTCAAGTGACAATTTCACCATGTTTGGGTTGGTATTTGCAGAGACCTAGTAGGCTATCTAGATGTTGGCATTGATTTTCAACGGGAGTTTATGGAATATTTGCATCACAAGTGAGTTGACGCAACTCTACATAAATGATGGATTATGCCCATATGGTTGGAACTGCCTGTATTAGCTAATAGACCTTCCAGCTCAAAAGTACCTGGAGCAAGTATGGGAGGGTAATAAGATAACATGGATCGTACCATTTAGGTTTGTAACAATGCTACAGAGCATGCTCAACTGTAGAATGTGAATGGCATTTTTATATGAAAGTAACATTTTCTTTTGAAAACCAGATGAATTTTGCACAGTAGTAGCTAGCTAGTTATGAGTTATGACTCCAGCTATATGAAAGCTAAACCTTGACTGAGGCAGAACGTCAGCAGCGCAAATCGTGGGCAAATATTTTCTCGCCACGTGAGAGCCGTCCGCTTATACTCATCTACCTCTGATGGAACATTAATACGGGAATACTTGGACTTCAACAACTGATGTCAAATCTCAAGGAATATGCCCCCACAGGAGCCCAAGCAATGCTTCCTTACAGATACAAAATAATGTACTTTGCCCCAGCTAGAGTCCATGGTCCTGGAATTGCCGATTTTAGTTTTGCTTGAATGATATATCCATGAAAGGGTATCTATTGGTATGTGGCCAATAGAAACCTAGGTATGAAATTTTGTAAGGGACATAACGACTAGACTCTAGAGCACATTCCGTGCCCGTGCAGATATGCATGTTCTAGCAGGCCCAGACTACCGTAATTAACTTGTTTTAGTGAGTTTCTCTTTTCCAAACGGATGTATGTAGACCTTATTCGCGGAGTGAAATGATGACAAGAAGAGGAAAGCAACTACACACTTTCAAAAGCAGAGTTGTAATTTGTTGTGATGTTCTGTTTTGATATCAATTTTATTATTTTTACGAGCGTGGCACCACATTAAGAAACGGAGTATATTCTCCTCGCATGAATAGATTGATCGAGGTGACAAGAACTTCATCAGTTGCGTGGCAAAAAGTTTAGACACGTAACAGGACCTACAAGCACATGCAAATTAAATAAAGATTTTGTCTGGTTAGTTTACTACAGACATTAGCTGTATGCCTGTAAGTTCATAACAGAAAAAGGAAAATAATTTCGAAATTAATTATAATTTCTAACAGTCCAACTTATCAGGCATTGAGTAACATGAAGATTTAAAACTATTCCGTAGCGAGGCACGGGCATCTAACTAATAAACAAAGTAATGGTGTGTCTAGATTATTTACATAATTAATTTTCTATTCAATGCAACACTACCAATATTGTGTTCCTTGTATTATGTAAACTTATTAAGTATTACAAAAAATACTTAGTTTCTTAATTCGGTAGGACGAATGCACACATGTCTTAGAGTACTCGATTTTTTATTGAATTTTTTGGTATTATGTAAAATAAAAATGTTATAAGGATATCAAAATATGAATATAGTTCATATATCATATAAAATTATTAACATATAGCTAATATTCTATTAAAACATTTTATATGTACTCATTATCATGCATCAAATTTTTGAATAGACCATCAAGGTTGTTAGAATCATGCATGCCTCACACATCATGTTAATTGTATTATTCTGTCATCCTATGTGAATGATTAGTGTACCACAAAAAAAAATTCACTTCCTGGGACTTCAAGTTACATCGTAGCTACTTTATTGGGTAGCTATGCTTCATCAACTACATAACAATCACCTTTGAAAAATTGATCTCCTGACATTAATATTTTCTTACCACTTATGTTGATGATAAGGGCCATCATGCTATAATAACTTTTTGTGCCTCGTGCTGTAGAGGTTTAGCAGAATCTTGTTGTCGGGCTTCTCAATCTACATGTATGCTAAGAGTTATTTTAATTTAATCTTGTTTGCAAGTCCTTGTTGTGCAATGCATAGGGCGGTGCTTGGAATTTTTCAAGTCTCCTTTTTTTTATTCAGTGGTGGTGAAGCATGTATTGATTTTATTAAAAAGGGGCCTCTGGGGTTAAAAAAAGGCCAATCATATTTTTTCAAAGTATAAACGTTGCAACAGGCCGATATTATTTGAATCTAGTGCCATACTTATAGCCACACGAAAGATATATTTTTTTCCTTGTTTACTTAAAGGTATGTAAAGTACAATATTTTTTTATATTGATTTAGATTAATTGACAGTGGCTGATGGGTAATTTCAAAAACATATATAGGGGTATTTCGGTCTGTTTTTCCTTCTTTACTTGTAGGTATGTAAGGTACAATGTTTTATTTTTATATTTATTTAGTTTAATTGATAATGGCTGGTGGGTAATTTCAAAAGCATATATAGGGGTATTTCTGTTTTTATTTTTTATAATGGCAGCGAATGAGTGGAGCATACTAGGAATGCCGAATGCTCGCACAGTGAGGGAGCTCTGTTGGAGAAGAGTGGGACTAGAAAGATGGAATACCGATGTCAGGCCATGTAAGGCCAATAGTTGAGGTACCTGGATCCAGACAAAACTCCAAACATGTAAGAATCTACTTGAAGCAAGGTTTCTACTAGTTAATGCGTGGTGGGTAATTTTTCTTTTTTCTTTTTCGTCCGATTAACGTGTAATTTATAGACCATGAGAGCTAACATGGTGCCTTCTTTTCTTGGTCAGGTTTTATTATTTTTACGAGCGTTGCACCACATTAAGAAACGGAGTATATTCTCCTAGCATGAAAAGATTGATCGAGGTGACAAGAACTTCATTAGTTGCGTGGCAAAAGTTGAGACACGCAACAGGACCTACAATCACAGGCAATTGTCCCGTTTATTGTTTACTAGAGTCATTAGCTGTATGCCTGTAGGTTCATAAAGAAAAAGGAAAATATAATTTCGAAATTAATTATAATTGCTAACAGTCCAACTTACCAGCCATTGAGTAACATGGAGAATTAGACTATGACTATAAATGTAAATCCAAAATATGTTCTCACAAATTATATATGTATTCAACGATCTAAAAATGCCTACATGATTGGTCAAGGATCAATGAGATAAATGGACTTGGACTATGTATTGGATGATCGCGAAACTGCTGCACCGTCGCTCTCAATCAAAGTAGCATTTGCAAGTTAGTACACTCTACTTTGCAAAATTTCAGCCGTCAAAGTTTTGCTTCTATATATATATATAACACATGTGTTGCCCTCTTGAGCTAGCAAGATAAATGACTTGGAAGAACATGGTGAGCCCTAGTGTTCGAGAAACAAAGATTGAGTAGCTACGTTCCACGAGGTACTTCAAAGATTGAGCTAGCTACGTTCCCGTCGGGGAGGGGGAAGGGGGAGGGGGAGAGCGGGCGTACCAGGGAAGGCCACGGAGGGCTCACCGTCGGGGAGGGGGAAGGGGGAAGGGCGTTCCGGGGTCGCGGAGGACAACGCGGAAGACGGCACGAGGCGCCGGCGAGGAGGGCCCGCAAGGCGGAGGACGGCGCGGAGGACGGCGCGCGGAGGATGGCACGGATGCGCCGACAAGGAGGGCCCGCGAGGCGGAGGACGGCGCGGAGAACGCTGCGGAAGGCGGCACGGAGGCGCCGATGAGGAGGGCTCGCGAGGCGGAGGACGGCGCGGAGGAAGCCGCGGAAGACGGCACGGAGGCACCGGCGAGGAGGGCCTGCGAGGCGGAGGGCGGCGCGGAGGATGCCGCGGAGAGGCGGCGCGGAGGACGACGTGCGGAGGACGGTACGGAAGATGGCACGGATGCGCCGGCGAGGAGGGCCCGCGAGGCGGAGGACGCCGCGGAGAGGTGGCGCGCGGAGGATGGCGCGGAAGACGGCACGGATGCGCCGGCGAGGAGAGGCAGCGTGGACGGGCGGCACGGAGGAGGACCGGCGCGGGAGAAGGGCAGCTTGTCGGCGTCGACGTCCGCGGCGCCGGTGTTAGGGTTAGCGCCGCGGACGGCGTCCCTTTATATAGGCGGAGAAAGATAAAGGCGGTTGGCAATGCCAACCGACGTTAAAAATACTGCAGGCCCCACATGTCGGTGAGACAAGTTTTATAACACGGCGGAAGTGGTTGCCACCCGCCGCTAAAAACACCGTGGGCCCACATGTCGATATTTTGTAACGGCGGTTGGCAATGCCACCCGCCGCTAAAACTACTTGTGGCCCCACTTGTCGGTTTTTATAACGGCGGTCAATGTTCCCAACCGCCGTTAAAAAGGCATGGCCCCACCTGTCGATCCTTTATAACGGCGGACAAAGTTGCCAGCCCGCCGCTAAAAAAGCCATGGGCCCGCATGTTATTGTAATCTAAAGTGGACTATTTTTAAAATGATTTAAATAGTGATAAATTGTTATAGTTTGCAGTAAAACAAAAAAATAATGTTCTTTTGAAGAAATAATTAAATGTCAATAAAATCCAATAATATGCCAAAATAAAAAACAAGTATTAATTCGTACACAGAGAGTTATGTCATAAATATAAAAATGCATATTACATGCCACTTGACAATATAAGTAACATAGAGCTACATCATCCTTGGACTGTTTTTCCTTCACAATCCGAGTGCATGTAGGGCATTTCTGCAGAATATCCGAGCCTTGTTTCTATGATTCCGAACTTACTTGGATCAATAAAAAATGACACTTTATCATATTGGTTATATTCATCTTGATCCTGTACATTCTCCACTCCAACGACTCTTTGTTTATCGGGAATAACAATGTACTTCTTTTCATCCTTTGGGTCGAGTATATAGAACACTTGTGCTACCGTCCTAGCGAGTATCCAAGGGTCATCTTTGTGACAGAATTTGTTTAGATCGACGAGAGTCAATCCATATTCATCCACCTCTACCCCTTGTGGGTGTTGCACCCATTTGCATTTAAATACAGGAACAACGAGATTTTGTCCGTAATTAAGTTCCCATATTTCCTCGATGTACCCATAGTATGATGTCGGATTGTCCTCTTCATCATAGGCATGTGTTCGAACACTGCTGTTTTGACACTTGCTTTTCTTGTCCTTTTCTTGAGTGTAAAAGGTATAACCATTGATGTTGTACGCCTAAAATGTAACCACACTCTTCGAAGGCCTCATGGCTAACCTTCTCAATATTTTTTCGTCTACGGAGTCCCCACGTGGAAGCTCTTGGTTCTCGAACCATGATGTGAAGGTTTTCTTGTGCTCCATTATGATCCAATCTTCTGTCTTGTCCGTGTGGTTCTGGTGAAGCTCACTTAGGTGTTTCTCAAAGTATGGGCCCACAATCTCTGTCCGTTGTAATACGCTAAAATGTGCTGCATCCACTTTTGTAGTCACGGTCGATGAATGACTTCCGTCCTCGTGTACCTTTTCCGGACAGCCGGCCCTCATGATGAGACACGGGAAGACCAATAGCTCCTCCATTTTTAATGTAGTGGGCACAGCACTCAATAATCTCCTCGGTCGTTGTATCCCTCAATCATTGAACCCTCCGGATGAGAACCGAGTTCGTACAAAGCATTTCATTACATACATGAACCGCTCAAAGGGAAATATATGATGCATGTAGACGGGGCCCAACGCAGCAATCTGGTCAACGATATGAAGCATGAAGTGTTCCATGGTATCAAAATAGGAGGGAGGGAAGCACATCTCAAGCATGCACATTGTTTCATTCATATGGGTCCGTAGGTCATCCAACTCCGCTTTATCGATCACCTTCTTCGAGACTACGTTCCGGAAGTAACACATGCGAGTTATAGTTAACTTCAATCACTCGGGTTTCACAGACCTCGATGGCAACGGCTAAGAACACCGAAAGCATTGTGTGACAATCGTGAGTGTTGTAGCCACTTATCTTTAGCTCTTCCATGTTCACGAGATTTTTCACGTTCGATGAGAATCCGGTGGAACACTTAATCCCGTGTAGACACTTGCAAAATGCTATTTTCTCCTCACGCGTAAGGTTGTAGATTGCGGGAGGCAGATAGTATTTTCCATTCGCCCTTTCCTACGGATGGAGCTCGGGTCTAATGTCCAGTGCCACAAGATCTCTACGTGCACCGAGTCCATCCTTTGTCTTACCGGGTAGGTCAAGAATAAGTCCGCTAGTGCTGTCATATACGCCCTTCCCATTGTGCATCCAATCGAATGCATGAGTCACTTCAAATTCCGCCCGATAATTGAGGTATCCGAAGAAAATACATTGCTTCTTAAAGGGCGTGTGGACTTTGCACTTTGGAACTCCCTTCACCGGTTTGCCAAACATAACTTTGATGTTCTTTACCGTCTCGAACACGACACTAGGGGTCCAACGTCGAGGTTCTTCGCCTTCCTCAATAGTGCCATCAAGCTGTCTCTTCGACAAGCGATACCCGTGGTTTCGTGCTAGGAATCGACGGTTTCGCGTGTACACTATCTTTTGGGATGATGAAAGATACACATGGGATGTATCATCAACGCATACAAAACAACCATACTTTCCTTTGACCTGTCCCGATAGCGCCCTTAGCGGCTGGGGAATCACTTATCGTCACAAAAATGATGGCTTTGAGCAAGAATGGCGCTCTACGGTGCTCATCCCATATACTAACCCCTTCTAACCACCGTTTCGCATGTCTTCCAATAATGGTTCCAAGAACACATCTATGTCGTTACCGAGTTCTTTCGGACCAGATATAAGGATTGTCAATAGTAGGTACTTTCTCTTGTGACACAACCATGGTGGAACGTTGTATATTGACGAGTATAACCGGCCAAGTGCTGTGCGGGTTCCTTAATTGACCATGAGGATTCATCCCGTCCGTACTCGGAGCAAACCGTATATTCCTTGTCTCTTCGGAGAATTCTGGATGGTTAGAATCAAACTTTTCCACTGGGTCCCATCAGCTGGATGACTAAGTTTCTTTGAGTCCCCGGGGTGCGAATGCCACGTCACCAGTTCAGCATCCTTAGGGTTGGCAAACAAGCGTCTTATCCGATCGACAACGGGTAGGTACCACATAACCAAGGCAGGAATCTTCGTTTGTTCGCTGTCATCGACAGTGATACTTTTCTTCCTCTTCCTCACATTCCTGTTGCTCTTCTTTCCACTAACAACTGATGTGTCCGCATCATAGTCGTCCTTACACTTGTACCGACTACGCTTGCATCTTGGGCATCTCACGGCGTTCTTGTATTTCCCCGATACAATATGCAATGTTTTGGGCACGCGTGAATCTTTTGCACGACCAACGAAAGCGGGGTTATGAGCTTCTTAGCAAAATAGGTGCTTTTTAGCAAGAAGTTGGGCTTCGGCTCAAGTAGTTTCAACAAATCCGTAAAACTAGCATCCGACCAACCATGGATGGCCTTTAATTTCATCAGCTCAAGTACCGTACGTAGCACGAGTACACCATTTTTCACATCTCTTAGATTCCTCGTATAGTGGATCCCTCGATGCTTTCTCCAGCGATGCAAAGTTGCTCAACCCTCTCGTTGTCCCTCCATTGAGTAAATCTTGCGGTTCAAAGTGTTGCAACATTTCCTCAACATCAAAATCACATGACTGTTCCGTTATTTCCTCGGCTCGAACAGGCTACTCATCTTCAACATTGACATGGTCGTGAACATCAAGGTCATCGTCGGCATCACCATCAACAGATTGCTCGGGTATTGTCTCCACCGCGTCTTCACCATGCTTTGTCCACCGGGTGTAGTCCTTAACAAAACCTCTCGTTATTATGTGTGAATTGATTATAACCGTATCTTTCCACATTTTCTCATTGTTGCAATCACGGCATGGACAATGTATTTCATCCCTTTCTTCTCGCTTAGCATGTTGTGCGGCCTTCGTGACAAATGCCTTGACTTGCCCTCGAAAATAACTTCCCGTTCTTGACGCCTCATACATCCAAGATTTATCCATACCTCAAGCACTACACATCAAAAATAATAATCACTTCAACAAACATGGAACAATATATCTCGTAGGATCAAGTTTTGTGATCTACAAATAAAGTGACCAACTAGATACGTAAATTATTTTAACGAAAAAAATAAATTTCCTCCTTTACCTAACCTAACTCTCCATGCATCTATCATAATAAACCTAGATATATAATTTTCCTCCATGAAGAAGCCTAGAGATACAACTTTTCTCCATTTAAAAGACTCAAGATACAAATGGATGCACAAAAACTAACCATTGCTCTACGAATCTAGAGATTTGTGACAAATAGGCATAAAATTCAAAGTAAATTACAAAGCCAAAATTCTACTAGATTCCAACATGATAGGTAGAAATAGTACATGGGATAGATTCCCCTTACCGCAGGGAACAGATCTATCCAAGAAAAATAAACTCAAAACCTCCTCCCTTTCGGGCCGCCAACAGTGGAGAAGCTCACTGTGCTGTCCGAACCCGACTATTTATACACGGGAATTTGTACCGGCGGTTGGCATTGTCCACCGCCTGTAAAATACTTTAGTAACGACGGATGACAATGTAAACCGCCGGTATAAATCCCAACCGCCGCTATAAGGCCTCTATAGCGGCGGTTGGCAATTCCTGGTGGCCGGCCCAGCACTGTAGCGGCGGGCCGCTTTGGGCCGCGCCGCTACAGTGCGGTTTTTGCTGTAGTGATATGCTCTAAGTCATTTTCTTGATATCACCTTACATATTTGCCATTCCGGGCCATTATTCGGGAAGTTCATAAATTGGGAACCGAAATGGCCATGGTCACTGACTTAAGTTCGTCATGTTGTGCAGTCAGGGTGGATTATCTTGTCTCGTTGTTTACTGACATTTCTGGGGGTGTATTATGATCCCAGTACACAAATTATCTCCCGTTAACTCGTGAACAGGTATCCGGAGGTTGACACAAGAAAGAATATTCTTTAGCGGACCATTGTGCTTTTAGCATCTTTGGAACAAAAATCCAATATTCTCCCAAATTCTATAACATGGCAGTTAGCAAAGCTTACACACATTGTAAACCTCTGTGCGCTGTTCAGATGTGCAATAGTCATTCATTTCTAATTACATCACAGTCCCAAACTTCTGATATTTACACAACCTTCTTTTTTACTGTGCAGGAGCTAGAGATACCAATCATTAAATTTCGACGGAATGGCTCGACAGCTCAAGGTGCTGGACGCGCTGGACGCGGCGAAGACAGAATGGTACCATTTCACAGCGATTGTGATCGCCGGCATGGGCTTCTTCACCGACGCGTACGACCTCTTCTCCATCTCCCTCGTCACCAAGCTCCTCGGCCGCATCTACTACTTCGACCCCAGGTCCAGAACCCCCGGCACGCTCCCGCCCAACGTCTCCGCCGCCGTGAACGGCGTGGCCTTCTGCGGCACGTTCGCCGGGCAGCTCTTCTTCGGCTGGCTCGGCGACAAGATGGGGCGCAAGAAGGTCTACGGCATGACGCTCATGATCATGGTCATCTGCTGCATCGCCTCTGGCCTATCGTTCTGGTCCACACCCAACGGGGTCATGGCCACGCTCTGCTTCTTCCGGTTCTGGCTCGGCTTCGGCATCGGCGGCGATTACCCGCTGTCCGCCACCATCATGTCCGAGTACGCCAACAAGAGGACCCATGGCACGTTCATCGCGGCGGTGTTCGCGATGCAGGGATTCGGCAACCTTACCGGCAGCATCGTGGCCATCGTCATTTCTGCCGCGTTCAAGGCGCGATTCGGTGCCCGGCGTACATGGACGACCCGGCCGGCTCCACCGTGCGGCAGGCGGATTACGCGTGGCGCATCGTCCTCATGATCGGCGCCATCCCGGCGCTGCTCACTTACTACTGGCGCATGAAGATGCTCGAGACGGCGCGGTACACCGCGCTGGTGGCCAGGAACGCCAAGAAGGCCGCTTCTGACATGACACAGGTGCTGAACGTGGAGATCGTCGAGGAGCCGGAGCAGGCGGAGCTGCTGGCGCGACGGGGCCAGTTTGGGCTCTTCTCCCGGCAGTTCGCCAGGCGGCACGGCCTGCACCTGCTCGGCACGACGGTGTGCTGGTTCGTGCTGGACGTGGCCTTCTACTCGCAGAACCTGTTCCAGAAAGACATCTACGCCGCCGTGAACTGGCTGCCAAAGGCTGAGATAATGAACGCCCTCGAGGAAATGTTCATTCCCGTGCCCAGACGCTCGTCGCTCTGTGCGGCACCGTTCCGGGCTACTGGTTCACCTTCACCGTGTTCTTCAACGATATCATCGGCCGCTTCATCATACAGCTCGGCGGATTCTTCTTCATGACCGCGTTCATGCTCGGCCTCGCCATCCCGTACCACCACTGGACCACGCCCGGGCACCGAATCGGCTTCGTTGTCATGTACGCCTTCACCTTCTTCTTCGCAAATTATGGGCCAAACTCCACCACATTCATCGTGCCGGCCGAGATCTTCCCGGCCAGGCTACGCTCCACGTGCCACGGCATCTCGGCTGCAGCCGGAAAGGCTGGTGCTATCGTTGGGTGTGGTTGGGTTCTTCTTCACGTTCCTCGTGCCGGAGTCCAAGGGGAAGTCGCTTGAGGAGCTCTCCGGCGAGAACGAGGAAGATGAAGATGGGGAGTCGTCGGCTGCAGCTGACTACATGACTGCACCAATGCCGCCAGCTTGATCCATCATTATCCTTGCTAAATGTGGGAGTACAATTTACAGAACCAAGTAAGTATCTGTAAATTCATGGTATTTGCATGCTAGCGTCAATTTGGAGATGGCTATTATCGCACTTACGGTAAAAGTGAGCATTAGCCATATTGCTACCCAATACCCATAAAGAATAAATAATATATTTCTCTCCCATGCATCTCTATCTTAATTTTCTCCCTTCCGCATAAGTAGGTAGGTGGAGGTTTTTTTTTAATCTTACAGATCCACCTTTGGTGCGTGTATGTGAGATAATCATTGTGGAGTTTGTGGTAGCCAATATCTACCTATTGTGAGTCTCAGATACATTGCTGTTGCTGTGATGTCTATAATTGGTTTCTGGGGGCTACATGCAAATTGATTCCTGTACCCGGCGACTGCTGTCCTATCCTTACTTGGGAGTTGGGGTTCCATTAGTGCTTCTCAGCATTTCGGACTTATTTTGTATTTATAATTTACCCATCGGCTAGTGATATAACCATGACTCGAGGCTAAGCAAGATTTAGTGCAATTTACTACTAAAAATATTTTGTCGGATGTTCTTTTTAGCAGCTATAGCAAATTATAGTGGTAGCTATAGCCAGAGATTAGAATCCTTCCATATAACACTGACTCCACTACTTACACATATACACTCTTTAGTGGTGGCTTAAAATTCTCCATAGTAGCATCCACTACGGAAATACCGTGTTTGCGGAGTGCCGACCACTTTGCCGAGTGTATTAATACGGGCACTCGGTAAAATAAAAATAAAACCAACAAAAACCGCTTTGTCGAGTGTCAAATAAAATCACTTGGCAAAGATTAGTGTTTGCCGAGTGTTTTCTGTGGCACTCGGCAATCATGTCTTTGCCAAGTGTATAATTTTATGGCATTCAACAAAGATTAGGGTTTGCCGAGGGTTTTTTTACACTGTAAAAAAATATTTTCCCCTTTGTCATAATACTTTTTCCTATTCGCTACAATATGTAATAGTCAAATGTGAAATTTCGATATACTTTTGTATTTGTTTGCCATATTTAACTAATTAATTATATTTCAGGCAATTTTTTTGAATCAAATCAAATTTGAATTACAAGTGATTCAAATAATAATATAAAATGAGTTAACAAAATTATATTCATGTTATATAGCCCAATTTAGACCTTACCCATGAAATAAAAAGAAATTTGACATATCTTGCTTAAGAAATTTGATACTAGTGGGCAGCACTATCAGCGATAGGCATAGTTGCTGCCTAAACCTAAAACCCGTGAGGAATTTGGTACAAATTAAAGAAAGTGTGACACTTATCCATCTATAGCCTAACATTAGTACCATCAAATTATGGAAAATCCAGTTTAGGCATCTGGAGTTTGTGCAAACTAAACTCACCTGTATTTGCTGGTTTGTGCAAACTGATCTCACCTGAATTTCCAAATACAGGTGACATGGGCACTAATATGGAGGTCGAAATAGCCACAACGCTATGGTCAAAGTCGGCAATGGGCTTAATGGCTTGGCCCCTATCAACCTAGTGGAGAAGTGGGGGTTGTTGGTGCGGCAGTGGATGTAGAGGCTTTGTGGAGATCACCTTATTCAGCTGTGGGAGGTCTCTTGCTGGACCTACTCGATTCAAGTCATGGACAAATCCACCTTAGCTTGAAGAGTCTCCATGTTAGAGGCCTATTCTGCGAGCTTGGTGTTGAACTCGACGAACTTCTTCAACACTTTCTACTTGAAGGAACCAACAATCTTCACCATTTGCAATAAAATTCTTCGGAGGTGCCATGGTGTTCACTCCTCAAATCTAGCCAACACATGGTAGATTGATATGAGAACTAGCTCTGCGACTCGATTGCCTTATTCTTCCTCAACCTACCAACCAGTGGACTTTAACATCTCAAGATCAATGGCTTTTGGAGATGCCACATGCATTTTAAATCAAGCGCTCAAATACCAAATGTAGTGGATTAAGGACCAAGGATGGGGTAGATAATTGAATTTAGTCGGACTTGATGGACGAGAGAGCAAGAAGAGTTGTGGAAGGAGGAGGTGACACAGAAGGAAACTTGGGGAAAGGAGTTGATTCCGTTCATAGGAAAGATGGGCTAGGGCTAAATACCCATAGATAGCTGGCAGTTATGGCCCAAGGTCACATGCACACACTTTACAGCTTGTGGCCCAAGGTCTAAACACTACAGGCTCGCATGCCCCCCCTCCCCCACACAGAGAGAGAGAGAGAGAGAGAGAGAGAGAGAGAGAGAGAGAGAGAGAGAGATGTCTTTCTATTGCTATACCCATCACAACAATGATAGTGCCAACAGCCACTCCACCGTGCGATTCATCCGCTCTATCAAGCACCAACTTCATTCCTTCTTACCGTTCATTGCCCACGTGGGAGCTCCTAGACAGATTCGAAGATTTCCCGGTCGCCAAGCTCCAATCAGCATAAGTAGCTCCACAGCCTACCGAGCTCTTCTCCGAAGATCTTGCAACATCCACCGGATCCGAAAGACATATTGATGCCCACAAGCCCTTCAATTCATCTCATCTCACGCTCCACCCGGTCACCCCTTGCGTAGAGTAATGCACCCCTTTTGTTCCTCCCATGAACATGCATAAATGGAACCTTGGACAACTCCTAGTCAAGGGGTGGTTCCATTTTAATAGTCGTTGATAACCATCACCGGTTATTTGCCACCAATGCTGCAAAGACTTGTTTTGTTTACGTTCATTTGCTTGGAACCACCATATGGTAACACTAGTAGAATAAAAGCCTATAATATCGGGCAAAACAACACTGTAATAACGGGCAGGCGACCCGTTATTACGTAAACGTTATTACAAATGGAGCCTCTCCAATAGCGGTAAAGGCGCCCGTTATTACTGTGGTCTATAAATTTTTTTAAAAAGGACACGTGGCGACAGACCAGCCCCGACCTAGCCCGTCACCGGGCCCGGTCGCTAGGCCCGTCGCCACGGTCGCGTGGCCGGCCGCTCCTCGCCGGATCCGAGCGTGGGGATGGGCCCCCTACGCGTTGCTCGTCGGATCCGGTCGCTCCCTCATCGAATCCGGCCGCAGGAGGGGAGCGGCGACATGGAGAGGAGTTGGCTAGGGAGTGGCGGTCGCGGAGGGAGCCGCCTCGTCGTGGAGGCGGCCGGGGCGCCGGGGCCGCCTCACCGTGGAGATGACCGGGGACGCCGGGGCTGCCTCGCGATCGGGCCGCCTCGCCGTGGGGTCGCGTCGCCGGATGTGACCGCTCCTCGCCCGATCCAGCGGCCTCCGGACCGGATCCGAAGCGGTGGCGGGGGTGCCGGGGCCGCGTTGCTGTGGAGATGGCCATAGGCGTCGGGGCTGGCTCGTTGTAGAGCCGCCTAGCCGTGGGGAGGGAGCGGTCGCGGAGGTGGGGTGTCGGTGAGGAGCGGCGGCCGGAACAAGGGCTTGCTCGCCGGCTATGGAGCGCGCTAGAAGAGAGAGAGAGAGAGAGAGAGAGAGAGAGAGAGAGAGAGAGAGAGAGAGGTGGCGTGCGTCGTGTGAGAGAGCAGGAGTGGGAGGGAGAATGACTAAGTCTAGGGTTTAGAGTGGAGAAGCGTGTATATATAGTAACGGCTGAAATGGGCTTGCTGTTGGGCGGAGAAGACACAACAATATCGGGCCGAATATGATGTCATTATGCCCGATATTGCTGTAACATTTTTAATATCGGCCCACGATGACGTCACTAGGCCCGATGTTACTGTCTATTTCTAATAGCGGGCAACGTTGATGTCATCCGTAACGTCCCGTCACTCTAGGCCGGGACCACTTACACCTGGCAGCTTAATAGGCCCTCAAGAATTCCCTACGGACCAACACTAGTCTTTTTTTGCGCACTTTGTACTCACTCATGCACACCCGGAAACACTTCCTGGTCGGTCACCCATCCCTAAATTGCTCCAGGTCAAGCATGCTTAACCTTATAGTTCTTTAGAGATGAGCTTCCGGAAATGAAGTTGCAACCTGTTGACATGAGTATTCTATCAATCTTATTAAGGCATGAGCCAGGATGTTACATCATCGATGCCCGATATTACAGTGTACACTATAATAGCGTCGCCTATGATGATGTCATTGATCACGTACGGCAATAACGGGCTTTCTTATGCCCGTTATTACTGTAAACTATATGGCGTTAGCAAAGACTCTTTTTCTAATAGTGTAAATATATTTTGTTCCGGCACATGGTAAGCATCCAGACAACCCCGTTGCAAAGTGTTGCCTGAGCTGCCCGAAACCATTTAAGCCATTGTTATTTTTTTGGGGCATTCATTTCAGTGCATTGGGATGAATTAGTTTTTTTTTTATAGGAGCTAGCCAACTACCCGTGGTAAGTGCTAACTGCACGGGGTAGCATATATCCTATGTTTGTATCTGACCTTGTAAGTGGTGAAGATCTTTAGCCTTTTCTGACATGGTTTGAGAACGTACAACATGTTAAAGCATTAATAAATCATGGTTACTTTTGAATTGGTTTATTTATTTATCTATCATGTCAGTAGATTAGAATTCATTTGTTTTTTTTAAAAATCAAATATTGCTGAATTTCAAGTCGTCTTATTTGATTATAGCTATTTTTTGGTGCTTCTCCAAAATTTCATAGCAATTTTTTCTAGTAAAGACATGTTAGTCACTAATGTCAGTATGAATATATCAGTAACCACCTTGCACTAAAAATATAAATTCACACAAAAATATTGCATAATTATTTGCTTGTTTTCCCAGTTAGTACATTAATCTGTAGCCTTTAATGTAGATAGCATTTGGTAAGTACTTTTTAGATAACGACTCAATCTACCCGTGCATTAGTGCGTTAATATAGATATATAGATATAGATATAGATATATCGTTAATATATATATATATATTTAAAAAGTAAACAATATAATTTCACTAAAGATGATACTTCAATTTTATCAGTTAAAATATTAAATAATTTGAGTAACATCTCAATTGTTTGTGAAGAAATCTGACACCACTATTATTAACAATCTATAAGTGTAAATAATTTTATATTATCCTATACATATCATTTGTTTTAATTACAACAGCTTTTTTGTAATATAAAAAGTATGTAATACATAAACTTATATAATAGCAAAGGTGGATAATTACAAAAATATGTAGGGATGTTTAGTTTATCTTTGTAATAGCTATGGTGGGTAATTTTTAAAGCATTATAGGACTATTTGAGTCTAATTGTTCGTAATTGTAGTGGTGGGTAATGTTTCCGTATTTTTCTCATATTTAATGTGACATTTTCTTGGCCTTGAGAGCGAACGTGTGCCTAATTTTCTTGCTAATATATAGATGTATTTTGATTATCTAATAGCCTTGAAAAGATAAGACTGCTCCAAAACTGTAACAAATTGCTGATTTGTCAATTCGATGAAGCCAATCTTACATATTCTAAATCTTACATATATATTTATTCTTCTAAACGCCGTGGTGTTCTCCGGCATTTGATTGGCTAGCTACTTCCAGCCGTTAATCTGATGACCAACGTTCGAGATTATTTCATCTAGAATCTTCCCGCTTGCGCACTTTTCTAGCAGTTTCCTTCGTCGCGAGTCTGAACTCCGAAGAGTGCAAGTCCACGCAGCACGACTGACCGACTGGGGAGGAGCCAGCACCTACCCCTTTCTCGCTGCCGCCGTCTACCAAGACCGGCAAGATCTGCACCCGGGAGGACGTCGCTCTCAACGCGTGCCTCATATCCTCTTCGACACGTTCATCATCTCAGGCAGGGAGCTCGACATCTGACCCGCTCCAACCCCACCCAAATCCACATCAGGCGAAGATCAAAACATTGCATCCACGCAGCTAATCGTCAAAGCCCCGATGCACAAATAGGTACCCACACACTGTGGAAATCAACCATGGACGATGGACTGAATTTGAGATAAAATCACCGCAGCTGCGGAATCCCTGCACAGGCGACGGAAGTCAAACGCCTGTTGTGAGTTAATTGAATTTTTGTTGCAGCTTAAGTTTGATCGTTAGCTGCACGGTATCAAACTAATTACCAATCACATGCATTTAGATAGGGAAAATACGCCAAACTGAAATTTACATCGTTTTTTGTTGCCATGAGTTTTTTCTCTGGCTCCTACTTAATAACTCGGGTGCTTTTCCACTGGTGCTCTGCTTGGTACCAGAAGAAGAAAGATGTATAAGTTCTGTCAAGAAAAATATTAATATATTCAATAAGGCACTATGTTGATCGGTAATTTTTTTGAAGTTTCACCTGCTATTTTTACTTTACTAGGAGTTGTTAATCTACATATATATTTCTAATTCTACCTGCTGCCAGTGTAACAAAGCTCAGCATTTCAGTGTCATCCATTAGTAAAAGAAAAATCTCAAATGATAAATTATCATATATCAGTATGATGTAACAATTGGTTCTGTGGTTAATGGTTAAATACTCTTACTACCCCTTTTTTATTTGGATAAACAAAATTCAAGATTGATGCAACAATTTTATGGCAATGCCAGTGTGAGCTACATTCTCTTTTGGTAAATTTGCATTACTTTAGCAATAGAAGAGTTGCGCTGGTCAGGTGGTATTAAGATGAAATCTCACATAATGAGTAGATATGGGCGAAGATAAGGAGCTGCTCCTTCACACAAATCTTTTGATTGGGTCAGACAGATTCTGCTTGTATAGAAGTACTAGATTCACCCACAGTCAAATATGAATGAAAACCTAAGTATCGTACACCATATTTTGTATTTTGATTTGATTCAGATGTTATGAACCAATTTCTTTGTAATAAAAAGATAACATTATCATGATCAGATTAATAGTTGTAAAATAAAGGGGAATACATCTTCAGATGTTATGAACCAATTTCTTTGTAATAAAAAGATAACATTATCATGATCACATTAATAGTTGTAAAATAAAGGGGAATACATGTCATATAAGGATCTTAAACCCTGAATAAAAATAAGTAGGAAAAGAAAAATAATTCATATGGAAACAAGCAGATAACTAGGCGCGGCCTGCCGCGCCATCTTTCTAGTTTGCATCTAAAGATGAAACTACATATCTTTTTAATTCAGTTATTTTTGGGTCTGTTATCTTAGTTATGTTATCTTGCCATGCCATATCTCAAACGTGGAAACTATTATTTTAATTTAGTCATATATTCCATATACATTCCCGTGATTCCAGTTATCCCAGATCAATGGTTTAGTCTATGTATGCCTGAGACTGCCCTGGATTTTTACACCGGTAGATATCAGGAACAGAATCCAGCTTCTTTTCGTAGTCTGCCCAGAAGAGACGATGCCAGCAAACAAACACGACTTCGTGTGCTCTCCGTCGGTGTGGAGGAATTCTGGCACTCTCCTTGGCCCTGCTCGAGCTTTGTGCTGTGAGCCCTGCACTCCAATTGAAGAACTCGCGACCGGTGCACCAGCTTCGTGGGCACTGTGCATTTGCATAAGAAGGCTTACGAAAGTATCCGGATTGAATTTAATCTATCTTACTTTAAAAATTGAAACGGTAGTTACTGGAAGTAACTTGAATATTAGTTAATTACGATGATCTAATGTTTTACGGTACATATTAATTAACAACATATGTAATATGCACAGCAAAGTGCACCATCCCACTGTAAATTCAGCAAACTTATCTTGTAGGCAACCATAATGAGTTATCTAGAGCAATTACCTAAATTTCTGACAAACTTACTTTTTACTCAGCGGATCAAGAATAGGCTCATGTGATGCTAAAACCAATGAGCTCAGCGTGGACGTAAGATTCGCGTAAATATTTACGTAGCTTTAGAAGTGGATGCCCGCCGTGACCGGCAACCGCAGATCAATGATTGTGATGCGGAAATTATTTGGCTTGGAATGCATCGATCAACGCGTTATATCCCTTGGTAGCTCGAGTCATTCTTGTCAATTTTTTAGGACTGTTACAGATAGAAATTATACAACTATGCTTGGGAATATTCTCTGGATCAGATGAGGTTCGCAAAGACTAGTATGTAAAACATATCATTGACACTGACAATCAAGCAGGCAGAGACCAAATATGCCGTCGGTACAGCTGTCTTGTGGTCGAGTACACGTACAACTGACTAAATCGAAAGAGATGTTTTGTTCATCATTAAGGCAACAGTTGTGTTTGAAATAGAGGAAATTTCGCTACACTGCCAAAATAAGTTTCAAACAAAATTGATGCGCCCTGGCATAAAACTAACAGACGTCACATATAGGAAAAACAATGCATCCGGACAAAAATGCACTTAAAGAAACGGAATAATACTCATGTGCCGCTCGCTTGTTCTAAATGCTGAGACAAGCAAGCTAATAAAGTGAATTGGTTTTAAAATTTTGTATAGTTAGCTGTTGTACCCTTGGCATGTTACCCTAAAGAGATTATCCACTTGTTATGGATTTCAAGACGAACAGTTCCCTTCATAATAAAGTAGAATACAATAACAGTACTTGAACTATTTCAGAGTAGTATCATCTAGGTTCACAAATTAACTTGTAAACCATAAGAGTGTATCTCTAAATTTGTTTCTGGGTGTTATTTTGGTTCATTTTTTTATTTAGACGCACAAACCTGTCTATGTGTATATCAATATGACACACGGGCAAATTCAGGGGTGTGCTTATGCAAGTTTCAAATTTATAGACCTAGATGATATGCAATGCAAAGTTCAAGGATCGCCAATTTATTTTATTCTTCATCATAGGGACATAGTATATTTTACTCTTCTATTGTACAAACTGAGCATAAGGGTGAGTATACTCATGCGTGTTTGTGAGTGTCTGCTTCTATATTATGCTTTTTTAATAAACTACGCATAACATTTACAGGCTACATTAACCTATGAAAAAACTACACAAACGGTATATTACAAAGTGACCATATGGGTTGAATAACATGGATTACGAGGCATGCCCTCGGTGATGTGCAACATTTTCGAACAACATGGATTGGATAAGTACTTCATCTATATCTGCCATGCATGCCAAGTAGGACATCTGTAAGAACTATATAGGCACCTTGTGTACATATTCAGCCGCAGCCGCAACAGCTGCAGGATCATCTTGAGGTTCTTGTTGTATCATCTCCCCCGTTATCTCCTCCAAGGACAACCCTTTCGATTCCGGCAGCAGTAGCGTGAACATAAGACCAACTAGATTGCATCCAACAAGCGCAAACAGGATGGCTCGAACGTGTTTCTCTGTGTACATAAACCCAAACACGCCGATAATGGCGCCGATCTTACCGAAGGCCCCAGATATACCATGGCAAGTCGAGCGCAGCCGTGCCGGGAATACCTCTGCCGGGATGATGAAAGTCGTAGTGTTGGGCCCAAAGTTGGCAAAGAAGAATATCATTGCATACATGCTGCCGAAGGCGTACTTGTTCCCTTGCTCTGTCCAGTAACCGTAGGGGACAGCGAGGCAAAGTATGAAGACAGACATCATGGTGAAGCCGAGCAGCTGGATCTTGACACGGCCAACTCGGTCCACGAGGGCAACGGTAAAGAAGTACCCTGGCAACGTGCCACAGACTGCAATCGCTGTGTGCACTGCTGTTAACTTGGTCATCCGCTTCAGAGGGTCGTTTGCGCTAGGGTCGGGCAGTAGCCTTACCTTGGTAAAGATGTCCTTCATGAACAGGTTGAGTGCGTAGAAGGTAATGTCGAGAACGAGCCAGCATACGGTGCAACCGAGGAGGTGCAGACCGTGACGACGGAGGAATTCCAAGGATAGGAGGCCGTATTGGTCTTGCTGGCCGAGCTGGTTGACAGCTTCTTGCTCTGGGATGATGTCCATATGGAGGACGGAGGACATGTCCGAGGCAGCCTTCTTGGCGTTCTTGGCGATGAGCGCTGTGTACCTTGCCGTCTCGGGCATCTTCATGCGCCAGTAGTAGGTCAGGGCAGCCGGAACAGCGCCGAACATGAGAACGATTCTCCAGACAAAGTCAGCGTTTGATAAACTGCTGTTTGCAAAGGAAGCTGATACCACCATGCCAACGATCCCAGCGGCAAGGTTTCCAAAACCCTGTAATTTTCATCAGTACAATTATGTACTCGTGTTAGTCAACTATAATAAACATATAAGAAAACAAATTGGTTATGCTAATTTGGCATTCAAAATTCACAACAAAAGATCTTATTATCTTAGTTTAATAGTTCACAGTCTATGAGAGCTCCTTACTTGCATAGCAAAAACAGCAGCGATGAAGGCGCCTCGTGTTCTTCTGTTGGCATACTCCGACATGATTGTCGCAGAGAGCGGGTAGTCGCCGCCGATGCTCACGCCAAGCCAGAATCGGAAGAAGCACAGCACGGTCACCACGTTCTTCCCCTTGCGCTTGCTGTAGGAGAGGCCGGAGGCAAGGGAGCAGACCACCATAAGGACGAGCACAACGCCGTAGATGCGCTTACGACCCATCTTGTCCCCGAGCAAGCCGAAGATCAGCTGCCCAGGGACGGCACCACACAAGGCGATGCCGTTGATTGATGCGGCAACTCTGGGAGGCAGGTGGTCGTCGTAGTAGATGTGGCCGAGGAGGTCAGTGACGAGGGAGATGGAGAAGAGGTCGTAGGCGTCGGTGAAGAAACCCATGCCGGCGATCAGGATCGCCGTGAAGTGGTAGAGCTGCGTCCTGGCCACGTCCAGGGCGTGCAACACGCGAAGCTCCACGCCGGCCATTGGTCTCTCCGTACGAAACACTCGTTTCGTCCTCTGTTCCTCGTTATTGCGTACGGCCAACCTGAAATTAAATAGACCCCCTGTCGAAATGGTTGCTTTCGTACCCTCTGCCTCCTCAAACACATCAGTAAATGACTAGCATAGGCACGGGAACGGAATCTATAGTCTGTCCGGGCATATTTGTATTGTTTCGGGTCAAGAGAGAGCGTTATATATATATCCCGCCAATTGTCATTAGAGTACCAAAGCAGCAGCTTAGATGTCCATTTGAGCTTTATGGATGTCTTCCACAACAAGCTGACTATGCTATTTCTGATTTCTCTATATATAATAACGAATTAAAAATATTATAAATATTTAATTTACTTGAAGAGGAGCAATCTGTAATCTAGTGTGTAAGAGAGGAAGCCTTAAAACTAGTTCTTCCATGGGAGACAGAGAAATGGAAACAGTTTTAGGCAGTCACGAGCTCAGCAGTCACGTCTAGCCACCATGCATCTACCGGCCAACCCTTGACTTTTCTTTTTTTTTAAAAAAAACCCATGCTTGGGGATAAAGGTAACTGTGCGTCTGTGCCTAGCCTCCAGGCCCAGGTGGCATGATTAGCCCAATCCTTAATTCTTTGTATTAGTGACTCCCTCCCATTTTAAATAGACTTATTATCCCTATCTAATTTTGCACAATATGTTTTGAGAGGTTTTCAGGTCCAAAATAATGGTCATTATTTTTCATCAACTAATGGCCATTAGTTCAAGGGTAGTTTAGTAATGGCACTAAAAAATTAATATTTTTTATCATACAGAACTTGTGTTAAATACACTAAAACTTAACTACAATAATAATAATGATGATTAATCAAATTTAAAATAAATATTTTATAACAAATTCATGTAAAAATTGACTAACTTATGAATTTTTGTATTATAATCATATTATTTTGACAATATTACCCTTACTAATGGTCATTAGTTATTAATTTCTAAAATTTAATCTACACCGTTAGATCTAACTAATGGCCATTAGTTGAGAGAAAATAATGGTCATTATTTTGGACCTGAAAACAACCCTATGTTTTCCGAGTGGTACTAACAGGTTGTCAGCGAACCACGGGGGCCAAAACAAAATTTAAACGTAGGGTATATATCTAACATCTTCTATAAACGGATACTGATTGATTTTACCACATTTCATCCGTGATTTCGTAGCACTAGAATGATATGAATCAAGACAAAAGATACCAAAGAAACAAGACAGAAATATACTTCATTGTTTTTTTCACATGGAAACTGTCGGGAACTTTCTTGTGGTCGTCATACAGATCCTGGACGGTAGGAGCAAGCAATTCATATGATCTTGTATCCGGCAAATAATTCACATTTTATTTAACTCATTGACAAGAACAGATTACGACGCATGACATATACTGGATGAACGGATGATGCCTTGAAATTGCAGAGGCGACTAAAGGTTTTGGAAATCCAAATCATCAGTCGCTGATTGCCGATTCCTTCTCGCTTGTTAGCTAGCTGTGTGGATGTATGTCTCAAGTCATCTGCAGGTAATGCAATTTCCCATTTGAATTGTCCGGCCTCTGCATTTGTCATATACTGATACACAACCCCCTCCTCGGTGAGTGACACTACCACCTCCTAAAGCGACGGGCCAAAAGGCCCTATAGTTGCGGGAATGCCAGGCTGCCCCTACACCTCCATGGCTATAAATAAAGGTTTGTAGTGGCAGTCCAACATGCACCGTGGTACAAATGCCTTATTAACGGTGGATGGTATTGTCCACCGCCGGTACAAATGCCTTATTAAAGGTGGTGGACGATTAATGGCGGGCGGCATTGTCCACCGCCGTTAATAAAGCATTTGTACTGACGGTGGACAACATCAACCGCTGTTATATTTTAAATACATAAAAATACAATATTATATATATTCCCTGTAATACCAGAAATACATCACATTCTACTAAAAATACATATTGACTGCAATACATCACATCACACATTCACATCCATGTATTCATCGTCTCTCAAAACATGAGATCTCACAAGTCACATCCATATATACGTCATCTTTACACAAGTCACATATACAAAAAAAAACAAGTCTCAAGTATGAAACTACATTGCTCATCCAGTCATTGTCTTCACTCCTATCATCATCGTTCACATATGGTCTTGTCCAACAACATCACTCATAGAGAGACTGATCATTTTTCGTGTTCTCATTGTCTTCATCGAAGAACTTAACACAAGGAGAGATGGCCATTTTGAGAAAGAACCAACACATCCGAGTCACAAACATTAACATTTGATTTGTATTCAAATGTCTTTGAAAACTCTTCCAATAGCTTCCTATCCGTTTTCCACTGAGTTTCCACCCTGACTTCTCTTTGTGTCATTAAAGTTACTTTATTAACAAGATTGAAATTATAATATAATAAATATTAATAGAAATGTAATAAACTTGACAAAATGCACCCGTTTGTCATTCTCTTCGACTATGGCATTCATATAACTGGAGAAGCTATTCGCGTACAAACAAGTATAGTAGCCACAATGGACACTACATTTTACTTGTTTAAGACACTATAAAATGGAGGAAATAAGTTTATGCGAATTACAGAGATAGCAGGACAACGGCATAGACAAGTGACACAAATATATCTTACCTCGAATTTGTGCCGAAAGTACATATGTTTCGGCCATCTTAGGTTGTGCGGCCCTCCAGCATTGACATAGTTCTCGTATGCGTTGCTCCATCGACAAAAGTGTATCGTTAGATGTAAGTATTGTTTCCATATTATAGTTGCATACTATGATGAAGTACTTACCAGTCTATTACATTCGCGATATCAGAATAGGCCTTTTTGTCCATGTTGAGGTTCTCAAGCATGAGAACAAAGCATCACTACAAGATGATCGTATAAGCTAGTATTCCACCAAGCGTTTCGATGGAAGAGAAGATGAAGAAACTTGTATAAACTTGCTTGAAAGTTGTAAGGCGCTAGAATGGAACTTCTGTCCTGCCACTTGATGAAACAATTAAAGATGCAGGTTGCAACATCAGTTTGTGATCTAGTTGTTATCTCCTCCTTGAGTGGAGCTAGCTCGTCAAGTTTTATATCATTATACTTCGAGTCCTTCTCATCTATCCACGGGTTGATCGCGGATTGATTTATCATGTCCGGGTTGAGTTACCTGACCCTCCAATCCGGTCTATTGGCTCTCTTTTTCCGAAATTCTGATTTCATCCTAAAAGAAGCATAAGTCAAAAATGTGACACCCCGTGTCCTAATTTTTGCGAGTTAGTATTTTTAAAACTAATCTCAGGACTGGGTTGACCTACCCAAGAAGTTTCATTGACATGCAAAGTGTTTTGGGCAGCAAATAAATTCAAAAACACTTTGATTTGAACTACAACTCAAAGTTCTACAACACAAGTATGGTCAACCAAAACTATATG
Source organism: Chloris gayana (assembly GCA_031894775.1). NCBI lineage: Eukaryota > Viridiplantae > Streptophyta > Magnoliopsida > Poales > Poaceae > Chloris > Chloris gayana. The sequence continues at coordinate 40,813 of JAUNZO010000876.1, read as the reverse complement.
TTGTAGAGCCAGTCAGATGAAAAATCTAGGACAAAACCCCACTGGATTTCATCAAGGTTCGATACCCCAAATAAATCAGACAAATTTAGCATTTAAGCCTTTTCTCTGAATTTTCAGAATTTATCTAGAAAGTATTTTTGAGCAAACTCGGCGTGCATGTCACTTTCTCGAGTTATACTTTTCAGAAAAATTCTTTCCTTTAATTTTTGAGCCCGGGAAGACCCTGCTTTTGATTTTTCAAAATCGGTTCAGACCACAATTGCAAATTCGGGAAAAAGAAAAGATGCTTGAGGGAATATGCCGTGGGCCCCGCCTGTCGGCGAGCCAGGGCCGCGCCTCGCGCCCGACCGGCGCCGTACGCCGGCGCCGCGTGGCGGCCGCCCTCCGGCTCGACCCCACTTCGGAGGGACAAAGGGGAGGCTCCCCTCCCGGTCGGAAACCCCCCCCCTTCCATTTCCTCTCTCTCCCGAGCTCTCCCCCACCCGCCATTGCCGCCCCCCCGGTAGCTCGCCGCCCCGCCGCCGTGAGCCACCTCCCCGCGCGCACGTCCGCCTGGAGCTTCGCCTCAACCCCCTCCAGCTCCTCAAGTCGTCGCAAGGGCCCCCGTGAACCGTGGGTGAAGAATCGAGCTCCTCTCCCCACGCCGGCCGCCGCGACCTCCCCGCCAAATTCACCCGCTCCGGTGAGCTACTCGTCCCCGTTCTTGAGCTGGTGCGTGCGCACGATGTTGGAGCTTGTTCCCAAACCCTAACCCTTCTTCCTTGTCTCGCGAGGTAGCCGGATTCCCCATTTTTCCCGGCCGCAGAGCTCCGGCCGCCACCACCTCCACGCCGCCCGCCTCCTCCAACCGCGCTCATCCAAGGGGAGGGCCGGGACGGGAGAGCCCATGCTCCGGTGAAGCTCCCGGCCAAGCCGCACTTCTTTTCGTGCTTCCTCCGCGACGAACGCCGCCGCTGGACCACCCAGCACCGCCGCCGCACGTCGCGCCGCCTCTCCGGTGAGCCATTGGCCGCACGAGACACACCCACGAGTCCCCCGTGCTGCGCGGTGCACCCCGGACCCCTACGAGAGCCGCGCACGAGCCACCGGCGCCGCTCCGGCCGCCGCGCGCCGCTCTCCCGGCCGCGCGCCGGTGAGGCCACAGGGCGGGCCACACGGCCCGGGATCCCGTGTGGCCATAGCCACACGTGGATCCAGAACCCTGTGGTCCGCGGTGTGGCACAGAGCGCGGATATTTAAATTTAAATCCTGGATGGCAATTTCGTAAATAGTTTCGAAATCCATTCAAACTTAGAAAATTCATATATAGAGTTCTAAACCTCGAAAAATTGCAAACTAAATTTTGTTGGACTCCTTGAGACATGCACTATTTTATAGGGCATTTAGTTTGGCATAATCAGAAGCAAATTATTTAGCTTAATTTCTTTTTAGGGAATTCAAGAATAGGACCTAATTAATTACTTAATTACCCCAAATTATGAAGCTTAATTTAGTTATTATCTATAACATGTGCCTAAGGACCAGGAGCAATTTAATTGCTATTTTACCTAGTTTTGCTAAAGTTATTGAATTATTTTCTTGCACATGCGATAATGATTTAAATGCTTCATGGGAGTTGATGAAGGAGATTAAATTAAATAATCACCTTAAATCATTTTCGCCTCGCTGGACACCAAGTTAATTTATACTCATGAATTACATGTAATTGATGAAATCCGCACGTATTCCGTAAAACATTCAATATCATGTTTTCATCAACAATTTAACATCACCTTTGCATCATGTAGCTGCGGTGGTGAACGTGGTAACCGGCGAGGAGGAGCCGGAAGCTGCTGCTACTATTGACCCAGCTGTTCAGGGCTTGCTCAAGGCAAGCCCCGGTGCACAACCTATTTAATTAAGTCTTTTATTTTCATCACTATGTTTGTAGGTCTGTATTGTGCATTAGGTCTACAGGAGTTGTGATGAAACCCTAGCATGCGATAGGATCCCGATGTCCATGTTTCGATCACCCTACGCTAGATGCTTGCTTAAATAGGGCGATGATCCATCGAGTGGTACGGAGACCACTCGTAGATAGGACAATCACCTTTTTGGACACGATGCTAAGTATTGAGATAAGAATGGAAAATTGGAGGCCGGACGGGCAATTTAGGTGGAGAGTGAAGGACTGCAAGAGTCTTCAAGGTTGTAGCCCCGTCTGTGCACACAAGGACCGCGCCGTGTCCGGCCCATGTGGATAAGTTTGAACGTACTGCTTGCATGCTGGAGTTAATGGGCCCGAGTAAACCGACGTACCGATGGTTGCTATATGTTAGAGAGATACCCTACTCCCTTGGTTACTTGGCAGGAATTTGGGAGGAGAGAAGGGAGCACTCTACTCACGGATGACGTCCGAGACGGCATCGCGTGGTGGACCCTTCTCGGGGAGCTAGGCCCGACTAATACTACAGTGCCGGCTGGGAAAGGTTGTCTCATGCGGCTTCGGGAAGCGCGTATGTGACGTGCAGTCAGGTCTCTCCTGCCGGATGTAAATCGATTCGAATTGCTGCCCCTCACGATAACGAGTACCACTTATCTCGTCCGCCGAACGTAGTAAGAAGAGAAACATGGATGATGATGATTATGATTAATTTGCTGTATTGCTTAATTACTGTTTGGAAACATGTAATGCAGTAGCTTAGTGCAAATTAAATTTACTCTTTCTTGTAACTTAATTAAACTGCTAAAAGTTGAAAGTAAGGATGCACGTGTAGGCCAGCTTAGTGCTTAAATATATCCTATCCCACAGGCCTTTGCATGTCTAGGAGTCGGCTGTAGATGGCCACCTTGACGGGTCGGTCTTGCTGAGCTCTAGTTGCTCGGGGCTTTGCTCTATGTGGTTTTCGAGAGGACCCCGTCGGACAGGACTTCGACGATGGAGATAACGTCCGGCAGGATCGGGCTCCGGATGACGGCCACTACACTTGGGAGTGGTGTGGTCCGGAGGAGTAGTGTCGATGATGTGCCGGTACGATGTTCTAGGATAGGAACATCTGTCTCTGCCGGATGCCCGTGATGTATCGCCGAGAGAGCGATTGTATCTTTATGCTTCCGTTGTTTAGTTATTTTCCAAACTTATTAGCTTCCGATGCTTTCCAGACTCGATGTACGTTTGTACTGGGATGAATGTAACACTTGTACTTATATTCATTGTATTATGCTTATGTTGGTATGTTGTAATATCGGGTATCACAGACGCGTGATGCCACCCATGATGATCCTGGAGAAGGAAACGACTCTTCGTGAGGCGGGTCCGTCACAGAAAATGAACGAGATTAATGTTTGAAATACGAGAATATGAACGAGATTGATATTCGAAATAGATAAATGGATCCACATACAAGCACTACAAGGATATGAAGGCCGTGTCCACCTTGCGAAGCTAGAACATAGTGTGAAGATCGTTAAAGTACCGTCCAAGCACCGAGTCGGATTCGTTGTTGAACACGTGATTTGAAACTTTACACGTCATGACACCGACTGCAAGCTTAGATGCATGAATGTACCAGTCGTGTATCTTACGCATCGTGGGCGGTAGGTCCTGGACATATTCTTCGATACAAGGGGCTTGCCAAATATAAATGTTTCATTATCCGTGTCACCATTGTATGGTCGGATGTGATGTCCTCGTCATACTCCCCTCTTGAAAAGGAGTCATCCTTGACTCTAACTCGGTGTTTCCATAGTATGGGGACAGGTCAACAATATTTAATGTTGGGCTAACACTATATTCTTGGGGGAGTTCGATCTTGTAAGCATTATCATTGATTTTTGCTAACACTTTGAATGGTCCATCACCACGTGGCATCAGCTTGGATTTGCGTTTCTTGGGAAAACAATGCTTCCATAGATGTATCCAAGCCAAATCACCGGTTTCAAATGTCACCTTGCTCCTGTGCTTGTTTGAGTTTGCAGCATAATACTTGACCTTTTTCTCGATAGCTTCTTTTGTCTTCTCATGTATTTTCGTTACATATGCAACAAGCTTTGAGGCTTCCATGTTACTTCGTTCCTGAAATGGCAAAGACAACAAATCAATTGGAGCAATCGGTTTGAAACCATATACAATTTCAAATGGACACAAGTTAGTGGTCGAATGTACCGCCCTGTTATATGCAAATTCCACATGTGGTAGACAATCTTCCCACTGCTTCAAATTCTTTTTTATGATGGTTCGCAACAATGTGGATAGAGTTCTATTAACAACTTCTGTTTGTCCATCCGTTTGAGGGTGACTTGATGTGGAGAACAACAACTTTGTTCCAAGTTTTGCCCATAATGTCTTCCAAAAATAGCTAAAAAATTTCGGGTCACGATCTAAAACTAGAGTTCTTGGCATGCCATGCATCCTCACGATTTTCTTGAAAAACAAAGTAGCTATGTGGGAAGCATCATCGCATTTATCACAAGGTATAAAGTGTGCCATTTTTGAGAATTGATCAACAATAACAAAAATTGAATCCCTCCCCCTCTTAGTCCTCGGTAAACCCAAAACAATATCCATGCTAATATCCTCCCAAGGAACACTAGGGACAGGTAATGGAGTATATAAACCATGTGGGTTCAGTTTTAACTTAGGCTTGTAGCATGTGATGCAGCATTGCACAAATCCCTCAACATCTCTTCTCATCTTGGGCCAATAGAAGTGATCAGCTAGCAGCTCGTATGTCTTTTTCCAGCCAAAATGGCCCATTAAGCCACCGGCATGCACTTCCTGCAACAACAAGAGTCTAACCGAAGAATTTGGAATACACGATTTGTTAGCTCGAAATAAGAAACCATCATGCAAGTGATATTTTTACCATCCTTTCCCGTCTTTACACTTCAAGTATGATTTTGAAAATTCATTATCGGATGTGTACAAATTCTTTATGTCTTCCAATCCAAGAACTTATACCTCTAGTTGATTCAACAAAACATTTTTTCGAGATATGACATCAGCCACAATGTTGTCCTTACCTTTCAAGTACTTCAGTGCCTCATGATCAGAGTGAATTACAAAGTCTTTTGCCATAAGTAGTGCTGCCATGTTCCAAGAACTCTCACCAAGTAGTTCAGTTGTGCACCTCCCAATTTCTCACTAAAATATGCAACCGGCTTACATTCTTGCATGAGAACACCTCCAATGCCTATTCCACTAGCATCACACTCAATCTCAAAAGTTTTTGTGAAATCCGACAAATCAGCAAAGGTGCTTCGGTCAAACATTTCTTTAGTTCTTGAAAAGAATCTTCTTGTGACTCACCCCATTCAATCAAAATGCCTTTCTTTGTCAACTCGTTCAGGGGTGCAGCTATGGTACTGAAATCTTTCACAAACCTTCGATAAAATCTAGCGAGACCATGAAGCGTCTCACTTGACTAATGTTCTTTGGGGTTGGCCAATCCTTGATTGCCTTCACCTTAGATTCATCCACTTGAATTCCCATTCCTGAAACAACAAAGCCAAGGAAAACAACCTGATCCATGCAAAATGTACACTTCTCAAGATTAGCATATAGCTTCTCCTTTCGAAGTTGATTCAAAACTTGTCGAATGTGGGAAACATGTTCCTGATATGTCTTGCTGTAAATCAGGATATCATCAAATTAAACAACAACAAACTTGCCAATAAATGATCTCAAAACATGGTTCATTAATCTCATGCAAGTGCTAGGGCATTTGTCAAACCAAAAGGCATAACTAACCATTCATACAATCCAAACTTTGTTTTAAAAGCAGTTTCCACTCATCGTCAGCTTTCATTCTAGTGGCCTTCTAATAGTTTTCAATCAGTTTAGTATACTAGTGACGTTCTGACAGTTTAGTGTACTAGTTCCTACCCAACACAAGATCAGTTTAGTGTACCAGTGGCATTCTAACTGCTTAGTGTGCTAGTGCCTACCCAACACAAAATAGGCTAGAGGAATAATGCATACATGGGCAAAGCTACATTGTAGCTTTTAGGTTTATATATGCGACCACAAAAAACCAAAAACTGAATGCTAAACAATAACACTAATATATGACAAAACAAAATTTCTGAGGGGCCGAAGACTAGCAAACTGAAAAGTAAATTCAGGTGCTACATAATAACAAATGTATTTGGAAAATTTAAAACTCAAACACAAATTTCAAACATTTATTAACAAATATATCAATTTACAGCAGTAATCGAGTGCCAAGTACTCAAAATAGCTGAGATCCATTGCCCACTCGGCCTATGGTACACTAAGCCAAACCACTAGTGAATTGAGGATGATCCGGCAGTTCTACTCACTTTTGCCACTCAACCCTAACATTCGAGTCACTTGGCAAAATTTAAAACTAAAACAAAAATTTCAAGTATTTGTTAACAAATATAGCAATTCACAGCACTAATCGAGAATCAAGGACAGAAAAAATCTGAGAGTCATGGCCCACTTGGGGAATTGAGGATGACCTGACGAGAAACCGGGACCAACGCCGATGCGGAGGGCCGAGGAGGAGGGAGGCCTCGCTGTTTGGGAGGGCGGCGAGCGGAGTCGATGATGACTGTCACGGTGGGTGCACTTAGGTTAGGCGGCAACCGGAGTCGATGAGGATGGCGTGTGTAGGCTGGGCAGCAACCGGAGTCGACAAGGACGGTCGTGGAGGGCGCGCGGAGGCCGGGCAGCGACCAAAGTCCACGACGACGATGGCCTTGGGCAGGCGGAGGCCGGGAAGCGACCGGAGTCGACGAGGACGAGGCGTCCGCAGAGCGAATGATTTGGGCAGCCTAACGGCATCATCCTCTGTGGCGGTAAGGTGAGCGTTGCCGCCGCAGACGGCGCGACATTATATAGAGGAAGCACAGTAAAGACGGTTGGTTTTGCCAACCACCGCTAAAAATGGTTGTGGGTCCCAAATGTAAGCGAGAGCCTTTCTTATAGGGCAGATAACAGAACAACCCCCGCTAAAAAGGACATGGGCCCACCTGTCATTGACATGAGACCCTTGGTCTAAGTACGACAGTACAATGGCACAACCCATCGCTAAAAAGGCCAAGGGGCCCACCTGTCATCGACTTAGATTGAAATATTTTGAAAATGATTTAAATAGTGTTAATTGAAATAGTTTGCAAAAATATTAGTTATAAATTGAAAGATTCCAAAGCTAATTAAGCTGTTATGACATACTAATTAAATATTAATAAACTCAAATTATTTATCAAAATTAAACTATGAAGGAGATAGAAAATAAACATAAATATTCATACACATACGATTATGTCATAAATGTACAAATAGAAATGACATACACGACAATATTAATTAAAGGTAAAAATTAAAGTACATTGTGCTTTTACAATTTTTCCATCGCAATATGTGCTCGGGGCTTTGCTCTATGTGGTTTTCGGAGGACCCCGTCGGACGGGACTTCGACGATGGAGATAACGTCCGGCAGGATCAGGCTCCGGATGACGGCCACTACACTTGGGAGTGGTGTGGTCCGGAGGAGTAGTGTCGATGATGTGCCGGTACGATGTTCTAGGATAGGAACATCTGTCTCTGCCGGATGCCCGTGATGTATCGCTGAGAGAGCGATTGTATCTTTATGCTTCCGCTGTTTAGTTATTTTCCAAACTTATTAGCTTCGATGCTTTCCAGACTCGATGTACGTTTGTACTGGGATGAATGTAACACTTGTACTTATATTCATTGTATTATGCTTATGTTGGTATGTTGTAATATCGGGTATCACAGCGCGTGATGCCACCCATGATGATCCTGGAGAAGGAAACGACTCTTCGTGAGGCGGGTCTGTCACAGAAAATGAACGAGATTAATGTTTGAAATACGAGAATATGAACGAGATTGATATTCGAAATAGATAAATGGATCCACATACAAGCACTACAAGGATATGAAGGCCGTGTCCACCTTGCGAAGCTAGAACATAGTGTGAAGATCGTTAAAGTACCGTCCAAGCACCGAGTCGGATTCGTTGTTGAACACGTGATTTGAAACTTTACACGTCATGACACCGACTGCAAGCTTAGATGCATGAATGTACCAGTCGTGTATCTTACGCATCGTGGGCGGTAGGTCCTGGACATATTCTTCGATACAAGGGGCTTGCCAAATATAAATGTTTCATTATCCGTGTCACCATTGTATGGTCGGATGTGATGTCCTCGTCATACTCCCCCTCTTGAAAAGGAGTCATCCTTGACTCTAACTCGGTGTTTCCATAGTATGGGGACAGGTCAACAATATTTAATGTTGGGCTAACACTATATTCTTGGGGAGTTCGATCTTGTAAGCATTATCATTGATTTTTGCTAACACTTTGAATGGTCCATCACCACGTGGCATCAGCTTGGATTTGCGTTTCTTGGGAAAACAATGCTTCCATAGATGTATCCAAGCCAAATCACCGGTTTCAAATGTCACCTTGCTCCTGTGCTTGTTTGAGTTTGCAGCATAATACTTGACCTTTTTCTCGATAGCTTCTTTTGTCTTCTCATGTATTTTCGTTACATATGCAACAAGCTTTGAGGCTTCCATGTTACTTCGTTCCTGAAATGGCAAAGACAACAAATCAATTGGAGCAATCGGTTTGAAACCATATACAATTTCAAATGGACACAAGTTAGTGGTCGAATGTACCGCCCTGTTATATGCAAATTCCACATGTGGTAGACAATCTTCCCACTGCTTCAAATTCTTTTTTATGATGGTTCGCAACAATGTGGATAGAGTTCTATTAACAACTTCTGTTTGTCCATCCGTTTGAGGGTGACTTGATGTGGAGAACAACAACTTTGTTCCAAGTTTTGCCCATAATGTCTTCCAAAAATAGCTAAAAAATTTCGGGTCACGATCTAAAACTAGAGTTCTTGGCATGCCATGCATCCTCACGATTTTCTTGAAAAACAAAGTAGCTATGTGGGAAGCATCATCGCATTTATCACAAGGTATAAAGTGTGCCATTTTTGAGAATTGATCAACAATAACAAAAATTGAATCCCTCCCCCTCTTAGTCCTCGGTAAACCCAAAACAATATCCATGCTAATATCCTCCCAAGGAACACTAGGGACAGGTAATGGAGTATATAAACCATGTGGGTTCAGTTTTAACTTAGGCTTGTAGCATGTGATGCAGCATTGCACAAATCCCTCAACATCTCTTCTCATCTTGGGCCAATAGAAGTGATCAGCTAGCAGCTCGTATGTCTTTTTCCAGCCAAAATGGCCCATTAAGCCACCGGCATGCACTTCCTGCAACAACAAGAGTCTAACCGAAGAATTTGGAATACACGATTTGTTAGCTCGAAATAAGAAACCATCATGCAAGTGATATTTTTACCATCCTTTCCCGTCTTTACACTTCAAGTATGATTTTGAAAATTCATTATCGGATGTGTACAAATTCTTTATGTCTTCCAATCCAAGAACTTATACCTCTAGTTGATTCAACAAAACATTTTTTCGAGATATGACATCAGCCACAATGTTGTCCTTACCTTTCAAGTACTTCAGTGCCTCATGATCAGAGTGAATTACAAAGTCTTTTGCCATAAGTAGTGCTGCCATGTTCCAAGAACTCTCACCAAGTAGTTCAGTTGTGCACCTCCCAATTTCTCACTAAAATATGCAACCGGCTTACATTCTTGCATGAGAACACCTCCAATGCCTATTCCACTAGCATCACACTCAATCTCAAAAGTTTTTGTGAAATCCGACAAATCAGCAAAGGTGCTTCGGTCAAACATTTCTTTAGTTCTTGAAAAGAATCTTCTTGTGACTCACCCCATTCAATCAAAATGCCTTTCTTTGTCAACTCGTTCAGGGGTGCAGCTATGGTACTGAAATCTTTCACAAACCTTCGATAAAATCTAGCGAGACCATGAAGCGTCTCACTTGACTAATGTTCTTTGGGGTTGGCCAATCCTTGATTGCCTTCACCTTAGATTCATCCACTTGAATTCCCATTCCTGAAACAACAAAGCCAAGGAAAACAACCTGATCCATGCAAAATGTACACTTCTCAAGATTAGCATATAGCTTCTCCTTTCGAAGTTGATTCAAAACTTGTCGAATGTGGGAAACATGTTCCTGATATGTCTTGCTGTAAATCAGGATATCATCAAATTAAACAACAACAAACTTGCCAATAAATGATCTCAAAACATGGTTCATTAATCTCATGCAAGTGCTAGGGCATTTGTCAAACCAAAAGGCATAACTAACCATTCATACAATCCAAACTTTGTTTTAAAAGCAGTTTCCACTCATCGTCAGCTTTCATTCTAGTGGCCTTCTAATAGTTTTCAATCAGTTTAGTATACTAGTGACGTTCTGACAGTTTAGTGTACTAGTTCCTACCCAACACAAGATCAGTTTAGTGTACCAGTGGCATTCTAACTGCTTAGTGTGCTAGTGCCTACCCAACACAAAATAGGCTAGAGGAATAATGCATACATGGGCAAAGCTACATTGTAGCTTTTAGGTTTATATATGCGACCACAAAAAACCAAAAACTGAATGCTAAACAATAACACTAATATATGACAAAACAAAATTTCTGAGGGGCCGAAGACTAGCAAACTGAAAAGTAAATTCAGGTGCTACATAATAACAAATGTATTTGGAAAATTTAAAACTCAAACACAAATTTCAAACATTTATTAACAAATATATCAATTTACAGCAGTAATCGAGTGCCAAGTACTCAAAATAGCTGAGATCCATTGCCCACTCGGCCTATGGTACACTAAGCCAAACCACTAGTGAATTGAGGATGATCCGGCAGTTCTACTCACTTTTGCCACTCAACCCTAACATTCGAGTCACTTGGCAAAATTTAAAACTAAAACAAAAATTTCAAGTATTTGTTAACAAATATAGCAATTCACAGCACTAATCGAGAATCAAGGACAGAAAAAATCTGAGAGTCATGGCCCACTTGGGGAATTGAGGATGACCTGACAGAGAAACCGGGACCAACGCCGATGCGGAGGGCCGAGGAGGAGGGAGGCCTCGCTGTTTGGGAGGGCGGCGAGCGGAGTCGATGATGACTGTCACGGTGGGTGCACTTAGGTTAGGCGGCAACCGGAGTCGATGAGGATGGCGTGTGTAGGCTGGGCAGCAACCGGAGTCGACAAGGACGGTCGTGGAGGGCGCGCGGAGGCCGGGCAGCGACCAAAGTCCACGACGACGATGGCCTTGGGCAGGCGGAGGCCGGGAAGCGACCGGAGTCGACGAGGACGAGGGCGTCCGCAGAGCGAATGATTTGGGCAGCCTAACGGCATCATCCTCTCGTGGCGGTAAGGTGAGCGTTGCCGCCGCAGACGGCGCGACATTATATAGAGGAAGCACAGTAAAGACGGTTGGTTTTGCCAACCACCGCTAAAAATGGTTGTGGGTCCCAAATGTAAGCGAGAGCCTTTCTTATAGGGCAGATAACAGAACAACCCCCGCTAAAAAGGACATGGGCCCACCTGTCATTGACATGAGACCCTTGGTCTAAGTACGACAGACAATGGCACAACCCATCGCTAAAAAGGCCAAGGGGCCCACCTGTCACTGACTTAGATTGAAATATTTTGAAAATGATTTAAATAGTGTTAATTGAAATAGTTTGCAAAAATATTAGTTATAAATTGAAAGATTCCAAAGCTAATTAAGCTGTTATGACATACTAATTAAATATTAATAAACTCAAATTATTTATCAAAATTAAACTATGAAGGAGATAGAAAATAAACATAAATATTCATACACATACGATTATGTCATAAATGTACAAATAGAAATGACATACACGACAATATTAATTAAAGGTAAAAATTAAAGTACATTGTGCTTTTACAATTTTTCCATCGCAATATGTGCTAGGGCACTTCTGCATACCACGATATACCATGATATCAGTCTTGTTTCTATGAGTTTGAGCTTACTCGGATCAATAAATAATGGTGCTTCATCATATTGGTTATATTCAACTTGATCCTTCACATTCTCCACTCCAACGATTCTTTGTTTACCAGGAATAATAGTGTACTTCTTTTCATCATTTGAGTCAAGTATAAAGAACACTTGTGCTACTGCCTCACTCGAGTATCCAAGGGTCATCTTTGTGACCAAATTTGTTAAGATTGACGAGGTTAATCCATATTCATCCACCTCCACCCCTTGTGGGTCAGTTGCCCCCATTTGTATTTAAATACAGGAACTGGCAGATCTTTTCCATGGTTAAGTTCCCACATATTCTCAATGTACCCATAATATGACGTCAGATTGTCCTCGTCATCATATGTGTGAATTGATTATAACTGTATCCATCTACAACTTCTCATTTTGGCAGTCACGACATGGACGAGTGTATTTCAATCCTTCCTTCTCGCTTAGCATGTTGTGTGACCCGCGTGAAGAATGCCTTGACATGTCCTCGAAAATAACTTCACGCTCTTGGCGCCTCATACATCCAAGATCTATCCATCTCAAGCACTACACAAAAATAAAACAAAATAATTAGTTCAACAAAACATGGAACAATATATCTCATAGGATCAAGTTTTGTGAGCTACAAATAAAGTTCACCTAACCTAGCTCTCCCTCTATCACAAGGAAACTAGATTTATAATTTTTCTCCATGGAGAAGGCTAGAGAAACAATTTTTCTCCATAGAGAAGGCTCAAGATATAAATAGCATGGAAAAGAACCAACCATAACTCTACAAATCAAGAGATTTGTGAGAAATCGGAATAAAAATCAAAGAAAATTGGAAACCCAACATTCTCTTTGATTCCAACATGATAGGAAGAAAAAAATACTTGGGATAGATTCGAAAAACCTCCACCCCCTTGTTTTTTAATTTTTGCTCGAATTTTTGGGCCGCCAACAGTGGAGGAGCTGAGTGAGCGGTCCGAACGCGCCTATTTATACTATAGGGATTTATACTGACGGATTACAATGTCAACTGTCCCTAAAAGTCTATTGTTAACAACAGTTTGTATTGTACTCTACCGCCAATATAGCGACAATTTGTACCGGTGGTTGGTACCATCACCCACCGCAAAAAAATATTATTAGCGGCGGGTGATGGCCACCTGTGTCTAGCGGCAGCCTGCCTTGGGTCGCGCCGCTGGGCCGTTTTGGGCCGTGCCGCTACAGACCAGATTTTGTGCTAGTGTGAAGACCAGCTCCATCACTCGGATTACTCATCCTCCACTCCGTGCTCCTGAAAATTGTTTTCTATCAAATAGTATGATCTCTTTCAGTTCAAAGACAAATCTTCTGGACAGCGAATCCATAGGAGCAAAAACTTGACCCAATTTTTGATTCATCTTCGAAATGTTAGCAAAAGAGGCAGTTTATAGTCTTGCTCTCTCCTAGAGTTAGTTATAATAGATATCCGCCCTAAGAATGATTATGAGTTATGACTTTACCCTGAACAAGAAATCTAAGTGACTAGTTGCTTTCTTCATCCTTTTTGTTCTCAAATTTTTAATCATATTTTGACATTTCAATGCCAGATAATTGTCATTGTGGAATGTGGATTTGGTCTACAAACCAATTATAATAGACATTGTTTCTTTACGACTATCCTCATCTCCTGACCACACTTGGATTATAATCTGAGAGAATATTTCTTGCTTTTCAATTATTTTTGTTGGGGACCTGGCATGAAGTGAGCTCCGAGCGAAGCAAACACCACCCCCCTGTTCATCCTTAACCGCTAATGACAAATTACTAAGTGTGCAGATCAATAGGCGAAATGACAGGGTATATGACGGTGCCAACCACTAGGGGTGGAGCCGCTAGGCCGAGCGAAGCTAACGTGGCGCGACGAGGAAGCGCTCGGGCGAAGAGTCACTTCTCCTCGGCCTCCGGTCAGAAGCCAGCTAAGCCACGAAACACGTTGTCTTAGGGGCATTCCCCGGAGTGCCCTTGGGAGGTACCGCCTCTTAGCAGAATCGAGGGGACGACCATGGGCAATACGGTCATGTAATTTTGCGACTCACTAGGACTATAAAGGGAGCCCAAGGGTCATCTACAAAGACACGTGTAATCTTGAGTTAACTTCGCTTATCTAATTGTTGTTACCTCGCTACCCCGTTTTTTAACTTCGCATACTAGTTCTTTTTTTTTCGGTGTGCCCACAAGAATCGTGACAGCTGCTCAGCCACTTCATGAGTGGCCAGCGGGACCATCAGGAACTACTTTGACACACTCAGCCCCGGCTCAGAGGTCAACCCTGCAGCAAAGCCAAAGATTAGAGCTACTTTAGATTGAGTAGTCTCCCACACCGACACAGGTAGAAGACTCATAAGTCGCCAAGAAAATCAGAATCTGAGCAAGTTTTCAGTCATTCAAAAAGAGAATGACAATGAAGCTAGTGACAGCTCGGGCAACGGAGCTTTGCTAGCCCAAGAGGTATAGAAGCTGCGAAGAAACAACCAAGAACATGAAGAAATGAGAGAAAAGTTAAGGCAGGAAGTAGCGCTAAGGGAAAAGCTGTTGCAAGAAAAGGAAGCCCTACTCAATGAGAATAGCAAGCACGCTGAGTTCTCAAGAGAGATAAGAAGACTCCGAGCAAGATCGAAGAAAAACAATTCTAGCGCCCGAACAACAGCAACAATCGAAAGCGGCTCAGAGCCAGAGCTCGGCCCAAGCATCAAAGCAGAAAACCTCAGATTGTGACGCGAAGTGTTGCCCATCAGAAGATCAGAAATTGTCACTCTCGACAAAGACTCACCACTCTCAGAAGGGCTGCAAAGAGCGCCATACCCTGAAAATTTCAGAATGGGGACAATCCCCAAATACAGAGGAGAAACAAACCCAAAGTAATTCCTCATCAGTTACGAAGCAGCAATCACTTCGGCAGCTGGGGACGAAGTGGCACTGGCTAAACTATTTGCATGCGCCATGGAAGGACCAACATCAACTTGGTACTTCAGCTTACAGCCAGGATCAATCTACAGCTAGGAAAACTTGAGGGACAAAGTAACAGCAAACTGCAAAGGATTCATGGGCGCCTCAAAAGCCCTCAAAAACATCAGTCACATCACACAACAACGAAATGAACCACTCTCAGATTACTACAGAAGATTTCTTAACATAAAGTCTCAATGCCCGAAAGTACCAGAAGAGTTGACAATTGAGTACGCCATACAAGGACTTCACGCGAGCCATCTAAGCTCAAAGTTTGGGAGGAAGCGCCCTCCGATGATGCAATACATGTGCAGCAAATTCGAAGACTACTGCCGATCAGAAACATATTACAAGAGGTGGACTTCGAACCAAAAGCAAACTCGGGAAGCTCACAACAACGGTTAAGACAGAAACAACAGGAAGGCAAAGCCTCAAGAAAATGTGCAGGGAGGAACAGTCAACTACATACAAACCAGAGGTAGTGAAGAAGGCGAAGGGCAAGGGCAAGGGCAACAAAGTCAGCAAAAAGGATCACAACAAAGTAGCAACAAAGGCAATAGCTTCGCCAACCGCAACGGCCAATATTAACGAAAGAAGCCATACTGCATTTACTGCGAAGGCCACGTAGGACACAAAACCTTGGATTGCCCAAGGACAAAGGAAATAATGAAAAGGCTAGATCTTGAGAAGAAGTAACTCCAGCGTCCGGTAGAGGTAAACCACATGACAACAACCCCATGGCCGCAGCAGCAAGTCCACCAACCAAGTACTCAAAACCACTACTACCCACATCATCCTAGATATTCAATCCCTTACTTCACCCCTAACCATCACGTGCAACCACCGCAATTCCAAGGACCACCCATCTCTCACCAGCCGAAGCATGACAGCAGAGTGGCATATTCAGAACCACTGCCGCAGCCACCTCCCAAAATCGAAGACATAAGCAAGCAAGATAGTCCTTCCTAGCCGCTGCCAGCAAAGGGGTTCATTGGAATGATATCCGGAGGCTCTAGCATTGACTTAAAAAACAAGAAACAGCGTAGAGACTACTTCAGGCTGGTAAATGCAGTTTTTGTCGAGGGGCCGGTCAGGAAATCCAAATGGTCGCATATACCAATCACATTCATAGATGTCGACCTCGACTTGAAAAAGATACCCACACTCGGATGCCTTCGTTATCGAGGCACGCATAGACAAATGGAGGATTGATAAAGTCCTCATGGACAACGGCAGCCAGGTAGACATAATCTTTCACGTAACTCTATTGAGAATGGTGTACAAAGACCAAGACTTGGAGCCATCTAACCTGCCATTATACGGCTTCGGTGGAAAGAGAGTGCAACCTGCAGGAAAGATAAAACTACCGGTGTCCTTCGATGGCGCGAGCAACCCAAGAACGGAATTCATCACATTCGACGTGGTCAGGTTAAATTATCCATACTTCGCAATACTAGGGAGGCACACAATCAATAGGTTTGAAGCCGTGATCCACAACGCATAGCTCCGCTTGAAGATACCGGCAACGAAGGGTATGATAACAGTGAAAGGAGACCAACAGATATTGAGAAACATTGAAAAGGGGTTCACACCCGAATAGCAAATATACACAACACCCAAGTGTTCACCAAGAATGACTTGGAAAGAGAGGTAAAGGAAGACCAGCAGCCGCTGAAAAAGCCAAGAGCCCCGGTCCGTCGAAGGCAACAACCGTAGAGAAAGCAGAATTACTCATCTGGTGCAAAATGAAGGAAAACTTCGCACCAAGGGTGGTCGAAGTAAAGGAAAAGCCAAGCCGCAAACAAGGGAAAAACCTTCGCAAATCAACGAAGGCCCAAGGTTGTGCCTAGCGCAAAGATTGTAAAGCAACACCTTTGCAAAAAGATATAAGCAAGGCGGCTGGTGAAGTAGTTAGAAAGAATTTAGATTTTATTTCTCGTTTATGAAAAAGACAAAAAGTCCGTACTCTTTTCCTTGCAGGGGAAGGCCCTATACGGGGTGTGAGGTTTTTAACGAGGCGGCATGTTTAATAGCAACTATAAGTAATGCAAAGTTGCATTTCCCCATTTTCGTTCGAAGAAAATAGTCAAAACGACTTCCAAAAGCAATAGAAGTCCGAACATTCGACAACGAGGCAATCCTCGCCCAAGAGTCGTACTCCACTGGGCATAAGCAATACACCCCGAGTATCGGCTACATTTGCACTTCGTTGGGCATAAGCAAAAACCCCGGAGAGCTAGCCTCGTAAAAAACTTTGGTCTTGTTCCTAAAGCGACATAACGTCCAATTGACTCCCGAGTACGCCCTGTACAAACCCGTCCGTGAATGATCGGGAGCACCCGATGCCGGGGACTTATCTAGTCCATGCGAACCAGGGACCTACTCCATCCTCCGGATACTCCTACTCCAGGATGGTGTCTTATTTGTCACAACCATATAAAGAAAGGGTCCTGCCCATTACAGGTTCCATGGTTGTACTAAATATCACTAAGTCGAGGTCAAAAGAACTGGTCCTTATATGGAAGGGCGAGCGCTCATCCACGACAGTGTGGATCCCATATTGTTTCAACCTACATATTGCTTCAACCCATGAAACAGAACGAGAGCCTCACCCTCATCCACTCTCAAGCATCCCACGTTTCCTATTAACCATTGTTTCTAATTCCCATCCATTAACTCACACCACCAAATCCTCACATACAAAGGTAATGCAATAAATTAAATTTAATTGATAATGGGTGTGGTGATGAGCATCATAGCGGGGTTCCTATGCGCACTACGCGAAGCCCCATCTCACAAACATTAGGCATCTATTGTTGAAGTGTTTCGGGTTATTGTGTTTTTGTGTATGCAAGCAAGGAGGGGTTATGGCAATAACAATGAAATTACTATTCAACATATTGGGTAGTAATGCAAGCACTAACAACAAAGTCACTTAAGAGAGTATGCAGTATAAAATAGGCCATAATTAGGTTCTAGTTTATACATGTAGGATAAATATGGTCAAGGGATAGTTAGAGCTTGCCCGGTATCGCTATATTCCATAATAGTTGAGATTCTCGTCTTCACATATCCGGTGTCGTAGTCATTGATGAGACTTTGGCCTTTGGGCTCGTCTCTAAGTCTAGAATCCTATGGATCCGCCGATTGCTATAGTAGGTAGTACTAGTGTATAATAAATAAAATAATATAAACAATGGTTGAATAAATCCAAATAAAACAGGATAAGAATCGAGTGGATTGAAATAGGGTTGCATAGAAAGTTCTAGTATCAGGTGTATTCTTAGGGTTCGGAGGTTTGGAGGATAAAATCCGACGCACGAGGCTTGGTTTGGATGAACTAGATCTTAGGGGGTTAATGATGAAGGAATTCTCGCAATCGAATCCGAATGGTGGGGATAAGGGATCAAGGGGGATAACTCGGTAATCTTGTTGGGAATTGGTTTATGGTGAGTGGCATTGGTTCTACCCGTTAGGACGATCACGCGAGCATGAGAATCACCCGAAACGGAGCTACGGCTGAAATGATATGCTTTTTGGAAGTTCTAGGGGCCTTTATGTAAAAATAGCAAGGTTCTAGGGACCTATTTGTAATTATAGAAACTTATCTAAGGGGTTTTGTGTAAAAAGTTTAGGGATCCAAAAGATAATTATCTCAAAGTTGGAGGGTGTTTCTATAAAAGTATAGGACCTAGACTAAATATGAAGAAAGATCGGAGACCAAAGTGAAAAAGTGCAGGGTATGTGATTTTCCTAGGATTTTCAAAAATATTTCGTGTTGGAAATTCCATGGCCAGTGTCCACGGATCCGTGAACCGAGCCTATGAGTTCGGTTTATCGTGCACGAGGGGTTGAGAAGTATGAATTTGTGGAAGCAGAGTGGCTTATGTGCAAAGTTGCGAAACTCATGATGGTGAGGGAGAGGGGGAGAGCAGTTGGGAAGTGGTGGGATTGGTAGCTCATGTCCACACGGGTCCATCCGGGGTGGAAGAAGGAGGGAAGATGGCCTGGATGTGGAGTATTTTGGGGACGACGACCACGTTGGAAGTTTGGGAGAAATTGGGTAACAGTGGAAATACTCGACCACAGGTCGCAGAGTGGAGCAAGAAAGAAAGAAACATGTAGAGGAGCTCAGCGCACGCGTTTATATAGGTAGGGAAGGAAGCTTGCAGCCCGGGTGAGCTCACTACGTGATGGCGAGCTCGCTCGCCGTGGCTCGTGCTCTTTGCACGGAGTTCACCCGTCGCGGAGCGGCAGGGCCGGGATTCGCGTGACGCAGTGCGAGAAGACGAGCTGGCGACAGGGTGGCGCATTTGTCCGGTGCGGAACCTTCGAGAGCCGCGAACGTGATCGAGCTCGGCGCACGGGAGGTAGAGGATGCCCCCGTGCGGCTGCGCCTGGCGAGCCACACCCCGGCCTAGCTGCGAGGCCGTGTTGTTCTAGGGAACTCGGGGTGAGGCGCGTGACCCAAGAGATCAAGATATACAAGTACATAGCTACCATTGTTGATTCCCATTGTTTTTGTATCACAAGAATGTTGGGGCTCGGCTGACTCTGCTCAAAGCCGAACCGAACCGTCTTATTCCGGTGAAATGGGAGTGGGTGGTTCGCCAACACACAAAGAACTCGTACTTGGTCACCTTTCCATGCCAAGTGGAGTTACGAGAGAATGGTGGCAATTAAAAGGATTCCCACCGATAACAATGAAGGTGTCATGGCATTTGAGGAGTGGAGTCAGGAAATAAAACCGTCCGAGAAGCTTCATAAAGTGTGGGTACATGTCTATGGAGTTCCGTATGAGATTCGTTCCTACTTACCATTATGGGCTGTGGGAACAATAATAGGAGCTACTACGTGTGTGGACATGAAGTACACGAGGAAAACCGGAGTGGTTAGGCTGCAAGTGGCGGTGTTAGAGGTTGAAAATATACCCGATGATGCGGATATTGTAGTTGATGACTGCCTCTATGAGATCTTTTTCAAAGTCGACCGAGTTCAGCGTGCGGATGATGAATTCGACGATGCAGATGATTTAGAGGACGATCGGGATCAGATGGATGAGGAGGAGAAGAATGGACGGGATGAGGTCATGGAGGATGCGCATCATTCCGATGCAAGCAACTCAAAGTCGAAGGACAATGACATTACTGCAGGGCCAAACAACACTTCAAAATCAACAGACGAGATGCATGGGTTGTGTTTTGACACGAGGCTCTCAAGAGACTTCGGTGGCGCTGCCCGGCGGTGTTGACGAGGTTGCGAGAGGGGTAGGCCACGCTGCGCGGATGCAAGATGTGACTGGTCTTCCGGAGAAGCACATGCGGGACGACTACGGTCCTGTTTCCGATACCGCCGAGTTGTCCGATGGCGCCGTGGTCGCGCCCTCGGCATGTCGCGAGCCGGTGGCTTTGGGGATCAGGAAACGCTCCAGCTCGTTGATCCGCCATCATTAGAGGTGACCGGCGAGCGCCCAATGCCAGCAGGTGACACGGTCGGGCGCAAGCAACTGCCGGTGAGACTCACGTGTCTCTAGGTGGCGGTGGTGTGGTGCCGGAGATACGATCATCGGCAAACGGACAGGAATCGGTCTCGCTTCGTCCTCGTTCGCTCAACGACAATTGATCCTCCTCCAACCGCCAAGGAACTTGAACTTGCTAAGGCGGCGATTGATGTCGTCAGTAACCGGGCTGTTGGAGGAGATTAGTCTTAAAGTGGCCCTAGAGAAAGATGAGGATGCAGGGGCGGACGATGATGGTGATGTAGTTCTACCACGGGTCTACGAGAAGGGAGTGCCGGTTCCTAGCCCGGTGACCCGGAGGGGGTGTCTGTCGGCAAAGGGGACTGGTAGCCCAACGGGGATGAACAAGGAGATTGCGGGCTCCGAGCTGCCCGCTCGTGACTTGAGTGCTCGGGACGCACCATTTGTGGTAGCGACTAGAGCACGGACGTCGGTGGGCAAGGAGATGGGGGCGAGGTGCAGACGCACCTTCCCATCCCGCAGGCCGAGAAGTTGCTCGAGACGCAGCATGCGATCGTCGGCAAGACTAGATGATCACACGCTCGCAAAGACAAAGCGCATGGCCGTCAAGAGGAACCTCGAGCAACCGGGTACCTCCTCTTTTACCTCTTTTAGTAATTCCTTAGTTTCATCCAATATTAGCAACCTAGGAGTTTCTATGGGTAGAGATCATAGTGAAATTAATAACTCTATTGTCTCTCTAAAAAACATAGAAGTTGATAGGTTGAGGGTGGCTGCGAAGGGAAATAAAAGTGGTAATTTAAATCAGCATCTAGTTGTGGAGGATGAGGATGATTTTGATGCAATACTCAACCACGCTTGTGGTGATTTAATAGAGGATGCATATGAAGAGGGACTTGATCACTTATGTTGTGATCTGAATGTAGTCCCTCGCAAGAAAAAGTCCCATTCCGGCAGTAAGAAAAAGATGGGTAAACCTTCTAGGAAACCAATTACTCCGTCAAAACTGTGTATCCAATGAAAGGTGTCTTTTGGAATAGCAGAGGTCTTGCAGACTTGGCTAAACATAGGTATCTCGGCGGAAATGGTGAAGGAGGAGCAAATAAATTTTATTGCCCTCATGGAAACGGGTCGGGATAACTTCCCGCATTCGACCCTTAAAAACTTTAGTGCCGGCCGAGATTTTATTTGGCATAGCATGGCACCGCGAGGGAGACTTTTATGTCAAATTTACCCTACGAAATAAAGAGGACGGCTTTAAGTGGGTCTTATATGCGGTCTACGGACCAGCACAGGCCGAACACAAGGAGTCCTTCCTTATTGAGCTAGCTAATTCTTGCTCTCGGGAATCTCTTCCATACATTATTGGAGGAGATTTCAACATTATGAGAAGGCCACAGGAGAAGAGCACGGACAATTTCGATCACAAATGGCCGGACATATTCAACAAGGTCATTGAAGTTCTTGACTTAAAAGAGATCGAAATGTCGGGTCGCCAATTCACATGGGCCAGCTACGGAGATGACCCTACTTACGAGAGACTCGATAGGGTCCTCGTTAGCACAGAGTGGGAGGAAAAATTCCCATTATCCACTGTGGAGGCGAGGGATAGAAGCCAATCTGATCATGTCCCTATTGTCCTAAACACAGTGGTCATCGACTCATGCGGATAATACGCCCCTTTTTAGATTCGAGAGAGGGTGGTTCCTTAGGGAGGGGTTCTATGATATGGTTGCAAATATTTGGCAATCAACCAATCAAGGACACTCTAATTTGGAACAATGGCAAAATAAAATCAGAGCTGTACGCAAACACCTACGTGGGTGGGCAAAGCATACAGCCGGCCATTACAAAAAGGAGAAAAAGAAATTAATCTCCTTAATTGATTCTCTAGACAAGAAAGCAGAAACATCTCCGCTCTCCGATAATGAGATTAATTGGAAAAATTATCTCAAGGAGAGACTAGTGACTTTATTGCGTGAGGAGGAGATTAAATGGTACGAGCGGGCCAAAGTCAAGACCCTGTTGGAAGGTGATAATAACACCAGATTTTTCCACTTGGTGGCAAATGGCAAACACCGCAAACAACACATCTTCAAATTAGAACAAGAAGATGGGATTATTGTTGGTGATGAACAGCTCAAGGGGTACATAACGAGGTACTACAAAGCCTTGTTTGGCCCTCCTGACGATAGTTCCTTCACCATGGTGGAATCCAATAACAGAGATATACCACAAGTCATTGAGATAGAAAACGAGATCCTAACGGCTCCCTTTATCGAGAAGGAAGTTAAGGAGGCAGTGTTTCAAATGGAACACAATAAATCTCCAGGGCCGGATGGCTTCCCGGTAGAGTTCTACCAAGTCTTCGGGAAGTAGTGAAAGAAGATCTTCTCGGTCTTTTTGCTGACTTCCATGAGGAAAACCTATCTCTCTTTAGCCTCAACTTTGGCATTATTACACTGTTGCCGAAGTCATCGGATGCTAAAACAATCCAACAATACCGGCCGATATGCATTCTTAATGTCAGCTTTAAAATTTTTACAAAAGTGGGCACTAACAGAATAAATGCGGTGGCGAGGTCGGTTGTTTCACCCTCTCAAACGGCTTTCATGCCGGGGCGAAACATTATGGAGGGAGTTGTCGTTCTACACGAGACAATTCATGAACTCCACAAAAAGAAGCTTAATGGAGTCATCTTTAAAATTGACTTTGAGAAGGCTTATGACAAAGTTAAATGGTCCTTCCTACAACGGACACTACGCATGAAGGGATTCTCCCCTAAGTGGTGTCGTTGGGTAGAAAGATTTGTTTCGGGAGGAAGCGTTGGCATCAAAGTAAACGATGACATAGGACGCTACTTTCAAACAAAGAAAGGACTGCGCCAAGGGGACCCTTTGTCTCCAATATTGTTCAACATCGTGGCCGACATGCTAGCCGTGCTTATTAAAAGAGCAAAGGATGATGGACAGATCAATGGTATAATTCCTCACCTTGTGGAGGATGGCTTGTCTATTTTGCAATACGCGGACGACACCATCCTATTTATGGACCATGATATTGAGAAGGCGAAGAACATGAAACTCTTGTTATGCGCCTTTGAACAATTGTCCGGTCTTAAAATAAATTTCCATAAGAGTGAATTATTCTGTTATGGCGAAGCAAAAGAATTCAAAGATCAATATACTCGAGCTTTTCGGTTACAAGATTGGACAATACCCATTTCGTTATTTGGGTATCCCGATGCACCATAGAAAACTTAGTAATAGTGATTGGAGAATAATAGTGGAAAGATTCGAAGGAAGATTGAACTGTTGGAAAGCTAAACACCTATCTTACGGGGACGACTAACACTAATTAACTCAGTGCTTAGCAGCCTACCAATGTTCATGATGTCTTTCTTTGAAATCCCTAAGGAAGTCCTTAAGGTTCTTAATGCGATACGTTCCAGATTTTATTGGCAAGGAGGTAAGGATACTCACAAGTACCGCCTGACCAAATGGGACTTAATGTGTCGACCAAAGGACCAAGGAGGGCTTGGCATCATAGACTTAGAGGCACAAAACAAATGCCTTCTCGGTAAGTGGTTGTATAAACTCCTAAATGAGGAGGGCTTATGGCAGTCTCTTCTACGGAATAAATATCTAATGAGGAGGGCTTATGGCAGTCTCTTCTACGGAATAAATATCTAGGAACGAGAACTCTAACACATGCCCAAATCAAACAAGGAGACTCTCACTTCGGCGTGGCCTTTTGAAAGTCAAGGATGAGTTCTTTCCGTGTGTCTCCTTTAATTTAAAGGATGGTAGCCAAATAAGGTTCGGGAAGATACATGGTGTGGTACACGTCCTTTTTGTGACCTTTACCCGAATATATACCGTGTTGCCTATAAGCCACGGAAATAGTGGCGACAGTTGTAGGACAACGACCTCCGAATCTTTCTTTTCGGAGAGATTTGATCGGTGTAAAGCGAACGGAATATGATGCCCTCGTGGCTAGAGTTTCCCATATATCCTTATCCAACGACAGGGATACGAGTGTCTTGGAAATTAAACAAAACGGGTTTGTTTTCGACTAGGTCGATGTATAACCATTTGATAAACCAGGACACCCCCTTTCGTCACAAGGGAATTTGGAAACTGAAACTTCCCTTAAGATTAAAATTTTCCTTTGGTACCTCGCTCATGGTGTGGTTTTAACAAAGGATAATCTAGTAAAGAGGAATTGGAAGGGCAGTCAAAAATGTTGCTTTTGTAATCAAGATGAAACAATTCAACATCTTTTCTTTGATTGCCATCATGCCGAAAACCTCCGGAGGGCAGTGGAAATAGCTACGAGTTTACCCCCACCTAGATCTATAGCTCATATAACGAGTAATTGGCTCTCTAATTTTGACATGAAGGCCCGTAGGATCATTTTAGTGGGGGTAGCCGCTCTCTTATGGGCCATATGGCGTTGCAGAAATGATTTATGTTTTAACAATGTTATGTACTCATCATTTTTGCAGGCACTATTCAGGGGACTTATTGGTTGCGTTATCGGGCACGATTGCAGCATAAGGAGACCAGGTTGAACATCCGATCGGTTTGCTTGTCCATGGAGATGGCTGCCATGGAGCTCTTTGTTAATTACGGTTGGAAGTTTAATAATAGACTTGGCCTTTCTTAATTTATTCCCCTTGGGACGGTCTGTGGACCGCATTCTTGTAATATTTTTTAAAAAACGGCTGTGTGCACTTTGTAGAGGCCGGAAACAATGTAAACTTTGTTTCCATTATCTATAGACTTGGCCTTTCTTAATTTATTCCCCTTGGGACGGTCTGTGGACCGCATTCTTGTAATATTTTTTTAAAAAACGGCTGTGTGCACTTTGTAGAGGCCGGAAACAATGTAAACTTTGTTTCCATTATCTAAAAAAAAAAAGAATGTTGGGGCAAAGGGAATGTTATCCAGATTGTTACCCCTTTGCATCTAACGCGATGAGCACAATATTTGTGCCATGAAAGTCACTTTATTTCCGTTGGTGCCATGGAATGACAGAAAGGAACAAATTAAATTTCTCTAAATGATTACCACCGCGTCCTAGGACATGACACGTTCTTTCACAAATGTTACATCTGATATATATATATATATATATATATATATATATATACATACAAATACACTTAGTTGCGATGAATTTGTGTTTCCTGAGTATCGCAAATGAGCTTTAAGTGCCAACAAGAAATTCAGCTATAGAATATAGGTAAAGGGTTCACAAAATGATTCACACTATATCGCATAACCTGAAATTGCCTTCTTTAATTACAAATGCCATATTTTATCACCATGTATTCTCCATTTCGTTAGCATACTGCAGTGGCACACAACATTCCAAGTAGAAAAATATCATTCATGAAATGTGATATTATATATCATAGTTTGGTCAAGGAAAAATTCAGACAAAACTAGTATATTACATCCTAGTTATTCATCACTGACACTTCAGTAATGGAACCAGCAAGAAATGGATACGTTATTTTTTGTTCTTGCAGCACATAGCTATAATAAGGCCACTTATTGAATTTGTGAATAAACATCCAGGTGTTACCAAGTATTGTACGATTCTATCCCGATTCAGCTACAAAGAAAGCATAAAATGAAGTTACAGCATATTTATGATTTCTGGCTATCACTACTGGAATCAATGAATCTTCTCTTTGTTAAAAAACATCAAGGATTTCACATACAGTTATTATCAAAGTTTTATAAAATTTAGCTGTATAGGGGTTATTATTAGTAACAAAAAGATTGAGCCCAGAACTTATTTACATAGATGACAGCCATGCTGCTATGTCTGACAGGAGAGATGCATTCCAAGATGTTGGATAAACTATTGAAGATCTTATAGAGAATGCATTTCGATCAATGAATTGTTATGTTTTGACAGATGTAGTGCCTTCATCGAGGCAGAGCCATTATTAATTGACATTCATACAACAGGATATGCTAGACTACTATTATATTATTTCAGATCCTATGAGCATCTTGGTTTATGTATATACTAGACTACTATAATATTACTTGGCATCCATATAACGGATAGATTCAAACAAGGAACAACATAAAACAATTCAGAATTAATTAGGATTCTTATAAGAAGAAATGATCCGGGAATAACAAGTAGAGCTTTCACAAATTAGTCAAGAATTGGGCCGTTACTAAGCTGGTAATTCATGCTCCCATGTTACTCATATTTAATCAGGTCTCGTAGAGTGAAAGTTGAAAAAGAAACTGATTTCCATAGAACATGTATTATAATGGCAGTGATGAAAAAATCTAAGAAAGATAAATCATGATATTTGAAAGAGATATGATGAAAACATTTTTCTGCAATGGATTCTGCTGACAGGTAATATATTGTTATTTCCATCCTTCCACTGCATTGCCAGTTCAATATACATAGAGCCTCACACATTATGTGTGGAATGTCGTTACAAGATAGTTTTCATACTGTAGAGTCCTAGAGTTTTATTGGACATATCATACCACAAGATACAAGCTAAACAAGTACTCCAGGACCTCTATTTTAGTATCATGATTTCTAGTTTGGACAGCTCTTACCAAGAGACTGGAGATACTTGCAGTATTCACCAATAGTCTCCGGGCGAGGAGACATATGTCTATCAGTACCACTGGATGACAATTTTCTATGACCTTTGAGGTGGGGGTGAAAGGATTTTCTTGGTCCGCTTCACCTGATTTTGCAACAAAGATGTCATCGACATTTGGAGTTTTGGCCCTCATTCCTTCATTGGTGAAATGAACTTGATCATTTGCTTGCACGTTACCCACCGAGAAAATCGTAATAATGAGGATGGCCACCATAATATATGATAGCGCTACAGGATTTCTCTGCACGACGTTCATGATTACTGCATAAATAAGAAAAACATGGCATAACTCAGGTACATGATCCATTGTGATCTGAAATAATGACAGAAAATATTGTTGATAAGGGGCACATCTATCTGGAAAGGAAACTTACAGTTCGTATTGTCCTATATACGTGTTGAGGGAAATGTTGTGGTTTGTGAGAGTGCTTGAGCTATACTTATAGAAATCAGTTCACTACTATTATATAGGTGAATTTTTTTTTACAAATATATGACAGTGTTTATAGGGAACAATAAGATCACGAGTGAAATTATATCGCACTATGGGAGAAAATGGCAGACAAGATGATAAGCGCACTAGACGGAGCATATTATGACAAACCTAACAAAGTTTCAAATAATGAAATATGTTTATATAGGTATAACCCTAGGACTACTTTTCCTATGAGAATGAATATGATTCATATACCTACACTTATCCACCTAGGTAACCTGCTCTGAAACAATAGGCTTCCCATCAGGCTTGACAATCGTCAGATAACGCGATGCATGTTTTTTATATTAATAAAGAGCATCTCATTATACGGGATTCATGTACTATGAAAGTACATGCAATGCATGCAAATTTGTCATGACGTGAATTTTTTTTCTTGTTTTACATGAACTATGGAAAATATTTCATAATATTGTAGTTAAAATTACATAATTTATGAAGCAACTCAAGCCACAGTTTCTATATATAGACCACAGTTTTAGCATATTTTTTTTAAAACAAATTTAGCATAGGTTCATGTAACTGATCGTAAGTGTGTTTTCTGCTGTGTGAAGTGATTGGTCCATAAATTTTAAAGGATAGCATCATATGTGTGTCACAAGCACAGACAGTTAGAGAAATGGCTAGCACAATATATACAATAACTTACAAAATTATAATGCGTCATTCCTCTCCACATATCCTAATGCTTCATGGTAGTCATACCAAAGGCTTGCTGTTTGTGCGGAATGGTTCTGTTTCAGAGTGAGACCCTGGCCTCCTTTTGATAACAATAAGATTAATATAGCCAACCCGCTGGCCTTTTTGTAAATGAAACGCAACAGGAAAGTCAATTTGACTTTTCGAGTGTAACAAAAGGCCATCTACCAGCGGAAACAAAATACACTGTCAAGTGGAAAACCAATTTTTTGCTTTTGGAACATGTAAGCTAGCTACTTGCTGATCATGAAACTGGTGCTTACGGCCGATTTTGAGCCTCCAGAGAAAATAGGTAGCTGCTCAGATTATATCGAGGCTTCTAAATAGTCCAACTACTTAATCGTGAAAGGTCATTTTACCTTATTCGCTGCTTAACAATTATCTCATTAGCTGCCTCAACCCAACTAAAACAAGCAAATATATGGTAGATGGTGAAAGGCCATTTTGCCTCATTCGGTGCATCCAAACAGATCTCAGTTTTATTATATTGTTCTCTGGCTAATAGCTAGCGACCTGATACCTAGTTATTAGACTTCTCACCCAGAGGATAGAAGACAGAGGGCACCATGAATTGCCTAGCTCCTGCTGCAGTCCTGCAACAATCCCTTTGGCATCAATAGGTGCCTTCTTTTGTCTGGGACAAACGTACGGTCCAGCATCCGATAATTAGGAGTTAACAAATGATGGCTTCAACCTTTTGCGTTTTTATCAGAGTCAATCATGTTTTCAGCCGTTCGCCTTCACATCTGCGGGCCATCTGCTGTATTGAAACAAGCGATGTTTTAGGCACTCCTCTTTTTCAGAACTGCTTGAATTTCGGGACAGCTACATACCTGTGCTACCTATCAAGCCCGAGTCCTATTAATGATATAGTTGAACCAATGTACAAAGTTGATGATCTGTTTCCATGCCGCAAGCAAAGAATGGTTCCTTGTTTTCTTTATGTAAAGGAAAGATGCCATTATAGTCCAATCGCATCACTGATTAGCCCTAGAGCATGGACGCGAATCGTTTGCAATCGTATGTGCTGGTTTGGGTTAAACTTAACAGACTGATATGAGAACAGTGAATTCGAATCATTCTCTTGTTTTGCCATTCTGTTACAATATTGATCCAGTTGTGCATTTAGCAGCCCATATATATATGCGATACGAACTACGGCCCCCTTTGTTTTCCTTCCAGATTGTGGAATCCAGATTCTATAATACAAAAGCTGAAACAAAAGGCTGGATTTTGATTCTGGATTCCATAATCTGAGCCTCCAAATTCTATAATCTGGCAATCTGGCAACACCTTAGCTTTTGCTGGATTATGGCACAAACATTTACTGCTTTGTCATTATGGCCCACTGTAAGTGACTGTAGTTGGATTGTAGAATCCTGACAAACAAACACCCATAAGATTTTTAGACTCAGATTCTTACAATCTCAGATTCCACAATATACAATCCAGAATCTAAAATCCGCAATCTAGAGCTGAGTAAAAAAATTGTTACTGTCTCCTTTTGACGATGATACATGGAACCTGAGTGTACTGAAGAATGAATTCCTAAAACTACACTCCTTTTCACAATCAAAGGGTAACTGTAACGGGCTTTCTGCACACTCTAGTACAACTACAATTTTGCCTGCTCCTGTCAATGGAAGCTTCAGCACAATTGACTACCCCTGCAAAGGATTGCTAGCAATATACCACGTTCTATTTTTGAGATGTCTTCCGGTGTTTGCAAATAATGTGGATCGTCCATTGGCCTCGATCCAAAGGCCCATGATGGAAGGTACAATGCCAAAGATATTTCAATATTGATGGAAGTACTTAAGTATTAGGGATAAAATAGTAATTTAACGTGTTGGAAAAAAAGAGGGAGGGGCAACGATGGAATGCATTTTTTACATTGTTTTGGTAAGATTTACTTGGAATAATTTTACGAGCCCAAAGGCGGCGCTGTCAAGGCTAACGCTTCTGATATATGTATTCTATTCAGATTTACTCATTGGATCGTGATTGATTAGGGTTTTTGTGCAACGAACTTTTTAGGTGCCCCATAGAACTTTCTCACCGGTGCCATCACGCAGCCATTGTTCACGAGTCGTGGATGTCCCGAACGGATCGGATGGAATGGTGTCGTTCACGTCACGACGTGTGCTTCCGCCCATCTCGAAGTCGGGCGCGTGGCTGGATGCCAATGCACGAGGGAGCGGTGGCAGAGGTCAGCTCTCGATCGGGAAGGCGGCGCAGAGGCTTATACCCTTCCGATTTACTCATTAATCATTTTCATTGATAATTTTGAACCTCTTCTATGGCCAGCACCGCCATTGTTGACGTGATAAACTCATTCAATTCGAGGAAGATGACAAGAATAATTCGTGTGGGTTGCTATATGACCCATAAAGTTATTAAAACAATATCCCATGACATGTGAAGCTCTCATAATGAAACGGTGCTGCGTGATGTCACTATGTTTACATGGAGAATGAATAATTTACGGTGCCCGTGACATGTGAAGCTCTCATAATGAAACAGTGTTGCGTGATGTCACTATGTTTACATGGAGAATGAATAATTTACGGTGTTTGTCTCAAAGATAGCATGGCAACAACATGCATCTATTGCAAAAATAAAACAGTAAAGATGAACCATCGTATTCGAGGTGACAAAATTGCAAATGAAAAGAAATTTAGAAATAATTTGAACCATAAGACTACAATAAAGTCTTATTAGTCCAATGATCCATGGAAATGACTAGAATTATTTCACTCCATGAGAGACAATGGTAGATATTAAACTGATTACATAAATGGTCATCCAGGAAATGACTAGAATATTATTTCAGAGTCTTGGGATCTTCTTATTTTTTAAGGAACGGTGTACTGACTTGGATTTATAGTCCTTCCATTTGTTGACATTCTATTGGCGGACACAAAACTTGCTGCATTCTTTTTCTTTGAGCCACCCTTGATCATTTGTTCATCATCTATGTTTGTGACATTCTTGTTTAGATCTGTCTTGCCTTTTTTTTCTTTGTCTGCACAGTTTGGTTGATCAATTTCCTTTTCTTCGAACTCTCGCTGGGATTGACAAAATCCCTATTTACTGCAGACAATCGTGCTTCCTTTGCAGTATTTCTTGTATCTGCATGTGATTTCCTTGTACTAAAATCCTTTTTCCCATACATACTTGTTGTAGAAGTTAATTCCTTCTTCTTCACTTTTGAATGTCTTTGTGACAATTTGGTAATACTCAATAATGTCTTCAATGGTGTCTCCCATCTGAATGCAAAAAATTTTAAAAATGGTTAGAACAAGAAAAAAGTGGTCAGACATTATGTATATAACTAATAGTTAATTACAATCATCAAATATAAATAACTAAAAATGCTAAAGGTATAGCCTTTTCATTCATGTCAAGTAATAAACATACAGTACGTCAACGAGTAAATAAATATACGCGCTGCGCTTCCTAGCCATATAAAAAGAGCCTAATTCTACGTAATTAAGTCACAAGTGAGTAGATGACATATGTGTTGATTGCCATCGAGACCACATTAAATTAATTTCTCCCAGATCTAGGCTAGAAAAGATCAAAGAGTAAACAATCAATAACACAGTAAACAATGGGTGTCCTTCCTCCAAATCTGATCTCTGTACAATCCAGAGTATAGATTATCCATAAACCATCCCAGCCGAGTAAACAATCATAAACTATGTAAATAATATTACCTCTGCAGCAGTCCTGGCCGAGGATCACGTCGTGGCAGCGGAGAAAAGAGGGAGAGATGATGGTGGTGGCGGAAGAAAACAATTTTACTCAGATTCTTGATTGTT
This sequence comes from Chloris gayana, assembly GCA_031894775.1. Classification (NCBI taxonomy): domain Eukaryota; kingdom Viridiplantae; phylum Streptophyta; class Magnoliopsida; order Poales; family Poaceae; genus Chloris; species Chloris gayana. Next base: position 8,740 of record JAUNZO010000876.1, on the reverse strand, counting down.
TACTTGTTGCCGACGTAGAGCCCGGGAGAAAAGAGGGAGACACGATGGCGGCCGTGGAAGAAATTTGTTTTCTACTATCATGTATATAGTTAATCGATCATTTGCCTGATGTGATACTAAAAGACTTTTAGTTGTATATAATTACCCACCTGTCACTGGTTATGATAATTTTTGCTGCATACCTTGCCCCTCTCTCAATCAACGGTCGAGATCGAAATACCTCATAATATCTCTAGATACTTCGTAAACACCGGAAAACCTCTCTCTATTTTTACTGACAAATATTAGCTTCCAACAGTGGGTCGGTAAAGGTAAAGGTTGACGATGGACAATGAGTCATGGTAATTCTACATATACCGACTCACAATCAATGGGGCGCAATAATAACCACATGTACTATTCACGGATGGGTCTGTAAATATCATAGTGATGGTTTCTAGGGAATAATCCATGAGAAATAAGAGCGGGGACAACACAACTTTCCTAGAGCGCCAAACACTTGAGCTTTTTTCCATCTTGCGGGCCTTCTCTATTCTCCCTGCTGATCGCACCAAACCGTTATTTTTTTCTTAGATTGCTTTCCACGAGCTTCAGTCTATTAAATTAGAGGCAGTAATCAATAGGGTACATGGAGATTAAGGTCGTACATTTTGTATCTGGACTCAGTATTACCTTTGTTTATAGCATAGTCTCCACATGTTATAAAGATATGTAGCAGGTGGATGCAACCCTCTCGACTCCTTTGTGTTCCTCCATGTTCGGGCATGTCGTAAGATCCTGGGAGAACATGGTTAAACCCGTGGCTAAAGCAAGCAGTTAGAAATTGAACCTACCGCGAGGACCTTATCCATACAAATCCTCTCGTACCCCATTTCTTATCATATTCTTGTAGTTGTTGGATCAACTAGACTTAAATATTGACCCCTTTTACAGTACATTTTACCAACTAATGTTGCGAGTTGGTAACAACTAAATCTGACCGTCGATTGTCAGGGTTAACATAGTAATTTCACAACAATTGCAATTATTTACGGAATTGACACCGCGGGGTAATTCAGTCACTGTATCTGTTAAAGGGAAAGAATTATTATCATAGACTAAACACTTCCGCCAACAACGCGCGCCTCAGCCTGGCCTCAACCGCATGTTTCTTTGGCTGCCAGGTGGACCCCCTAGGTCACCACACATCAGCCCGACCTCGGTGATCGAGGAGCCAGAATAGTTTCGATTAATCCTAAACATTTAATCTTAAAGTTATACTTAATTACTGATTGTCATTATATTTTGCTACCCAAAATGTCCATACTACATTACCATCTGGAATTACCACTTGTTATCACGGTGGGGTTACGATGGTAACAATCAATCTGGTCCATCAGAGTAGAGGGGATAAATGACCCATATTAAAAATAGTGTACAGTAAAAGTTCTCAAAATATTTGAAGATGCAAGTTTTCATGTGGATCCGTTACCTTGGAAATGTCTTGGTGAAAGCTACTTTGGCTTTCTGTGTTGTTAACATACCAACAACGGCAGACATGGTCACGACGGAGCGTGAGATACGACAGCAGCAGCGGGGGTAGCACGGGTACAATGGTAGCAGCAGTGGCTATGGAAAAGACAGGCGAAATATGGGGCTTCCGCTTTTTTCTTTGTTATCGGTGGAAGTGCAAAACTACTGCTTTCTTTTTATGTAGATAGGTAGCAAGCTTAGCTCTTTGATCCAGCTGCAACTAGAAATTATAATTTGTAGTGCGATTACATTTTACTGGATTCTATGACCAGGAACCACAGTTGTAGTTGTATCCGGTACTTCACTCCTTTTCTTCGTCTTTCTTGCACTTATTTTCAATGGTTTCCTGAATATTCTGTGGTAGACTTTGTCTTTACTTGCCAAAGAACAATAACCGAATGGGTTTTGAGCTGTAGAAATTTCTGCTTTCTTATTTTCCACTTCCATCAATTTGATCTCCCATGGTGATAAATGTCATGGTGAAATGACACACGTGATTGGACGGCCACAAGTAGCTGAGCTAGTGCACGGCGCCTCGGTGATGGCAACCCCGTTGAGGTTTCGCATGAACGGTGGCCTTCTCAACAAGTTTGTCCTGGGCGAGAGTCTGAGCAGTGCCTTCTCAACAAGCATGGGCGGGACTGAGCTTCTGTCTCACTCTCGCATATGCGTTGATGGAAGTGCGGACCTCAACGTCAAGGTGCTGGCTGAAAATGACCGACGCGGGCATGTTGAGCTTGCGGGGCAGTCATGGCTCCTGCATGCGTGGAGGCATGGACGAGGAGACACTTAGGGAGTGTTGACGATGATTCAGTGCAACCATGGCTCCGGCTGGCGGTGCGGCAGGGCCTTGCGGCTGGGTGTTGAAATAATCCAACCTTGGTGCGTTTCAATGAAGGCATTTGTGTGCGTGCGTTTAGTTTATCACATGTCCAATTACCGAGGTCACGACAGGTGGCACGTGAAGTCTAAACTGCTGTTTCGTCAAGGTACTCGCATCGTCTGGTCAACATTCAGCATGTGAGCAAGCTTGGTTTCCTTAGATACTAGATTACCAATATTACTTGAAATACATATAACAGATGCCATTTTTACATGTTTATCATTATCCATACTAATCTGACTTATGGATAGGTTTAAGCAAGGAGATTTATATAAAAAAATAAATCAGAATCATTCACGACTGTAAGCGAAAAATGATCCAGTCGTAAAAAGTAGTATCCTGCGCATCAGTAGAGTTTTCACAAATTGTGATGGAGTTCACCGTTACTATGCTGATACTGTGAGCTCTGATGTTATTCATATTTAATCAGGAACACTGGAGCAAAACACAAAAAAAATGATTTTGATAGAACATGTATTGTAACGATAGTGCTGATTGTGCTGGAAGGTTATTTATTTCTAAGAAAGATTACTCATGAATATGAAACAGTCATGTTGAAAACATTTTCCTGCAATGGATTCGAGATACAAGTAATATATATTCTTATTACTATCATTCCATTGTGTCACCAGTTCGATATACATAGAAGTTCACAACTTATGTGTGGAAGTCATTATAGCATTATGTTCATACCACAGGGATCCTAGAGTTTTATTCGACATACAATACTAGAAGATCCAAAGGACATAGGTACTCTAGGACTTATATTTTAGAGTCATGCTTTCTTGTTCGGACAACTCTTATCAATAGAAAGCAGATACTGGCAGTAACTATCTGGTTTCTCATGGCGGTGCCTCTCTTGTTCATCAGTACCCGTGGATAACACTTTCCGATTACCTGTGATGCTTGGGATGAAAGTATTTTCTTCATCTGAGTCACCAGATTTTGCAACAAAGACCTCATCCACATTTGGAATTTTTATCTGTTTTCCTTGAGTGAAATGTACTTGATCGATTGCATGCACATTAGCTACTGAGAAACTCATAATAACAAGGATGGTCAGTATTATAGATGGTAGTGCAACAGGGTTTTGCTGCAAAATGTTCATGATTTGGTACTGCATCAATCAGAAAAAAACTGGTACAAGTGAGATCTTTGATCCATCGTGATCGAAAATAATGATAGAAAAATTACCACCAACATCTAGAATGAAAACTTATGGCAGCTCGTATTGTTGTAATATGCTTGTGGAGGAAATGTTGTGGGTGTCAGAGAGCTTTGTCTATACTTATAGCAACCAATTAACAACTGTTTCAGGTGAAAAAGATAATATTTACAAACATATGGTAAGATAAGATCACGAGTGAAATAATGGAAGAAATGGCAGACAAGATGATAACCGCACTAGACTGAGCATATTACTACAAACCTATGAAACATTCAAATAATGAAGAAATATATTCATATAGGTAGAACCCTAGTTCCATCTTTCTTATGAGGATGGGAATGCTGCAAAGACTGACAACTACATCACGCATAGAACCACTTGTAGGACAAGAGCCATCCAATTGGCATGACAATCCTTAGGTGACATGATGCATCTTCTTTTTGTTCGCGTGCGAGATGGGCGAGGTGACAACCCGCACTCCGAATAGAAAGGTGATTAGAAAATAACAAAGATGGAAATAACGAAATGATACACAGGCAAAGCCATAACTATTTTCCCACTAACGGAGAGAGTTTTACAGGTGGTCCTTGGTCCATATTTATAGCACTTCGAGGAGCCGCATATTTGCAGGACCTAAATGCATCTGAACCGAATCACGAGAACATTCCATGAAGTGGAACTTCGCATGAGCCCCCAACACTTTTTACTAATGTGCATCTCTCATCCGACCAGTCATTTCCCTGTGCTTGAGACGACATGATAATATTTACAAACATATGGCACGATAAGATCAGGAGTGAAATATATCGTGCTATGGAAGAAACAGCAGACAAGATGATAACTGCACTAGACTGAGCATATTATCACAAATGTAAGCAACTTTCCAATAAATGAAATATTCATATAGGTGTAACCCTAGTTCTATATTTCTTATGATCATAGGTATGCTACAAAGTGACACCAACATTCAACCAGCCTTATAATCACTTGTAGGACAATACCCATCTAATTGGAATGACAATAGTCAGATGACAAGACGCATCTTCTTTTTACTAATGCGGATCTCTCATCTGACCTGTGTCATCTCCCTATGGTTGATATGATCGTGGCCATCGGTAACTACCAGTCTACCACACACACCGTAGCAGGATAATTGTGGAATTCCAACATTATGGAACTAGATACAATGCCTGCAAATTTATTTTGGCATTCCGCGTGAGCTATAGGAAAATGTTTCATGATATAATAATTATAATTCTGATCATACTTTATGAATGTTTCAGCTTGAGCCACTATTCAATAAAAAAATGATAACTTTGTAATTTAAGGTTGATGTAACTGATCATAACTATTGCGCTACCCATTTATCAATATCGGATCACAGATTTTATAGGATAACATAGATCTGTCAAAGACATGCTTTCCCAATGATTCACGTGTATATCTCAAGCATGGACCATTAGATAAATGGGTAGCACAATATTTATAACTAGTACTAGTATGATAGCTCGCGCATTTGTGGGTCTAGAATTCAACATTCCGATATTAAATGTTAGTATAAACAACTGAAATATTGTACTGTATATTGACGTGTACCATACCATTCATTGCTACTATTATTCAAAAGATATTGATATGACTAGTAGAACCCGGCGCGCTATCACGCACCACTCGTCTGACAGACGCCACTGATTCTCTATGTTTATTTGCGTGTGTCACCGATGGGTCTGAGGCTGGCAATAGCTCACAAAAAGGAATAGGTGGCACAAGAGAAATGATTGCAGTATCGAAAATGGTGACCATGGATTGCTGGATCCTAATCAGTGGAAATTTCATAATACAATATGCATCAACGATTCAAAAGCTTAAGCAGTGTATTTGCACTTGACATAATTATATACAGTGGATAAACACCAATGAGCAACGATAAACATTCCTTGACAAGAATCCATATTTTGCATAAGCCTAAGCAACATACCCCTAGTTTATTTTACATGGCATTTGTATTAACCCTCTTTTACTTTGAGGCTACCCATGAAAGGCAGGATAATTTTGAAACAATTTCTTTCAGAAGGAAAAACATTCCAAAAGCATCATTAACATGCATCCTTTGCTCCCTGAAACATCATGCCACTCGATATTAACAAAATATAGTAAATAATACAAGGAAATGCAATATAGTACAGTAATAATTATTTTGAAGAGTCAACCTACACTGTTTTCTTACAGAACCAGTCCTCATTTTTTTGTTTTCTCAAGAAAGGGTCCCTCAAATAGAGGTGTCAGGAAAAATTATTGTCCTATTTTATAATATATCTAAAAAAAGCCATTTGGATGGCCAAAAAGGATTCAAATACTGTATTTATACTCCCATACTTCAAATAAAGTAGTTCAAATTTATTCTGTAATTACGTTCTGAACTGAAAAAGGCTAGAACATTCCCAAAATCTACATTGGTCAAAAATAGATAAGAGCTTCAAATATAGATTAAATGCTAGGAAATAGTGTTGTGGATGGGAATGTGCCAAAAATAAGATTAGCGGGTAAACAATTGTGATGATATTGAAATCAGATTAAAAAATATTTGCATGAAACTTATCTATTTTCTTATTATATGAGGCGAAACTAACAGATTGAATAACACTGGAAAGATGCTAACCTTTCTACGTTGGATGAAGAAATTTATCACATAATTAATCCAGCTAGGTCCTGCAGAATAAAAGAAATGTATATGATAAGTGTATCTATAATCAAGCAAAGGCCGCTAATTAATGAAAAGTTAGGAAAACAATCATAACATGGGTATGGAAGAATAGTATATAAGTTAAGACAGCGGGAAGGTGAAAGTAAAGCCTATTATGGCCACCTGAAGAAACCTCTGACAGGAAAAACAGAGTAAACTTCATAGGCTATCATAGCTGTCTTCTCTAGTCAATCATCCATATCCATTTACCAATTTTCTAGGGCCACTTAAAGATATTTTTCCTTGTTAGCCCTAATAAAGCATCAAGATCATTATCCACTTATAATGTAGATTATTTTCTTCGCACCTCTAATGATTACACAATGCAATTAAGTTAAAAATAAAAATATGTAATAAATGACAATTGTTATGGTTGAATTATCATTGTCTCTGACATGGATAAAATTCCTTTTGTTAGCATAAAATTGAGCGAATGGCAATGGAAAATCAATCTGTAAACAGGAAGGATAATATGAAGTTATCAACACATATAATACAGAAAGTACTAAGTATTCTAGGCATGGGAGGATACATTCATGTTAGAACACTGGGAAAGGAAACAAATATTCTTTGCTGAAAGATACTGGAAGTGGGCGGAAATAAATCAAGGATGGAGGACCAGCAGAATTTACTCCTATGTACCTGTAGAAGCCCTCTGCAGTTGTAAGGGCAGGGTATATACCGTGGATGCAGTAATCAGTCTTCCCTTTTGATCACCTAAATCACTGGAAGACATCAAGTCACCATGAGTTAGAATACTGATATTCAGCATTAAGCAAGGCAATATGCATAAGAACACTTGGTTGAGATGTACAAACATATAGAAGTACTCCTGATCCAACTAAAGTTGTTTTTACAGCTAATTATTCAGATTTGACATTACTTCTAGGATACCATACTTTCAATTTCCTAACACCAATAGGTCAATATTCAAGTCACAGATTTCCTAACATCCAACACTGATGTCAGCAGGAGAGATGAACGATTCACTATGTAAAGGTACCATTACACATGAGATTTAAACTAAAAAATATGAACAAACAGGAAAGCAAATACCTTGAGGCCACATGCAAAGCTTGCTTATTACACGCAAAAATGTAAAGTGGCTTTTGGACCATGCAAATAAATGACATTGCGAAAAAAATAACCACTAAACAATAAAGAACACCACAGGGCGAATAAACAATTTGAAGTATGACAATATTGTAGACGATACATGCATTCTGTTTGGTCCCTTGCATTACTCTGTAGCCGTTATGTGTAGGTGACAAAAATAACTAACCTTTACAACAATGACCATAATCGAAATTCAATATCCCATTTGAGGCCGCTTCAACGACTACAGGAATTGAAAACATGAAACAAAATAATGAGTATGTTAATTTTTTTTCAAGCATTGACTATATGATACTCCTCCGTCCCATTGAAAGTGTCGCTATGGTATACGTAACAGCTCAAACTTTTAAACTGTGACTAGATTTATAGAAAATATTAGTAATATTTGTATCTTTAAATAAGTTGATTATAAAAGTAGATTCAATTATCTATCTAATGATACTAATTATATTTAATAAATATTTATAATTTTTCATATATTTTTGGTCAAAGTTGAAAAGATTTGACTTCTTGAAAGCGAGAACGACACTTTCAATGGGACAGAGGTAGTACTATATGGATATAGAAGCGGCAAATGAAGATGTAAACTGGAAATAATATTCTACAGCAGGTAAATGAGTTCATTTGTATGTCATATTGACATCAAATGTGGCAGGATAGTCGTAATAAAAAATGGTGACTTTTAGAAAATAATAATGCATCCGTATCAGAACACTGGTAAGTAAACATTTTTTCTCCCTGTACATACTTACTTATATATATAACCCTACGCTATTGACTACCGTGGATACTGAATAGTTATTCGGTAACCAGGCCTGAACTTCCTCCCGCCTAGCCAACACACGCCTCCTGCAAGGCCTGAATAGTTATTCGGCACCAGGTCGCACAGGGCAGCATATGCATGGTAGTTAGGACCATAAATGACCGTTCCATGCATGAAAAAGAAATGATAAATTAATAAATTCCTTAATGACGGGTGTATGCATGCACAACCGTGGCCGAGTCTAAAAGTTTTTGCATCCGAACAATGCTAATACATTGTGACATTTCTAGGCATAGAAGAAGGCAGAATTTGTAGAAGCTTTTGTTAGAAATGTATTTTTATGTCTAGAAGATTGTGAGATGAGGATTTTAAAATTTGAATAGGATGGTTTTACGACATGAGATTCCTAGACCTAATACGTTGAAAAATATGCACATATAAAAATCCACTCTCCTGATTGTAAAATTCTAGCGCCCAAACCTCCCATATGCACGCAATGCAAGCTCCAATTAAAACAATAATACTGGGTCATGCATGCATGGAAGGAATGGCCTC